>JALIGW010000002.1:234780367-235267867 GCA_023053685.1 Diadophis punctatus similis
CTGTATATCCAGTTGTTGAGAATCGTTGTGATATAACAATACAAATTCCATTACTGACAAGCATAGGAGTAAAAGTCCTCATGAAATTCTCTCCCTTCTCTGTGTCTGAAGCAAAGAGACCAATCAAGGTTCATCTGAAATAGAGAAGCAATTGGACCATTCCTGGGTACTGGATCCCTTGTCTGGGAAGTATCAGATGGAAAAAAGGGAATTGATTTTTATCACTCAGAGCCACCGAAGAAGGTATAATACTGATCTAAAAAAGCAACAAATAATACTGTGTTATATTAGGGGTCACATTGAATCCAAAATATGAGCTTCTAATAAATCCACCTTTGTTCTGATGTACAAGTTAAAATAGATTATTGTTGTTTAACCATTAGACCATATCAAGATACCAATTAATAAACACAGAATAGTGGCCACACTACATATATATAAAGGGAATAGAAGAAACAAATTAAGTTAAAAAGAATAAGAATAAAAATGCAAAATAGATTTCTTTATTAACCCTTACAATTTACCACAATAAGATCAACATCTACCAATCTCAACTGAATTGTTTTGTTCCAATAAAGATTCTTATTATATGTAATTTTTGAATTCTGACCACACCAGATAGATAGATAGATAGATAGATAGATGGATGGATGGATGGATGGATGGATGGATGGATGATAGATAGATAGATAGATAGATAGATAGATAGATAGATAGATAGATAGATAGATAGATAGATAGATAGATAGATAGATATTGTTTAAAAAGGTATCCCAATAGATCATTCTACTAATATGGCCTAAGGCAGTGATGGCAAACCTATGGCACGCGTACCACAAGTGACACGCGGAGCCATATCGGTGGGCATGCGAGCTCAGGTATGGTGTGCATGCGTGCGCCAGCCAGCTGATTTTTGGGCCTTCTGGGCCCACTGGGAGTCAGGAAACAGTCTATTTCCTGCCTGCAGAGGGGGTGAGGAAGACCCGTTTTTTGCTCTCCCCAAGCTCCAGAGCCTTTCTAGGAGCCTGGGGAGGGCAAAAACGTCCTCCCCCCGAGGTCTTCCGGAGGCTGGAAACGGCCCGTTTGCCGACTTCCAGTTGGACCGGAAGTCCCATTTTTTTGCTCTCCCCAGGTTTCAGAACCATTTTAGGAACCTGGGGAGGGCGAAAACGGCCTTCCCCACCCTCCGGAGGCCCTCCAGAGGCCAGAAATGGCCCATTTCAAGTTGGCAAATGGCCATTTTCTGCCTCCGGAGGGCCTCCGGGGTGGTGGAGAAGGCCAGTTTTGCCCTCTCCAGGCTCCAAGATAGGCTCTGAAGCCTAGGGAGAGCTAGAAACGGACATGCCACCGTGTGCCGGGAGCTGGGGGGGGGTCACATGTGCATGCGTGGGGGGGCACATGGAATTTTGGGTGTGGGCACGTGCGTTCGTGACCCCCCATGCTCCCCCCACTTTTGGCATGTGAACCAAAAAAGATTTGCCATCACTGGCCAAAGGTACTGATCTCTCTTCTACAACTGACATTGCAATAATTGAAGTCCATTTTCTATCTCTGGAGCTTCACAAATACGACTCTGTTCATTACAAGAGACTTGGTTATATCTTCCATATTTAACCATTCTGTCCAGCTGCTCAAATCTTGCTTGAATAAACACACCCTAAGATAGTTTGACATTTCTGCATTTCAGTACTTGGTTATTTGGAAAGTCCGTTCGTAGCGGCTCTTCTATTTCAATATGCTAAAAATACTGAGGATGGCTATATCTTTCTCTGCTTCAATATCCCAGCTTCTATGTGCAGCAATCTTTTTATTTTTTATTATTTTTATTTATTTGTATTCCACCTTGCTTATTTTTTAGCTTGTTCTCCAATTGTTCTTTGGAGATCACAGCACCTAATATAATTTGTCAATTGTCAATTATGAGAGGTCATTAATTAAAATTTTGTCTCTTCAAAAAGACAGAATTTCGGACGTTTGTCAGATTCCATAACTATATTCCTTGATTTTAGGCAAAGAATAGAATTGTATAAATTCCAAAATAAACTCTCAGAGCAGTAGCTGAAGTCCTTTTATCCACCCCCAAGATACTTCTGAGATGCTGTGACTAGATTTCGTCTAGTAGTGATATATTTTAAATCCCAAACAGTGAGGGGGCATCCTTGGCATTATATACATTAATAAATGGGGCTAAGGAAGATTGGTAGCTGTGATTTTTTTTAAGCAGCACATTCACTATTTCTCATTGTGTATTCCATGGAAATAGTATAATTTTGGTTAAGATCATGAGCAAAATGTGAGCTTCCCATCAGTTCTGCACCTTCCTATTCTACAGAAGTCCCTTTGATTAAACACAGAACCTCTCCTCATCTTCTCAACTGTGTAGCGGAAGCCCTCAAAGCAACAGGGATGGTGTCATGTCTCTTTGGATTCTTGTTTCTTCTGTACTGTGTATCCCAATCCTAGCCATGACAACTACAATGGCTGTGCTGAAAACCAGCTCTTGAATTCCATAGGAAAGATATCGTTTGGATATATTGCTGATCCCCAACCACCTCGTGCACATTAGCAGATAGAGAAACACACACAAACCTGTGGGACTTTGTAGGGGCTTCCTAATGTTGATATCTGGGTGGAGGTATCTCTGAGAGTTGCATCAAGAAGAGCCAAAATGTTGTCCTTCCTTCCACAGCTGTAGTTAGGAATATTGGCTTCTCCAGTTGAGAGGATGTCCAGCAAGGCATCTGAAGTGCCAGGCATATTCAAATAGTTGTCATGGATATTGTAGCCAAGGGTGAGATTGTGCAAGAGTTGGGGGTTCTTGTTGACCTCTTGAATAGCAAAAATGAAATATAGGGTGTCGATTTTATCAGTAGATAAAATTCTGTAAAATAATGCTCATGTTATCATAAACATCATCAGCAACAGGAACAATTCTTATTCAGTCTTAAGCCCATGTTTACCAAAATAAGAAGCAAATTATAGCCATCTGTCACCATTTATTTGTTATGAATATTGAGAAGATGGGATGGAGATAGCCCTGTATCAGAGTTAAGAATCACAAATACAGCATTATTTGTAGAACTACTCATTTTAATCTACCCATTACCAGGATTCAAAATAATTGAATCATTAAAGTAGAATCACCATAAAAGAAAGAGGATGTTTCATAAGTGACCCAGAAAAGCAGCTCTATAAACAAGTCATCCTCTGTTGATAGATAGATCAAATATTGAATATCAATCGGCATTTATAATAATATGTAAATGGGCTGGGCAGAGGCAACTATGATCCTTTTGATAAATACTTTAAATAAAAGTCATGATTCAAGTGTTGAAGTCAGAATTTGACGGGGAGGGGAAAATAATCTGTTTTTTTTTTTCTGCCCAATCTTTGACTCTGTCTCTCTCCCACAAAATAAGAGAAAGTAGGGAAGCTAAAGAAATCAAAGTAATTCAGGAAAGAAAAGAGGTTCTGCTATTAGGAGTAAGTGAATAAGAAGAAAAGAAGGAGAATGTTAGAACTGCAAATGGAAGGGTTTGCAATTCCATCTCACTGAATGACTTACATGCTGGGCTGACTAGAAAGAGCCATGTTGAAAGTCTGCATTATAAGTGATATTTGTGTTATAGTGGTCAGTATACTAATGAGATGGTCTCCTGGCCTGTAATAGCTCCATGGTTTTTGTCTCTCCTGCTGCTCCATACTCAGTGGGCACTTCATTCTAAGCTTCCCAGAGACCGGCTGGGACACCAGCAGCATCAGAACCAGTAGCTGGAGCTCCATAATTTGTGGGGCTGAATCAATTCCCTTCCTGTTTCTAAATAAGAATGAGAAGAAGACTTTGAAGAGTTCAAAGAATTCTCACAAGATGGAAATGCCACTGGTTTTCCTGATTCAGTCATAGAGAAACCGAGTTTCTCCTAGAAAGGAGAGAAACATAGATGTGAGAACATAGCCTCTGCCTGTCCCTAAACCTCTGCCACATAAAGCTGGACCTGAAGCATTTATACTTTTTCTGACACAAGTTCCACTCCATGTTGCTGGAGTCTGATGTTTACATCAAAGTCCATCCATGGAGAAGTGGCTTAAGAGTTCTCAAAGACAAAGATGGTGATAATTACAGTGAGAAGCAACTTCTCCTCTGGGGATTCTGAATTTATTCAGAGCTCCACGTGGAGAGGAGCTGTGTGAGAAATGCATGTTAGTGAAAAGTCACAGAAACGCCCACAACAGAAATGGCCAGAAAGTGATGCCAGAGGAAGAAAGTTCAATACTCAGGGAATTGACTTCTGTTGTCCTTCTATGTGGTGTCATGTCTCCCAGTGTGTTCTAGGGAAGATCACTCAGAGCTACAGAATTTGGTGACACTTTAGACTGAGAACATTTAATTCCAATCTGCACTGGGCAGCTCCAGCAGGAACCCACCTCTGGTTCAAGGTAACTGTTTGCTTTCCTGGTGTTAGAAGACAGGAAGCATTGGAATTAAGTGTTCTCAGTCTAAAGTGTCACCAAATTATGTAGCTCTGAGTGATGTTCCCCAGAACACACTGGGAGACCTGATACCACATAGAAGGACCTGGTGCACAGCTCCGGTAGGGAGCGGCCGATTGTGCAATTTGCGTGCGACTGCTCCAGAGCCCTCTCTGCCGGTCCACCACGTGCGTTATTTATTTATTTATTTATTATTTGTTCTTCTATGCTGCCCTACTCCCGAGGGACTCAGGGCAGCGTACAACAATTGTATAAGAACATTAATAATAAGCAATAGTTTAAAAACAACAGTTAAAAGATATACAAAGTTAAAAAGGGTTCACAATCAGCCATACCAAGGGGGGAATTCAGAGGGATTTAGTCTTTCCCCCCTGCCTGCAGGAAAAGCCATGTCTTGACGGCTTTCTGGAAGGCCAGCAGGGTGGGGATGGTTCGGGTCTCTGGGGGAAGTTGGTTCCAGAGCGCGGGCCCCCCCACAGAGAAGGCCCTCCCCCTAGGGCCCACCAACCGGCGTTGTTTGGCTGACGGGACCTGGAGGAGGCCCACTCTGTGGGCCCTAACCAGTCAAAGGGAAGTATGAGGTAGAATGCGGTCCCGAAGGTACCCTGGTCCTAGGCCATGTAGGGCTTTAAAGATGGTGATCAACTCCTTGAATTGTACCCGGAGACTGATGGGCAATGCAGCTGGCGGAGTATAGATGTAACGTGGGTGTACCTAGGCACACCCACCACAGCACGCGCAGCCGCCTTTTGCACCAACTGAAGTCTCCGAATACTCTTCAAGGGTAGCCCCATGTAGAGTGCATTGCAGTAGTCCAATCGAGAGGTGACAAGGGCATGAGTGACCGTGAGTAGAGCCTCCTTCTCCAAGTATGGCCGCAATTGGTGCACCAGGTGAACCTGTGCAAAGGCCCCCCTAGCCATAGCAGTAAGATGATGATCCAATTTTAGCTGTGGGTCTAGGAGGACCCCCAAGTTGCGGACCTGATCCGAGGGAGTTAATTTCGCTCCCTCAAGAACCAAGGAGGGACAATTGTCATAGTCCTTAGGAGGCAATATCCAAAGCCACTCAGTCTTGTCGGGGTTGAGTATGAGTCTGTTCCTCCCCATCCAGATCCTAACGTCGTCCAGGCACCGGCACATTACATCAGCTGCCTCACTGAATTGAGACGGGGTGGTGATGTACAGCTGGGTGTCGTCAGTGTACTGATGGAAACTCACCCCATGTCTCCGGATGATCTCCCCCAGCGGTTTCATGTAGATGTTGAACAAGATGAGCGAGAGAACCGAACCCTGAGGCACCCCATATAACAGGGGCCTAGGGGATGATCTCTGCCCACCTGTTAACACCGACTGCGTCCTATCGGTGAGATAAGAGGAGAACCACCGCAAAACGGTGCCTCCCATTCCCAACTCACTGAGACGACGCAGAAGGATACCATGATCGATGGTATCGAAAGCTGCTGAGAGGTCAAGTAGCACCAGGATGGAGGAATTTCCACCATCCCGGGCTCGCCAGAGATCATCCATCAGGGCGACCAAGGCAGTTTCAGTACTGAAGCCGCACCTGAAGCCCGACTGAGAGGAGTCTAGATGATCCGTTTCCTCCAATAGTCGCAGAAGCTGAGTAGCCACCACCTTCTCAACAACTTTCTCTAAAAAAGGTAAGTTGGAGACCGGACGAAAGTTCTTCAAGTCCGCTGAGTCCAGGGAAGGCTTCTTCAGGAGGGGTCTAACCACCGCAACTTTTAACGACTGCGGTACAGATCCCTCCGTCAAAGAAGTGATGACCACCGCCTGGATCCAGCCTCGTGCCACCTCTCTGCTGGCGGAAACCAACCAGGAGGGGCACGGGTCCAAAAAATGTTGCAATTTTTTCGTGAATTTTTGGCTGACTTTGCTTCTGTGCATGCGCAAAAGCAAAATCGCACTGAAATCTTATGACGCATGCGTGCATGAGAGAGATTTTGGTGAGATTTCGCTTCTGCGCATGCGTGAAAGCAAAATTGCGCCAAAATCTCACACACACACGCATCCCCTTGCGAGATTTCAGTGCGATTTTGCTTCTGCACATGTGCAGAAGCAAAATTGCACAAGGGGACATGCACCCGTAATGAGCGCATGCACGCCCGAAGCGTAGAGATGCGCACGCAGCATAACGGCAATGGTAAGGGAGCAACCCGCCACTGCCTTGAACCCTGCCTAGTCTTCAGAATGGGGCCTATGATTTTATTTTGTATTAGATTTCATATATCAATCCTAAATTGGGCTGATTTTAAAATTGGTTGTGCCTGAAGAGAAATTTATTTCTAATTTGTTCTAGAAATATTAATTTTTGAATGAGAGCTGACTAAGAGACAGGAATTTTGCCACCTGTGGTTTATACCATTTGGTAATAGGGAGAAAGTTATATAGTGGATAGAAGCTCTTGTTTTATTTCCTTGAAACTCTCTTTATTGTTCTTCCACATTTATGTAAGATGTTGAGATCCTCTATATTTTCAAGTGTCTTAGTTTATTAAGTAAACTCTCTGCTGTGAAGTCTGAAGCTGTGATGGCGGCAGTGTCCCTAATAGGGTGAATGATTGTAGGATATAAAAAAATTCAAAAATAAAACAGTATATAGAAATTTATATAAATGTAGATTAAATTCTGCTTGGGCAGGGGGTTGGACTGGATGACCTGCAGGGTCCCTTCTAGCTCTGTTACTCTGTTGAACTTGTTAAACATTATTTTGCTTTAAGATAGTTGGAGAAAATACATGCTGAACTTTTGTTTGAGTACTGTTAGAAAGAGGCCCAGCTAAAGGGACATTCCTTAATGCCAAGGCAATAGAGATAAGGAAGAGTATCAGAGTTTACATTTCATCAAGGCTGTTTAACACTAACAGCACCTTCTGGGACTCAGGAATATTCATTCCATGCTGTTCCAACTCCACAAACAAAGTTTGCATTTGCAATAAATGTCTTTCCACAGATTCACCTGGTTGCAGACAGGCTCTGTATAAATTCCTTGATTATTGTACAATATTGCATGCTGACACACTCACATGCACAGTTCTTAATTTCAGCCAGACCTCATTTGCAGTCTTTAAATCAGCTACATTGATAAACTGTTCATCTTCTAAACTTAAGATGATATAAGCCATTGCTTTGTCAAGTTTTCTTTGCTCTGCAGCTGCTAAAACTCCCTGTGGTTGATTAATTCCCAAATCCTACAGCTCCTTAGCCTTCAGGAAACAGTCTATATTTTCAGCCCAAATAATATAGTTCTTCTTCCCCAAACGAGGCACAGAGCATTCCTTAAATTCAACAGCAGCCATCCTGCAATCTCTGCCTTGTTTCTCTTTCTAAACACAGGCAGTCTCTTCAGCTCAATTTACAATGCAGTCTTTCTGTGTGCTCTGGGCCCATAACCTATCTGAGTCTGTTGCATAAAAATCAAAACCAGAAGCACACACAGATGACTGATTCAGCTGGATTCATTAACTTTTTTATAAACATCGTAATATATATACAATACCACAATTAGACCATTTCTTAAAGTAAACACAAGCAGGAGTTAGTTTCATTTCAGCAGAGCAGCAAAGCAGTACAGAGAGCAGAGTGGAGAGTGGAGAGTGCAGACTGAGTCACGCCCAGCCTTAAACTTAAGTTTTCAGTTTCGATTCTCTGTACAGACTCAGAAGTGGTTAGCACCTATTGGCTGACTCAGTTGCTATGCCTGTTCATTGGCTAACCTTGTTAACACGGCTCTCCCAGTCATGAATATTCTAACAAAGAGTTATGCTTGCAAAATATTTTATGGGCAATAATGGGAAGATATTGAAGAACATGTCAGAGATGCTGTTGTCTCTAAGGCATTATGGATTAGCTGTGATCGGTGACTGTATCCAATGTAGGAGGGGCATGGGGGTGCCGAGCCAGTGAACTATAAAATGTAATGTTTTCAAAATTTTGAGGTGGAGAGTTTCATTTCAGTACCTAATTTTTTTCTGGAGGATGGAGTTGAAAGATGAATAAGTTTGTCTCTCCCAATATTTTGTGTTCTTTATTGCAGAAATTTGAGTTTTGGGGGGGGAGGAAGAGGGGCCAAGGAGGAAAGGAAAGTTTTTAGGAAGCTCATCTGAAGCTGCCACCTCAGCATGCAGTGCCTGGTTTCCCAAGCCTAGCAAGAGCCAGGAGAGGTTTGCAGTCTCCCAACAGCCTGATGATCAGGGTGGAAGGCTCCAAAATTCCTACAAGGACTTGCCAGAGTATTGAAAATGGTGACCCCTTCCAGGAGGCAATGGGGATCAGGCCCAAGCAAGGAAAGATCCCACTGGGGCAAGATTGAAGGATGAAAGGTCACCAAACCACATCTGGAAAGCTGCAGGGCCTCCAACACTTCTGTACCATAAAGAAGGCTTGGTGGGGGCAGAAGGAGAAGTTTGCACCACCTGAAGAAACAGCTGAAATTTGGGGAAAGGAGATGGCAAAGGGGGCTCTCTTGGTGGTGGTGGGCAGGCAGAAACATGGCTGCATTTGCATTCTACTCTTATTTTACCCTGGTTAAAACAGTTGGATGTAAAGGAAGAGAGCCCTGGTTTTTTGTGGGGAGGGTAATCCAAAGTCTAAAATCACCCAGTGACACTTTTTGCCTAAAGCCAAGTTCTCCACCAGGAAAGATTCCTATTTAGGGCCTTCCGGGTCAGTGTGGGAAGTGAACTGCAGCTGACTCCATCTGTCTCTGCCCAAAGTCTCCCCTGGAGGATTCGGCCAAAGAGCAGAGATGAAACTTTGAGAATAACAATTCTCCTTCTCACGAGAGATCCCTGGCTAATTCAACTAGTTCTTGGACTCAGAGTTTGCTGGGCATTTCTCTGGAGAGAAATAGAAGGGAAACAATCTCCATCTGGTTCAAAATGATAGGGTAGATATAGAATTAAATTGGTCACCAAGAATTGAGAGGTTTGAAAGCTCCATCCTTGAAATTGGCCCCAGAGGGAATACACGGCACCTGTGGCTGAAGAAAAAGAAATCGGATATTTGTTGGCATGGAGGTTAAAGAGAAAACCCTGGGGACTATTTAATGCCTGAACATGCCATAGAGCTGAAATTGATTCCTACTGAGTTAGAGCCAAAATTTGCTTCATTTTGAAAGTTAATGCTGAAGGGCTCCACCACAAAGGGTTGATGCAACATAAGTAGTCCTCGACTTACAACCATTCGCTTAGTGACCATTCATAGTTACAACGGCACTGAAAAAAGTGACTTATGCCCATTTTTCACACTTATGACTGTTGTAGCATCCCCGTGGTCACGTGATTTACATTTGGATGCTTGATAACTGACTCACATTTATGATGGTCCTGGAATCATGTGATCCCCTTTTGCGACCTTCTGACGAACAAGATCAACGGGGAAACCAGATTCACTTAACAACGATGTTACTAACTTGACAACTGCAGGGATTCACTTACCAAATGTGGCAAGAAAAGTCATAAAATAGGAAAAACTCTCTTAACAAATGTTTCACTTAGCAACATAAATTCTGGGCTCAATTGTGGTCAGAACTCAAGGACTACCAGTCCACAAGGACAAAATCAACCTATGTCAAAAACTAGTCATCAGGAATTTGCATAGTTAAAAATAATGTCACACTTGCACACAGAGAATGAGAGAGAGAGAGAGATAAAGCAACATTAGAGAAATAAAGAATGCCTTTCACCCCATGTAAGGAAGAAAGGGAGGGAAGGGAGACCCATCCTCCACTGCCACTCTCTTCCCCACTTAGGGCACTGAGGAGGAAAAGCAAAGCCCAGACTTGTCATGTTGCCCATAGAAAAGTCCCAGGAAGGAGGTGGGGATCTGTGGGAACCCTTCACCCCTCATTCTGGGAAGACACTAATGTGGTTTATGGGCTTTGGAGTTGCATTTTAAGAGAAAGCAGCCAAGGGGGGTTTGTGAAGGTTCAGTTTGTCTTTCGTGTTTCCAGGAAAGGCTCCTGTCTGGGGGAAGCCATGCAGGACCTTTGTCTCCAAAGGGGGATCCGACATTGCTCGGGAGGAGAAGGCGAGGGGAGGGTCTCCCTGGAGGGACCCTCTGGGGCTCTGAGAAAGGGGCATCCTGGGGGTCCCTCGTGGCCCCTGAAGATCCTCCAGCTGGGCTCTCCTGGGCAGCCGCTGCTCCCACTTGCCAAAGGGCCTCCACTGGAGGAGAATCTCTTCAGGACAGCCATTTTAAGGTGGGGGAGGGACCCTTCCAGGACTTCAGCCTCCCCTCCCTCTGCATTTCAGGGAAGTTTTTTTCTCTTTCTCATCACACTAAAACCTTTAAATTTTATACTTATTTGAAACTCTCCCTCCCCCGCTTTGTCTTTCTTTCTCCAACCTCTCCTCCATGAGGCTGATTGGTGGCTGAGTTTCTCAGCAACCATTGTCTCTTCCCCTCCTGTTTGATTGGCTGCTGCTGGGTTGCCATGATGAGAGGGGCAGGCCAGGACTAGGGGCAGCGACTAGGGAGAGAGAGGGGCGGGGCTTTTGTCTTCCCTCAGAACTGGAGGAGTTGAAGGGGAAATCTTCTCTCTTTTAGGAAACTCTGATCAGATGCAACCCAGAGTAGGAAAAAATGAAAGAATATTGTAAAAATGAAGGAAAATCTAAGACTTTGACAGAAGGAAAATAGGAAATAAAAAGTAAAAACAGATAAAAAGGAGGAAGTTGCAATGAAGTTGGACATTAGAGGAAATAGTGTGGATAAAGAGTTGCAATGCCTCAGTGGTTAGAGTGCAGTACTGCAGGCTACTTCTGCTGATTGCCAGCTGCCTGCAGTTCGAATCTCACCAGGCTCAAGGTTGTCTCAGCCTTCCACCCTTCTGAGGAAGGTAAATGAAGACCCAAATTGTTGGGGGCAATATGCTGACTCTGTAAATGCTTAAAGAGGGCTATAAAAGCACCGTGAAGCAGTATATAAGTCTAAGTGCTATTGCTAATAGAAAATAGAGATCTGAAATAGAAAACAGTTTCATCTATTCTGCTGTTTCTCAAACTTGACAATTTTGTGGATGTGTGGACCTACTCCCAGAATTCTTCACCAAGCATAGAATTGAAGTCCACACTTGCCAGAATATGAAATGAGGTATACATGTTTTAAAATCTCAAAATTGCTGAAATCGCACGCACTTGTGCATCCCCTCACGAGATTTCGGTGATTTTTTGCTTCCTGCGCATGTGCGAAAGTAAAATTGTGCAAGGGGATGCGCGCGCAAAACGTGATGATGCGCGTGCAGCATATCGGTAGCCAGGTAAGAGGATCCCACCCCTGCCCATTTCCCATCAAAGGAGGAAGAGGCACTGGCTGCCCCATGGGGATCCTTGCAGGAGTGGCCATGTCCAACCACCCAGGGCCTCAATAAACCACCAGTTCTCCCTTCAGGGCCATTGTTTACATATCAATGTGCCTCTTTCCAGATAAGAAATACAATTCCCCAACAACCAATCCAATTAAATGATAAGTTACCTATGTGGACAGTACCCAGACACGCGATAGAAAATATAAATTTGGAACAAAAGCAAGATAAAATTACATATAAAGAACAACTTTATGAAGAAGAAATTAGATAGCATTTAAAATCTATGGAGCAATTAGGACAAGAAGGAATAATTAGAACTTGGTTTCAGTATGGGCAGTTGCAGGCTAGATGGAAAGAAGATATAAAAACTGGTATCTTGCAGCAAGATGATAACTTGATAATTCAAATAAAAAATAAAGGTCCAATGGATATAAAGAGATTGTATAATGTTTTAGTGGAATTAGATTCAGAAACAGAGCTAGTTAAGGATTGTATGATAAAATGGGCTCAGAATATTGGAGATCCTATAATGCTGGAAACATGGGAAAAGATTTGGGTCAGAAATGTAAAATTTACGCAAGCTCAAAATTTAAGGAAGAATTTTTACAAAATGGTTTTCAGATGGCACTTAGATCCAAATAAACTAACTCGTATGTACCCAAATTTACAACCTAAATGTTGGAGATGTGAATGTGAAGATGCTACGTATTTTCATATATGGTGGACTTGTAAAAAAATTAAGGCTTTTTGGATAAAAATATGGTGGATTATTCAAAATATCTTAAAGAAAAAGATTAAGTTTACACCACAGGTTTTTTTTGTTGGGAATAATTACGGATTGTACAGTAATAGAGACTAAACTGGTTTTGAATTTAATAACAGCTGCCAGGTTGCTGGTGGCTCAGTACTGGAAGAAGGAAGACATATCTACTATCGAGGAATGGACATTAAAAGTTGTACATCTGGCTGAAATGGCAAAAATCTCATCATATCTCAAAGACCGTTCAAATGAGATATATATATATATTGGAATGGAGTAGATGGACTGATTATATTAAAAAAAAGTATCAGATTAAGAAGATACAAATAGTGATATATGTTAAATTTTTTAGAATGTGTTTAAAAGGTTTCAATAACAAGGAGTTAAAGAACTAGAGAAATTTTGAAATTAATAATCTGTTAGCATATTTTAATTTTATGCTTATTAAATAATATACCCAGTGATTTTTCTGGGAAGACAGGGTGGGTGGGTGGGTGAGTGAGTGGGGGGGATGGTATGGGGGGTGGGGAGGGGTCTGGGGGGAAGGGGGGGAGAAAAGAGAAAAATGTTTGTACTTTGTACTAATAAAACTTTTTGAATAAAAAAAAACCAATCTACCCAAATAGAGCAGAAACACAGAGACTCCCAACTGCACCTTCAAAGCACTTGGAGGTCTGGGGAGAGGGGCCACACAAAGCCTCAGAGAAGGGGGTATCAAAGTGGTCCCCCCTCACCCAACACATCCACTGAAAATGAAGGGAGACCACCAGATTCCCCCGAAAAGGTTTCTGGGTAGCTATGGCAAGAAATCAGGTCACTCCATCCAACACACTGTGGGCACCGCCACCATCTTGGCTGCACATCTGACAGACTATTGTTTATTCAAGAAATTAAGAAACATTAAAATATAAAGATCTCAATGTTTCCAATGAATAAGGAAAGACAACACTGAGACCGAGTACAAAGTAAAAACAAATTAAAACTTCTGTCTACTCTGTAACTTTCCCCCTCTTTACTCAAGAATATAGTTAATAAACTATATATATAGCAAAAATTATATATATATACTCAAGAATATAGTTAATAAACTATATATATATATAGCAAAAAATCCTACACACACACACACACACACACACACACACACACACACACACACACACACACACACAGTCCATAGGCTGTCACTTTCCTATCTCATAGTCATCTTTTATGAAAAAATTGATATTTCAAAAAAGAGGGAAATCAAATTTCACTGCAGGCACAAATAATTTTAAAATCAGATCCAATTTAGAGTTAATACATGAAGATTTAATAGAAAACAAGATCCCACAATGCTCTACTCTTAACATTAGGTAGACATTAGGTTTAAAGGTACTGATTGCTTGCTTGGCCATAGAAGACAGGCAGAACTAGTGTCTAAGTGTCAAGAACCTAATGTTGCACCAAACCCAATAGCCCTGGGTGAGCTTCCCCAGACTATCTGGAGATAAGAGATCATGATAAAGTGATGCCAAACATCAGTTTTCTTGATGTTGAATATCTTCCTCCAGCATCACTTCTGGGACATGTCCTGACAAGAAGGACCACAACCACTACAGAAGAGTGCCCCCAGTGGTGTGTCTGTGGTTTTTCCAAAACCATGCTTTTTTCCTGCTACACCTGTGCACATGGAACCCCAGAAGGACATCAGGATCCTGAGAGAAGTTGCTTCTCACTGTAATTATCTTCATCACGTTCTTTGAGACCTCTTATGCTACTTCTCCAGTGACTGCCTTTGATGTAAACTTCAGACTGGAGCAATATGCAAAGGATCTTGCATCTGAAATGAATAAATGCCTTCCGTGTGGCACAAGTTTTGAAACAGGCAGGGGATATTCTCTTGAATGTACCTTTCTCTCCTTTCCAGGAAAAACTCAGTTTGTTTCTGTCTGGATCAGGAAAGCCATCGATGCTTCCTTCTTGTGAAAGTGTCCTTTTTGCCTTCTTTTCTTTTAGTAGCTCTTGTTTAGAAACAGGAAGAGGACTGATTCAGCCCTATGATTTATGGATCTCCTACTTCTAATGCTGCTGGTGCCACAGCCGGTCTCTGGGAGTCATAGAATGAGGTGCTCTCTGAGTTTGGAGCACCACAATGGAAAGAGACAGATGGCATTTTACAAGCCAGGAGACCATCTCATTAGTATAATCACCTCTTGGACAGAAATATTCAAGAGAACATTTCCATTCAACGTGGCTCCTTATAGTCAGAATAACTGGTAAGTCATTCAATGTGATGGAGTTTCATTCCCTCCATTTGTAGTTCTAACATTCTTCTTCTTTCCTTCTTCTTTAACTTACTCTATATTGCAGGATCTGACTAATTTCTGGAATCATTTTGATTTCCATGACGTCTCTCTTTTGTCTTATAATATAGCAATAGCAATAGCACTTAGACTTATATACCGCTTCATAGTGCTTTACAGCCCTCTCTAAGCGGTTTACAGAGTTCAGCATATTGCCCCCAACAGTCTGGGTCCTCATTTTACCCACCTCAGAAGGATGGAAGGCTGAGTCAACCTTGAGCCTGGTGAGATTTGAACAGCTGAACTGCTGAACTAGCAATCAACTGAAGGTCGCAGTGCTGCTTTTAACCACTGCACCATCTCAGCTCCTTCCACAAGATATCTCGTGGAAGAGACTCAAATCCAAAGATGGGACAGAAAGTAAACCTGAAAAAAGTCCACATTATTTTCCTTACCCTGTTCAATCCTGAATTCATGTCTTTAATACTGACTTTTATTTAAAGTAGTGATTGTTGTAGATTCCCCTGCCCAGCTCATTTCTACATTTTTGAAACTGCTCATTGGTATTGGAGTCTTTATACGAACAGAGAATGACTTGTCTTTAATATGGCATTTTTTTTCAGTTATGTAGTATCATTGTCATTGTATGATGGTTCTGATGAAAATTAGTACTGCTACAAATAATGGCATATTTGTGATTCTTATCCTAGTGGAGAATATCCGCATCCCATATTTCCAATAGTCATTAAAATTAAATATTAATGGGTGACTGTAATTGATCTCTGGTTTTGAATGAATAGTCATGGACTCAATAGAATAGTATAAAAAAACAGAAATATTTTTTGAAATATTTTTTGTTAATGGTAATGATGATAACTTGCATGTGTTTTTACACTAGGAGAAGAAATGGTAAGGATAGGCTCTTACACTTCATTTCTGCCATCCAAATCACTAACAAGAATCCTCAGCTCCTGCAAAATCTCACACTCGGCTACAACATCCATGACAACCATTTGGACCCAATTGGCACTTCAGATGCACTGATGGACATTCTCTCTACTGGAGAAGCCAATGTTCCCAACTACGGCTGTGGAAGGAAAGACAACCTATTGGCTGTCCTTGATGCAGCTCACAGGGACTTCTCCATCCAGATGTCAACATTAGTAGGCACCTACAAAGTCCCACAGGTTTCTATGTGTGTTTCTCTATCTGGTAGCATGAACGGGGTGGTAGTGGGTGAGCAATAGATGCAACCACATCTTCTCTATGGAAATCAAGAGCTGCTTTTCACTATGGCCATTGTAAGTGTCATGGTTGAGGACTGAGATATACAGTGGGGAAGGGACTAGGATCAAAGCAGCCATGTCCTCTGATATCTATTGCTTTGATGGCTTCTGAAGCTCAGTTGTGGAGGTGAGGAAGACCTCTGTGTCAGGTGAAAGAGCCTTTTGTACAATGGGAAAGTGAGGCAGTGATGGGAAGCTAATATTTTATACCTGATCTTATCTGAAACAATAACATTTTAAACAGTGAACAAATCCCAGATTTGTCAGAAGAGTCAATGAATTCTCTTACCCACTCTTGACAAAACATACACCGTATATCCCATATCTTGACCACTAACATTAATTGGCCACTTTATTAAACAATGACAGTCATTTTGGCCAACATGTCAAAGTCATTCCTTGAAAAAATGAAAACAGGCTTTAGGAAGAGTGACACTACTATTGATAATTGAGCTTCCTTAACCCTAATTACTAAATTCTAGAAGACAAGGTTACACACACACACACACACACACACACACACACACACAGAGAGAGAGAGAGAGAGAGAGAGAGAGAGCTGACATTTGGATTATCAGTTGTCACTTCTGGAATAAATAAAATCACAGCACCTGAAACGTATCTTCAGAGTAGATAAAAAGACAGGAGCTGCAACAAAAAGACAGGAGCTGCTATCAAATTGCCAATAATTTCAACACAAAAATGAATAAACATTTCGGGGTGATATTTACTCAAGTGAGATTTGAACAGTTTGACACAATAGTTAAATTGGAAGATTAAACCTAAGCCCTTGCGATGAACAAAGATGACACATCAAATCTTATTACTTGAAAGTCAATTGTATAAGAAAGAGAGAGAGAGAGATCAGTATTTAGGACCAAACATTATAGCAATGCCCTATTGAGACCCATATGGTAAGACACCATATTTCCTATATGGTCAGAATTAAAAAAAAAAATATTTGAAAAAGAAAATTCAGTTCAGACCTGCATATCTGGGTCTGATACCAATAAATTGTAGGAGTGATGCAGAAATACGATTTGCCTATTCTTATCTGTTTTTACTTAAAATATTTTTAACTCAATGATTATGTTCAGCCATGTTAATGTTCCACATTTTGTGTTCTTCATCTTGATATGGCATATGTAATAATAATAAACTATTCCAATATGTTCAGAAGAATTAGATTCATTAAAAGCTGATATTTTGCACTTGATAGAACATAAATCATTGTGGGAAACCCACCTCTCCTGGAGGGTGGATTTGGGTTTCTGGTGGACAAATCTGGTGGACAAATCAAACAACAACTGGGGAGTTTTGAAAGACAGACACTTATTATCAACCAAGATGTTCTTTCACAGCTAAAGTTGCTGAACAAGGTAAATAAAATTGTGCTGAACTTTCTCTATTTTCCAAAGCCTTAGGACCGATATCAAATTGACAAAGCCTACCACCAAGGTGGATGATTTTCACTGAGCACGCAAAGTGGAGAGTAGAAGGCTTATACTTTTCTTAGATCTCTAGGGAGGCTTCAGTACTATTCACAAAGGTATCTTGCAGATCCTATAAAATGGAACACTGGTTTATTCTCATTCAGCCATGTCCAACAGGGGATGGTAGGTGATTACTTTAAGACACAGATCATGGCCCCTTGGTGTCCCCTCAGTAATCTACTATCTCCATAAAACTGGTGATAGAGTCCCTCAAGTGGTTTGGATTGTGATTCCTTAGATTTGTTTGTTTGTTTCTTAATTACTGTATTTCTTGGAGTATAAGATGCACCTTTTTACCCTCAAAAAGAGGGTGAAAACTTCGGTGCATCTTATACACCGAATGTAGCCCCACCCAGCCACCCCCACCCTTTGGCCTCTGCCTGCCAGCAATTTACCTCTTTGCAGCAAACAGGGCAAAGCACAAGAAGAGCACAAGAAGAGATAAACTGCCTCCCGACCTATAGCTGACGGAGGCTTGCAAGCCACGTGGTAAAATGAAACTAACTATGGTGGCTGTAATGTGACAAATTGCTGGGAGATAAACTGCTGGCAATATTAGACTGCTGAAATTGCAACAAAGTAAGCTACAGCTACTGTAGCCTAGAGGTAGAGCTCTTGCCTCACAGTCAGGAGGTTGTGAGTTCTATCCTAGGTAGAGGCAGATTCTGTTAATATGTTATTTTGTTAAATGTTTGTAGAGTGTTCAAATTATTAGACTTATTTTTAAAGACTGCTTTATTATTGTTCTAGACAATAGAAGAAGCTTTTTAAAAACAAATGCTTGCTCTGAAGAGGCCCAGTGCTATTGTATCTTCTTTTAAATAGCAGAGAATACTTCCAGAAAGCCACATCAATTTTAAAGATCTGTAAAAATATAATCTGAAATGTCCTGTTTTAGTATTAAGTATTAGTATTAAGTGTTAGTATTAAAAGAAGGCAGCTGAGAAACCCTGACTTAGTCATGTTTGCAGTAGATCTATTTAAATAATTGGGAGGAGTTAGTGTGATTACATTTAAGAAAACTTTATGGGATTAATATACTGCCATAATGTACATTTCTCCAATTCTTTGCTATTTCTATGGGTCAGGCACACATGAACAGAAATACACAGCAAACAGTGTATATCATCTGTGCTGTTTGCTGTTTGGCAAATTGCTGAGAGGCAGAGGCCTTTTTTCCTTGTTTTCCTCCCCCAAAACTAAGATGCGTCTTATACTCCGAAAAATACAGTACCGTATATTCCGGCGTATAAGACGACTGGGCGTATAAGACGACCCCCAACTTTTCCAGTTCAAATATAGAGTTTGGGATATACTCGCCGTATAAGACTACCCCTCCTACTATCTTTCTTTTTCTTTCTGTCTTTCTTCCTTCCTAACATATTTCTTTCTGTCTGTCTGTCTTTCTGTCTTTCTTCCTTCCTTCCTTCCTTCCTTCCTTCCTTCCTTCCTTCCTTCCTTCCTTCCTTCCTTCCTGTCTGTCTGTCTGTCTGTCTGTCTGTCTGTCTTCCTTCCTTCCTTCCTTCCTTCCTTCCTTCCTTCCTTCCTTCCTTCCTACCATCTTTCTTTCTTTCCTTTCTTCCTTCCTTCCTTCCTTCCTTCCTTCCTTCCTTCCTTCCTTCCTTTTCACACTTTATTGCATACTTTCCTACAAGTAAGAATCCATCTGATGCCTTTGCTATGCATTTTATGACAAAGAACCAATAACAGGAACCCTTTTCTTCTACCTTGGATTTTTTTATTTCTTCACAATTGCAAGCTTTGTGATAGACAATTAGGCAACATATGTCTTTACTGTGAAAACTACTTTGCTCTCTGTAGAACAAATGAAGAAAGTTTCTGGCAACCCTCCAATATTGTCCAATAGGGACAATGGGATATTGAGAGAATCCCTGTCTTTGTGCTGTTTAATTTGTTGCTGCTGTAGCAGCTTCCTTGCTCCAAAGTGATATTTGTCTTTGAGTTGGTGGTTTCCATCATAGCATTGGTAATGATTCTTTCTTTTCTTTTCTTTCTTTCTTTCTTTCTTTCTTTCTTTCTTTCTTTCTTTCTTTCTTTCTTTCTTTCTTTCTTTCTTTCTTTCTTTCTTTCTTTCTTTCTTTCTTTCTCCCTGCAAACCAATCTCCACCGTGGCTCCTTTCTCCCTCGCCCAGCCCTCTTCCAAGACGCCAAGTGCGGGGAACCGCACCAAGCGAGGTAGGTGGGTGGGTTGCTCCCCTCCCCTTGGAGGAAGAAGGAGCCTCTGTCGCTGTCTCTCGCGGGGTTCCAGCCACCTGACTGAGTCCCCGACTGCGGCACCGGCAGGGTTAACGCGCATGGGAGGGAAGGAGAGAGAGCGCTACCGCCGCCGCTGCTACTTTCGCTGCTCCAATATTTCTTTGGTGGGCGCGCGCAGGAGGGACCGCTGAGCAGAGGCACTCGGCGAGCGGGGTGAGAGGCGTGGGGATGCCAGAAGTGGCAGCGGCGGCGGCAGGCTCCTGCCCGCGTCTCCCACCCGCCTCTTGCCTTAAGCTGCCGGGCGCCTGTGCTCCATGGTCCCTCCCACGCGCGCCCACCAAAGAAATATCGGAGCGGTGAAAGCAGCATTGGCGGCGGTAGCGCGCTCTCTCCTTCCCTCCCATGCGCATTAACCCTGCCGGTGCCGCGGTCAGGGACTCAGTAGGGTGGCTGGAGCCCCGCGAGAGACAGCGACAGAGGCTCCTTCCCAGCAGGAGACGCAGGTTGGCGGCGGGGCTCCGGGGCTTCTTCAGCCGCTTGGCTGGAGAATGGCGGGGATGTGGCCATGGCTGTTTTTGAGCTCCCCCTGGCTCGAAATTTTCAGTACCCGGCGTATAAGACGACCCCCGACTTTTGAGAAGATTTTCAAGGGGTAAAAAGTCGTCTTATACGCTGGCACATACGGTACATTTAGCAAGGAAGAAGGCAATTTTGTTGACTAGTGTCCAAATTCAGTTCTGGACTGAATTCAATGAAATGGAATCAAGAATGGATGGGAATCTTTTGGCCCCAGTAAGAAATAAGCATTGGCATCAGGATTCAGCTTGTCTTGGTTGAAGACAGCGTCTCCTGAAAACAATCGTACATAGTCTGTGATTTTTTAAAGTATACCGGAGTTGGCCAGAGTTCTCCATGGCTCACTTTCACTCCCCTGGGATAGTGCAATAGACCTTCTGCTCCTAAGAAGGAGATCCAAGGCACTGAATTCATAATCATAATCACTGATTGAAAGTGGGATAAAACTTGACTCTGAAAACTGAAGCACTCAAACATGACTCTTATATCAAAGAAAAGCCCTTTCTGATATTTGAAGAGAGATAGTTTGGGGGGAAAATGCTATTTAGATTTTTCCTTTGAATTGTAAGAGAACGCAATTTGAAAACAGAAAGAACCTTGTCTTGTGTTCTTAGCTGGGCCTTAAAAATATCCCTTTTCTATACTTGGATTATAATCATGTTCCATTTGCTGCAGCAAAAGATGCCGATGTCAGGGTTCTGACTGATGCCCTAATTAAATCACGAGCCTCGAGTCAAGCGTCATAAGAAATCCAGTTATTTATTAGGAGCTTCATGTCAACATGTTCCAAGTGAAGCCAACTCTGACCCCACGTAATTTACATTCCGGCTCTGACCCTGTTTCCCCCTCCCTCCAAGGTGTGTCATCAATCACATTCTCCAACAAAGCAATTTCACGGGTTGTAGAGATCACTCCCCTCCCCTTCTTCATCATAATTTTAATCTATTAAAAAAAACCAAATGAAATAAAAATTAAACAAAATAGTATTAGTTTTATTCTAAGATTGAATAGGAAGAGACCATCATACTTTAAAATCATAGCTATATGAAGAATAGAGGAATGATGTTAATACAGACAATGATGAATCCACTGGTTGTAATGTACAACTTAATTTTTTTCTCAATTCCATCACTTCTGTCTTCATTAAATACAAAAATCTTTTCTTGAAATGTTTTGCTAGAAACAAAAGGGAAGAAATAAATGAAGAATCTGTGAATAGTTGTATTTCCTGCAACTGTTTGACACTTTTTATAGATTTCATGCATTCCTGTGTGAAGCTCAGAGACTCCTTGACTAATATTCAGGTTTACCACAATTTTCCAAAACACATTTTCTCTGTCATTCCTTTTTTTTCTTCTTAGTCTCTGCCTCAGTCCAAATGTGTGGAAAATTGTCATCCTGGATTTGTTAAGCGGGCTCGGGAAGGAGAGCCAGTTTGCTGTTATGACTGTGTTTCTTGTCCAGAGGGGTCCATCTCCACTCAGGAAGGTGGGTGACACCAGAAGAAATGCTATCAGAGATAGATAGATAGATAGATAGATAGATAGATAGATAGATAGATAGATAGATAGATAGATAGATAGATAGATAGATAGATAGATAGAATTCTTTATTGGCCAAGTGTGATTGGACACACAAGGAATTTGTCTTTGGTGCATATGCTCTCAGTGTGCATAAAAGAAAAGATACATTTGTCAGGAATGGTTGTCATAGGGTTCCAGTTCATTCAAGCTAGATCATTTCAATCCATATGCTTTTAATAGAGACAGATCTAAACTTGACGATTTTATTGTTGTTCTTTGTTCCACCATGGGAGGAATAAGAACAAGACTTTGAAGGGTGAGGTAGGAAGAGATAGAAAGACATGGTAGATTGAGCAAGGTTGCTTCTGCCAGAGTAAATCTCTCTTCTACTTGTCACTTTTGAAGTGTCCTTCAAATGTTACCTTTGTTAGGAACAATTGATTTAGTGAACCTTGAAGAATGATTTCAGGTCAGTCCTTCTCACCCAAACCACCTTTACCCTACAGACCAAAAGATTGAACAATCAACCAACCAATCAGTCATTGTTTTTTTGAAGATAATTGAGCCATAGAAGCAGAAAATGGGAGGACCATAGAGGGAGAGAGGTTTGATTCAAGGAACAAGAGAAATTCAAACAGAGGAAAATTCATTGAGAACATAAGAGTGTGAGAGGAAGGTAAATTAAATTTATCATAATTTGGAATAAAACCTGTCTCTTTCCTCTCCAGTGCTCTAATTTTCCATGCTGTAGTTGAAGAGATAAAACAAAAATATTATTTGTAGGACAGTTCTACAGTCCCAGGTTCAGCATATCCACCATCACGAAGTCCTTGGTAGGATTACTGTTGGGCCTTCCCACTTCTTCTAATCTTTCCAATTTTCTCAGTTGTTTAATAAAATACAATTACCACATTTCTGAAATGAAAAAAGCTTTATACACACTGTTGGGGATTAGAAGGAATCAGATCTAACATAAAAGAGGGGAAAAGAGAACTAATTAAAAAAACCAATCTACACAATATCCAATTGATACCACTGTGGAGCTCATTCACTCTTTAGAACTGTTATTAAACCTAAAATGGAAATGTATTGCTTCCTCTTCTCACTATTAGAAATGAAATACCTGACAGAAACAGATAAATGATTCAATTTCTCTTCTTAAATTATTTCAGAAATTAATTATTTTGTTTAAATAAAATTATGTATTTATTATTTAACAAATTTAGATGGCCACTCATCTCAAACAAAGTACCTCTGGGTAACTTACAACCAAAAGTAAAACATTTTTCCCCTAAAAAATGTTTCCCCTGTGCTGCATTTTATCATATGTAACACCTACAAGTATTATTTTTTGCAATGTTTTTTTATTTTTATTGCTTATTGTTTAAAAACTTTTTAAAAACATAGCAAAAAAAGAATACTTGTACATGTTACATACAATAAAACCAGCACTCAGGACCGTTTTACTAGGAGATTCCCAACCCTCTTGAAAGAAAGCCTCAAGGGTTGCAGCTAATCTCACTTTGGAGTTAGTTTGTGGGTCCAGCCCAACACTGGGACTGTTTGGCCCAGCACAATTTGAGCCAAAAATCCCACTGAGTGGGAACTTCACTTCAGTACTTTATTTCTTCGCGTAAGTACAGAACTTTGTACCGTATAGTGTACTTTGTACACGGAGAGCATATGCACCAAAGACAAATTCCTTCTGTGTCCAATCACACTTGGCCAATAAAGAATTCTACAGTATCTATTCTATCTATCTATCTACTTTATTAATGCACATTCTGCAGTAAGGATGGGTGCTTGGACCAAGTCCAAATGCTGATGTTCCACAAACTCTTTTTTATAATTCTATGAAATATTTACTATTTACTGGGGCTTTCCCTTCTCTCAGTATCAGTTATCCTCCAAAGAAGGTATTCCATGAAAAGTAAATTGACATAATATTAATGAAAAATTGGTGTTTATTTTCCTCAGATGTCGAAAAATGCACCAAGT
Organism: Diadophis punctatus similis; assembly: GCA_023053685.1. Lineage (NCBI taxonomy): Eukaryota > Metazoa > Chordata > Lepidosauria > Squamata > Dipsadidae > Diadophis > Diadophis punctatus. The sequence continues at coordinate 234,804,327 of JALIGW010000002.1, forward strand.
GTCCTGATGATAAATATCCCAATGATAAACGAGTCCAATGTATTGCCAAAGTTGTAATTTTCCTGTCTTATGAAGAACATCTGGGCATCATCCTGGTCTTCTTTGCCCTGCTTTTGTTCCTAACCACAGGCTTCGTTTTAATCATGTTCCTTAAATACATAGAGACTCCCATTGTCAAAGCAAACAACCGGGATCTCTCCTACATCCTCCTGGTCTCCCTGCTGTTTTGCTTCCTATCTTCTTTTCTCTTCATTGGACAACCAAAGAAAGCCACCTGCCTTCTCCGACAAACCGTGTTCAGCATTGTCTTCTCAATAGCCATGTCTTCCGTGTTGGCCAAAACAATCACAGTGGTACTGGCATTCCTGGCCAGAAAGCCAGGAAACAGGGTGAGAAGATGGTTGGGGAAGAGCTTGGCCAACTCCATCATTCTTTTTTGTTCTGCTGTTCAGATGTTCATCTGTGCCATGTGGCTGGGAGTTTCTCCTCCATTCCCTGACTCTGACCTGCAATCCCAGCCTGGAGAGATCATCCTTCTCTGCAATGAAGGCTCTGTCACCATGTTTTATGTTGTCCTCGGCTACATGGGTTTCCTTGCTGCCATTTGCTTCATAGTGGCTTTCCTGGCCAGGAACCTGCCTGGGGCCTTCAACGAAGCCAAGCTAATCAACTTCAGCATGTTGGTCTTCTGCAGCGTCTGGGTCTCTTTCCTGCCCACCTACCTGAGCACTAAAGGAAAGTTTATGGTGGCCGTGCAGGTCTTCTCCATCTTGGCCTCCAGTGCTGGGCTTCTGGGATGCATCTTCTTCCCCAAGTGCTACATCATCATCCTTAGACCAGATCTAAACACTAAGGAGCATCTAATGATAAAAGTAGGGAACTGATAATAAAATTGTTTCTTAGACACATAACACGTAATTTTTCATTGCGGCTATTATTGGACTTGTATGCTTCCTTTGCATCTGTTTGAGAATTAAGATTGTTTAAAACCAAAAGAAATAAAGTATAAGACTAATGAAATTAAAATGCAACATAATCATCAAACAGTAAATTAATTAATCATTAAATTGTTATACAGCCAGGGAAGGACAGGACAGGAAATAGGATAGTTTTATTAAGGTAAGAAGGCTGAAGAGAAGTGACAAGATTCCCCAAAGAGAAGAGGAAGGAATCTTTTGCCTTGTGTGGGATGAACACGCCCTTTCTCTCTATGAGTTGTTCTCTAAAGTGAGGGATGGAAATAGAGCTGGAGAGAAAATTATTCAGTGCAATGAAGGCTCTGTCACAATATTTTATGTTGCCCTCAGCTACTTCGGTTTCAAGGACATTCAGATGACCCCCAGTTGCCGCCCTCTCTATGACCTTTTCTAGTTTATCTGCTGGTGTTAGGTGACATCTTAAGAAAGTGGAAGAGGGAAGAGTGCTTTGGGGGAGCACCTTTTGTTGGGAGCACCTCTAAATGTGTCTGTTTTAAGCAAGAGAGGGAAGTCTCGTTCCCCGTTCTTTCTCCTAAAAAGGCTGCTTCCAAGGGGGTGGGATTCTTGCTCCTCTGATTGGCTGGCAGCAAAGTGTCCCATGCACCCAAAAGCCCGGGGTGAACTGGCTTGGCGAAGGGGCCAAGGAGAAAAGGCAGCGCCAGAATGTTTGGGGGCGGAAGGCTGGGGACAAAAAAGGCACGGTCGAGTGGAGGAGGTGAACAGTAATGGACCCTTCTCCAAAGCACCTGAAGGCATGACAAGAAACAATGGATAGAAACTAATCAAGGAGAGAAGCAATCTGGAACTAAGGAGAAATTTCCTGACAGTGAGAACAATTAATCAGCGGAACAACCTGCGTCCCGAAGTTCTAAATGGTCAGACACTGGAAGTTTTTAAGAAGAGATTGAACAACTATTTGTCTGAAATGGTAGAGAGTTTCCTGCCTGAGCAGGGGCTTGGAGTAGAAAACCTCCAAGGTCCCTTCCAACTCTGTTATTCCATTTTTCTGTTATAAGACGATCCCTGGATTGGTTGATCAGTTTCCATTGTGCCATGTGATTAACAATTCCTAGTCAAAACTGGTCCTTCTCCCAGAGACACTAAATTCCCATAAATACACTTTTATCTTATTGGTTGTTTCCTGCATGCAGGATCTGGAGACCTCCTTCTTTCCTTTTTTTTTTCTTTTCTTTTTCTGCAGTATTATTTGGTCCTTGGATTCACATGGTAGACTCTTCTTAACTTGGGAGGGTTACCTCTTTATGAACACTTACATTTTCATATGCTCTCTCTCTCAAAGGGAGTTTGTTGTATATTGCCCTCCCTACCTATAGCAGCTAGGACAACTTCATTCAGTGAAAAAGTAGGAGTTTGAACAGAACATCAGGGCCACTTTCTGCTCCACACACAAGTGTCACAATAACTCCTCCAAAGTCAAATTCCCCTTGTCAAACAAATCCACTCATTGCTCAGTTGAGCTCTCTGCATGAAAACTGAGAACTGGAATGAAAAAGGGGCCATACACATTTAAGAAAACCCCCTAACCCAAATGGATTTTTAGACACACTGTGTTGCCTGGTACACACATCTAAACCCTGCTTTTTATTAGCAGCAAGAAAATTGGCAAGAAGTACCCTTTTTCTGAGGCCACCTGGGTGGCCTAAAATAAAGTAAAGTAAAGATTACTAAAATAAACTTTTAGACACAGATTCTTGCCTTAAGTACACTCCTAAATGGTGCCCTTTTCTGGCAGCAGGAAAGGACATGAAATCAAACTCATCATAAGACATTGGGTGTCCTGTTGTCATCCCTGGTCACAGATCAAAAATTGTGAATCTCATTTTTGACACCAGTTTCGTGAAATCAAAACACTGAACCCGAAGCAAACAGTCAAGGCTCACTACAGTGTTTATTACATAGTACATACAGAGTGGACCTTGTCCAAAAAATAGACAGAAACTCCCTCAAACAAAGGAATACACTCCCATCATACACTCCCATCCCACTCATACTGGTATGGGATGTTAATCAGTTTATATATTGTAAATGTTAAATTGTAAGCTGCCCAGTGGAACGTATAGGTGAATTTGGCCACCTTATACATTTGCTTAATAAGAACATGTAAATATTTATAAATTGCAGAAAAGAGGGCGAAATGATGCAAAACAGGAGGAGAAAATGGGCTACACATGCGTAAATAATAACATAAGAAATCTCAGATTTCTTCTTGCCCTTCTGTTATCTGCAAAGAAAAATGGTCTTAGTTATAAGAAGCATTCGCCTCTTCAGATTCAGGAATTGCTATGGGAATGTTCTGATAAAACTTCCCACAAGTCACTATGAGCTGCAAGGCCCCATTCCTTACTGGGAAGTTTCTTAAATGTGTGTGGCCCCCATTTGCTTATTGTAAAGACTCATTCATCTGGACACTGACATTACCCACATTATCGTGACTAAAAATAAGACTTGGTATTTTGTTACTGGTTTGTTTAGGAATAGAATAGGAACAGGAGTAGGTTTAAGAATAGGAGGAATATCTTTTAATATGTGCATCTTCCTCCCCACCCACCCCCATTTTATCAATTTTAAAACAATTTTAGTGATACTATTTATTACTTGAATGTTTTAATGTTTCATCTTGCTTTTATTGAGTATAAGCTGCCTGGAGTCATCTTCAGGGAAGACGGGAATCATATAAGTTCAATAAATAAATATTAAATGGTCAAAACCTGTTAATTCAGACTATTAAATGCCATTTCTGAAAACTAATGAATTGGCAAAAGTGATTTTTTTCTATTTTATTTTGACATCAAATGTTCTCTGGTATTCAGATCTGGCCTAATAATAATAATGTAGCACTTGGGGATGAAGATGCAGCCCAGCAAGCCAGCACTGGAGGCCAAGATGGAGAAGACCTGAACAGCCACCGTGTACTTCCCTTTGGTGCTCAGGTAGGCTGGCACAAAGGACACCCAGACACTGCAGAAGACCAGCATGCTGAAGGAGATCAGCTTGGCTTCGTTGAAGGCCCCAGGGAGATTCCGGGCCAGGAAAGCCACCGTGAAGCAGACGGCAGACAGGAAGCCCATGTACCCAAGTGCAACATAAAACATGGTGACGGAACCTTCATTGCATTGTAGGATGATCTCTCTAAGTTGGGAGTGCATGTCAGAGTCAGGGAATGGGGGGAAAGTTCCCAACCAGATGCTGCAGATGACAGCTTGGAGGGCAGAACAAGAAAGGACAATGGAGTTGGCCAAGCTCTTCCCCAACCATCTCTGCACTTTATTCCCTGGTTTTGTAGCCAAGAAGGCTAACACCACTGTGATCGTTTTGGCCAAGATTGAAGAAATGGCAATTGAGAAGACGATGCTGAAGGCTGTTTGTCGGAGGAGGCAGGTCACCCTCCTTGGCCGGCCAATGAACAGAAAGGAGGTCAAGATGGAAAGCAGGAGGGAGACCAGGAGGATGTAGGAGAGATCCCGGTTGTTGGCTTTGACAATTGGTGTTTCCATGAATTTAATGAAGATCCCCAAGCCAAAGCCTGTGGTTAAAGAGAGGAACAAGGCAATGGAAGTCAGGGTGATCCCCAGATTTTCCTTATAAGAAAGATAGCTTTTAATCTTGGGGATACAGTGAACTCGATTGGTGTTTGGATGTTGATCATTTGAACATTTGGTACATTTGTCTGCATCTGAAAAAGAGCAAAAGTATGGTCCCCCTTTAACATGTCCTTTAATGAAATGCATTTTTCGGATAAACTTGTTTTTGGTGTGAATGATTGTGTATAGGTGAATTCTATATATTTCTTCATTTCCCTCCAGCTAGAACATCTTAATACTTATTTTATTTCATTTTTTTACTGTTACCACTTTATCAATGAACTTGTTGAGAGAAGAAGGGAAGAAGAAAGGATTCAAGGAAGAAACGCAGTTCCACCATTTTACCTTTTCACTGCTGAATCTCTAGAAAATTGGAGCCAGTATTTTGTCAGTGCTTTTAGGCACCAATGAGATCCAGCCTATGGTAGAATTAAGTACATGTAAAGGATTGCTTAGTGTAGCTTATGCTATCTGAAATGGATAAACACTACTTTTGCCATGGAGAAAGAAATGTTGGGTGGAGTGGCCCTTGAAGACAAGTTGGAGTAAGGTCATCAAAAAGCATTCCTCATTTTTTTTAATCAGAAAAGGAACATGTTCCAATATGGCCAAGAAGGAAGTTTGGCTCAATCCCAACTCATTATTCTTCCTCTCCTCTCCTCTCCTCTCCTCTCCTCTCCTCTCCTCTCCTCTCCTCCCCTCTTATCCCGTCTGCTCTCCTCTTCTCTCTTCCCCTCCCCTCCCCTCCCCTCCCCTCTCCTCTCCTCTCCATGGGCCATGACTCTGAAAATTACTTTAAGAGGAGCCTCCAGCAGAACCGCTGCAATGTCAGCCTCAGGAAGTATAAACCCAGGGGTCACCTGAGGCTGACCAAAAAAGGCACCACCTGAACAGATGGCACAGTGAAAGGATTATGACATAAGTCTACCAACCCCAGCAAGTAGAATGAAGATCTCATCAAAAACACTCTGAGATTCCTTTAGAAAAGAAGTACATATTTTGATTAAAGGCAGGTAGCTACAATGTGAAACTGTGGCTGCCCAAAGTGCCCACCAGAGATGGTCAGAATTTGGTCAATCCTCTTTCAAAGATCCAACCAACATTCCATCCTTATATTCTGGAACCTGGAAACTCTCACTATTTAGAGCAATGAAGTAAATGGTAATTTAAAAGATGGAAGATGTGTTGTAAAAGATAAAGAGCAAGAGATGTCCCCTCTCTCACAACACTCAACCCTCACTTATCCTGTATCTTTATCCATGATCTGTTTGCTTCGCCTTTATACCAGATTAATCTCCAAGATCTATTCTTATAATTCACAATGACATAAATGTATATCTTGATCAAGACTCAAAGAGGTGGGACCCATTGGCCAAGCCTTTCAAAATGCATGTTCATGGAGAATATCAGGATCTCAGATCCCCCCACAAAGTCTGCCCCTTTCTCCTGCTGTCACCCACCTTCCATGGTGGAGATGGTTCCTTCTGCACAAGGACGACAATTGTAACAACAGATGGGCTTCCCTTCCTGAACCACCTTCATGAATCCAGGAGAACAACTTTCCACACACCTGGAAGGAGGCTGGGGCTGGTCAGAAAGAGGGGAAAACAAAGCATTCGTAACATAAATTATTTTATTTCCTAAAAGAGGTAAAAGGAAAGTTTGGGGATCTCCAATTCAAGGTTTAGCTTTGCTACATTTGAAGACTACAAGAAACTTAGAGCTCCTCAAACTGATGTGGTTGCTTGCTGTTGTCTATTTACCTTCTCTTCTAATTTTTCTCCTACTACAATTTTATTTTAAATTCTCAATGTACCTACTGAAAAGAAAGTTGAATGGATTTCTGCTTTGATAAAATCAATCACTTTGTCCCATGATATAAATCCAGCTTCCTTGTAGAAGTTTGATAAAGAGCTAACTGGAATAGTTAAGAATTTTTTTCTCATAGCTAGATGAACATCTAACTTGAAGATGTTTCCTCTCTGGGAGAACTGAGATAACATCCCATGTCTGTTCCTGCTCCATTTCTGCAAAGACCTTCATAAAGAGCAGAATAAAGTCTTTCCACCACCTTGTTCAGCATCTCCATCTGTGCAATAGCATTCTGGTTCATCGTGAACTTGAAATCCAAGGATCCCACTCTTTCTAGACTCCCAAGTGTCATTATGATAGCAGACATATTGGGGAAAATCACTGTGTTCACAATGTCCAAGTCTGCTACCAGCTCTCCAGTCTCATCCAAATATACCCCATATATAGAATTATTATAAAACTGAGAGGTTTGAAGGAAAGAATGAAGCTGGAATGGAAGAGAAAATGGGCAATGTTACATAGGACATAGAAAGCTCTTTGGTAAGACTCCTCCGTCTCAGTTGGCATGAAGGATCTTTATGAGGAATATAGCAATAGCACTTAGCAATAGCACTTAGACTTATATACTGCTTCATAGTGCTTTTACAGCCCTCTCTAAGTGATTTACAGAGTCAGCATATGGCCCCCAACAATTTGGGTCCTCATTTTACCCACCTCAGAAGGATGGAAGGCTGAGTCAACCTTGAGCCTGGTGAGATTCGATCTGCCAAACTGCTGGCAGCTGGTGATCAGCAGAAGTAGCTTGCAGTACTAACTCTAACCACTGCGCCACCGCGGCTCTTATTAGAATATATAGAATAAAGGATATAGAATAAAAACCTTGTTAGAAGGATCAAGAATGGCTTGGAAAATGGGGATGGTGAAGGATGTTCTTTATCGCTTCCATTCATAATTGTCACTGCAAACTTTGGAAAACTAATGGGAAGTAACCAAAGCAAAGGATATGCCCAGTGTGAACTGTTGAGGTCCAAAATTAAAACCTTAAAGGAAATGGAAGTTGTGCACAACAACACTGAAGGAGTTATGCCAATAAAGCCAAAATGAAATCAGATGCCCCACACAGAAACAATGTTATAAAAAACTGGTTTACTTTCAAATTTGTTATGTCTAAGGTGTTTGGATATATCATCACTTCCATTGTGGAAAGCCATCCCGGTATTCTAATACAATGCTTTTTCCTGACCTTTCTCCACACCTATAACAGTGCATCTCTTATTAAGTGATTTTGAAAAAAATATTTTTTGTACTTTTTTCCTCCCACAAATACGAGTGCCACCCTGCTTGCAGAGCATGTCCTTCTAATATTAGTGTTCTCCTATTCTTTAGCAATATCCATTATTTTATCCAAAGGAGTGATGCTGACTGATAATATAATTCCCAGTCAGGGAGTCTGAAGCCACCTCTTAACCTGCTATCTTGTAATAATTTCAGTTTAATTCTTGGTTTCTTTCCTCCACACACAAATTTGCTTATTGTCTTGTTCATTTCGCTGAAATTTTTTTGATCTAGTTTTATTGGGATTGTTTGAAATAGATATATCAATTTTGGAATATATCCAGCCACCCTCGTATTTGAAAGAATAAGGAATAATCGATTGGTGGCCATATATGCAACTACAAACAAGGTATAAAAAAGATATAGAAAAAATTGGCATTGATAAAGAAAAGCAACTTATAGATAAAATTTTATTAGGATCAGAGAAGGGATTTATTTCTAAAATGTACAATTATTTGCTACAAATAGATAAGGAAGAAGAAATCGTTAAAGGAAACATGATAGCTTGGGCAAAAAATTTCGGGTATAATATACAATTGGAAGACTGGGAAAAATTATGGACCAAAAACTACAAATTAACAATGTCAGCGTCTCACAAAGGAAATTTATATAAAAAGTTCCATCTATGGCACTTAGCCCCCATAAGATTAGCAAAAATATACCCAAAATTAAGCCCGAAGTGTTGGAAATGTAAAGGTGAGAAAGGATCCTATTTTCATATGTGATGGCTTTGCCCAGAAGCCAAAAAATATTGGAACAAAATAAGAATTTTGATACAAGAAATAATAGGCCAGCAAATTGAATGTAAACCAGAAATGTAGCTATTAGGAATAATAAAAGGAACATACACAAAATAAATTCAGTACATTATAATCCACATGCTAACAGCAGCAAGAATAGTGTATGCACAGCATTGGAAAGCAGATAGCAACCCCTCATATAACATGATAATTAAAAAAAATCTTGGATTGTGAAGAAATGAATAAGTTAATGCTAGAATTACAAGATAGAAATGATAAGGAATTTTATATGGTATGGGGAAAATGGTACCTTTGGTTAGAGAATAGGAAAAGTTAATTAATATGATAGAAGTATTAGTAAAACATATATGTATGTAAAAGTATAGGGATATATAAGTAAATGTTAACAAAGAAATGTAAATATGTGTGTAGAGTATGTGTAATGCAAGAAGATCGGAATATATATATGGAAACAGTGTAAATGAAAGTTGATATTCCAGGATTGAGAGAAATGTATATAAGATGTTTTTAATGTGCAAAATTTAATAAACTTTAATTCAAAAAAACCAAAAACCAAAAACCAAAAAAGCCCTTGTTTAAAGGTCAATCGGCAGATAGGAAGAGAAAAATCTTTGCTCGCTTTGAGGATGACTGTGGGAACCTTTGCTCTACTAGTAGGTTGTGCTAATGAAACTCTGCATTGAGGTGACAGATGGGCAACTTGCCATGGAGCAGAGACCCCAATATTTTCATGGTGGAAGATGATGGTGGAAGAGTCCCCTGGGAGTTGGGCGGCATATAAATCCATTTAAATAAATAAAATAAATTAAATAAATGATCTCTGGTACCAGGTAAGGTCACCTCCTTCAATTTTATGGAACATCTATGGAATATTTTGTGGAATAGTCTTCACTCTTGTTGCTTCCAGACTTTTCCCAGTCCAACCCTTCATCTTCTCATTTGACCTTAGCCTGCTTAGCTTCTTGGCCCAAAGAGGCTTCTACTGAGAGATTTGAGCCGGGGAAGGAAAATCAAAGGGGTCCTTAGCCAAAGAAGGAGATCCAGTCTGGGTAAAGGCTGCCCTGGAGCAGAAGGGCAGCCCAGGAAGTGAGAGGGTGGCAGATGTTAGACAGCTTAATATACACAACACACTTTTTAGTGTATGACATGATAACGGTCCTGCTTGTAAAAAAAAGAGTCAAAGAAGAAGAAAGAGGCGGAAGAGTAATATTTTTTACAAAGAAGCATATAAAAAGAAATGGGAAAAGAAATGAGCAGAAAGGAGAACAATGGAAAATTGGAATTTAATGTAAATTAAATTAATTTATATTCAGAATACAATACAACTAATGTCAGGTTCTTACAATTGTAACATAGATTCTCAGCTGCTATGGAGAGCTGTGCAATGGAAAATAACTACCTGCCAAGCCTTCAGCTTTGGAGTTTTCACTTTTTTACCAGTTTTAAAAGTGTTCCTGGATCTGGACAAATAAGCAGTATTCAAGGCCCGTGCCACAGCCCAGATTGTGTTGTAAATGAAATAGTTGTCTCGAGTCAGGATTGGATCCATCTCCTCTTCCTTGAGAGCTGCCAGATCTTCTCTCTGCCTGCACCGTCCCCAGACTTTCACTGAAAAGGAATTGTTGGTGTAGGAACACAGGAAGGAGGTCTCTACATAGTATCTCATAAAAGAATGAAGGTTCAAACGGCTACCATACTTTGCAATTTGATTTTTCTTCATAGGAAAGGAAAATATGCTATGGATGTATTCATCAGGAAAAGATTGTTTTGTCAAATAAATAGTGAAGTCCCAGCGGATTGTGGTGAGAAGGACTTTTCCTCTAGGAGGTTCCGTAAGCCTTTCAAATACTGAATCCATAAGCAAAACCCCTACATTGAATGAACTCAAGTCTGCACCAAAAATAAAGACATGCACCTTTCTCCAATTGCGGTATAAACGCCAGTCTATCTTCGCTTTCCGAGAAGCCGGAGAAAAGGTTTGTGATAAAACTGGGCAAATGCCATTCCTGATCAGCATGGAAGTCAACATCCTCATGAACCTTTGTCCATTCTCTGTGTCTGGAGCAAGAAGACCCACCAAGGTCCACCTGAAATGGAGGACCAGCTTCACCATCCCTGGGTACTGGGCTCCTTCAGGAGGGAGCATTGGATAGAAGAAAGGATTTTCATCACTCACAACCTGGGAATCAAAACCGTGACTGATCTGAAAAGGGGAAAAAAAGTTAACTTTATTTTATTGGAGACCATAAAAACAAAATCTAGCTCGAATGGAGGAATTGTTCCACTCCGTACATCGAAGAACCCTTTATAAGGAGTCTCTGGTCATTCTGTTTACATTGTTTCTGTTCTCACTTAAGTGAAGCATTTGGCTATTGCAAAGAGCCAGCAGAGATGCACAGTCTGCATTATGAGTGAACCAGAGAGAGGATTATCTGCTACGATCCTTCTCTTCCATTTGACAGAACCTCCATCCTTACTTCATGCAATTCCCACAATAGAACTTTGCTCTTCATTTACAATAGAGGATGTCTGGCTGAAAGTTGCATGTCTAAAAATGGTCTTCACAACAAAGACACACCTGAGAGATTTTGTAGGTTCCCAACATGGTTGAAATCTGGAAGGAGATGTCAGTATCAGCCCCTTCCAGAACAGCCACTGTGTTTCTCTGTCTTCCACAACTGTAGTTGGGAACACTGGCCTCCCCCTCCGAAAGCAGGTCCAGCAAAGCCTCCGAGGTCATTTGTGCTCTGAAATAATTGTCATAGATGTTGTATCCCAGGGTGACATTGAATAAAATGTTGGGTTCCTTGTTGATCGCTTGGATTGCGAAAAGGAAGGATAGCATTTTCCAGTGCTCTGTTCGTGGTTTCCTGAAAGAATGAATGTATCAGGACATAATCAATGGAAGCAACATTTTATTTAACTGTTAAATTTAACAGCTGCATTTTTAATCCACCTAAGGCTGAGAGGTTTGGGGGCATTTTTAAATCACCCACCCACCCCAAAAAAAATCTCACCTATCAAATAGACCTCTGGGATACTTTCCATTTTTCTTTTGTTTTTGGATACTGAATTATTGTTATTTCTGAGTAAGTCTAGTTATTGTTAGCTTTCTCTAATTCTATTTTAAATTTATATTTATAAAGAATTGTTTAAGAAAATGAAATATTAATCAAAAGAAAAAAGGAACAAAAAATAGAGAAAGGAAGAAAAGGTAAAAGAAATTAAAAAAAGAAAAAAAACTTGATTTCCCACCTTCTTTTCAACAGATAATTTTTCATTTCTGCAAATTCTAGTCCTCCACTGTGATAATTCCATGATTCTTTTATCATTGAGCATACAATAATCTTGCCACAATTACCATATATAAAAACTATGAACCTTAACCTATAACAGAGTGTAAACTGAATACCAGTTACCCAAATTCTCTGCATCTTTTTTAATATCTAAATTTAATAGTGCATTTAGTCCTGCAAATTGAACTTGTTCATCCTCCGTTTTAAATTGTTAAAACCATTTTTGTTATTACATGTTCACCATTTGTACATAATTCAGTTACAAATTCAGTTTTGGCTTATTCTTCACATTGTCCTTTTTCTTGCTGTTGTATTGAGATTTCAGACTGACTTTCAATCTCTTTCTGCCCCTTTGCCTATTTATCTTCTCCAATAATTAATAATTGGAAGTGTGACCTATCATTTCACATGAAATATAGAATCATTAAAGGACACATACAGACAGAGATACCCACAACGACACATAAAATGAGCAACTAGGACTGTTAACAAATGCAATAAGTGCTAAATTTCTGGAGGTGTTTATAGGACCCACATATCCACCATAGAGACTTAGCTGACAAATAAATCATTGTATGATTAGGATACTGCCATCCCCTCAAATGCAATTCATATGTTTAAGAAAAGTCCATTCTGAACTGGGATCCGTTCATTTAACTGGTGGTACAGAATGAAATTGTCAAGCTTATCTCATTTTTACTTCAGAGAAAAAAAACCAACATTTCTGCATGTTTCTACCCATTCTGATAACCTTATTGGGCATGAGAGTGGTAAAAGAGAAGAACTCTCTTGCCAATCTGCAGTCCAACTCCAACTCTGCTAAGAGGATGTCAAAAAAGCCAGATGCTTCTCCTTCAAAATCAAGAAAATCAGAAGATCTCTTCTGATTATTTATTTGAGAATTTCAAAGCAGGTTCATCAGCTGAAAAAGGATGAGCCAAGGATGAATTGAGACAGAAAGAGAGAAAAACTAGTAGATCAAAGAGATCATTCATTGTAAGGGAGGCGACTAAAACTTTAGAACTTAGGGTGGAATGGAGAGGCTCTAAGTCTGTGCACAAAATTTGACATACAGAGAAATTTGAGTCAAAGGAGATTTGTTGAAGCTTAATGGTAAAAGCACCATCCTTGTTGCAGAGACAATGCCACCAATGAGAAACTCTCCTGGCTTGTCATAGTTCTCTGGGTGCACCTCGTCCCTCTTCAGAGTCAGGAGACATTTGGCTATGAGAGTAGCCAGAACTTCCTGGGGCAGCAGAAGCAGCAGAAGCAGCAACATGACTTGTGTTCCTGATGGAGTCTCCAGCCTTGCTTTGAAGACACAGTGATAAGACGCGGTGGAAGAACCCAAAGCCCTCTTCCAAGACAGAAGCTCCAAAAGTTTTCTAATCCTGACAGAGTCTGTACAAGCCTTCACATTTGCATCCCCTGCCTGTCATAAAAGCCTTCAAGGTTCTCTATTTCTCCAGGGCCATTTATGCCCCCAAGATATTCCAGTGCAAAGAGATTAGCCAAGAAGGCGTTGATAGGATATCAGAGTGGAAGCATGTTATGGCTGTGTTTGTGTGATAATTGAAAGCAATCCAAAATGTCTTTTGAGATTTAGCACCAAGAGAAGAAATAAATCACTATGATTTGGATAATGGCCACAAGGAGAGACATCCTCTCTCTAAACTCTGAGTGAGGCAACAAGCAGGGGCCCAATGGGAGGAGTCACAAGTGGGGTGAAACTCTGAAAATGAGACAAGGAGTGAGACAGGAGAACTTTCTCCCAAACAACCCTTAGAAAATCTCTTGATACATTCCAGTCTCTAGAGAGAATTTTGGCATGAGTCTGAAATGTCACTCCTCAATATGGATACAGTTGATTCTGGTTTGCCTTTGTTAAGAGATGGGTGGCTGCTCCTGTTCATATGACTACGTCTTCTCTCTTACAATGTCGCAAAGCAGAACAAAATCCCTGAAAATCACTTTTATTCATTATAGTCATCAAAAGTTTGACTTTGGGTTCTACTGTTAGGACATTTCAATTTTTAAAAAGGTAGATTTTTTTCCATTGGGGAAAAGCCATTGTTTGTTTGTAAAGGTGGAACTAAATCACAGTGTTAGAACCCTGTTCAAACGATTGGGTGTGTTAATATATGATTAAGCCACAAATCAATGTTATGTGTATATTGCTTTAAATGTATTGTGGATGATTACTATATAAGTAAGCAAGAGAGCATGCTCAGTGTGGTTTATGGTTGGTGGTTCAGTATTGTTTGGTGTGGTGAGTGGTGCTTGACGGTGTGTTCCGGATTGAAGACTCTCTGCTGCTTTACTGATGAGTAGATTACTTTATGACTGTGTGGAATTGTTGTGAAGAGAAGAGTAACTATCTCTTCTATAGTATAGAATTAAGTGATAGCTGTAATCTTTGTTTGTGAATTAAAACAAAGATAAGCAAGAAGAAGAAACTTCGCATTGACTGAATAACTGTGTATGACTTGGACTTCCTATTTAACTTTGCTACTATTCAAGTAAAAACAATTTTGTACATACTAAAGATATTCTGTTTATTGACTGAATAGCATTCATATCAAACTGCAACACCATTACTACAACACATTTCGCTGTGTATGTGCTTAACAGCACAATAACTCCTTAACACACAGAATAAACCAGAAGATGGTGGTGGTCGGGAAAACAGTGTGTAAAGAGAGAGAGAAAATACAGCAAAATATCTACATGTTTAGAGATAGATCAATAAATACATAAAATTAGGATAGCATAACATTTGTAGATATAAAACGTATGAAACCTGTTCAACTGATCTAGGCAAGTAAACCTAACAAAATCCATCTATAAAACTTGTCTAATTTGTTTGATACTCTATAGTCCTTGGTTAAATGTGTGTGAAGTATCCATCAGGAAATGGAGTGCCTGAAGTCAACAACTTTTTTGCATCCAATATGGCCCTTGGCAGGCCTAGCACTGGGAGATTCTTGGCATCCCCTCTATGGAACCATATCATCCAGTTGGACACAGAAAGCATCCCTTCATCCCCTGCCTTGTGGAAGAGCCTCCCTGGAGATCCAGATGGCCCCAACTATCTCAATATTAGCTCTATTGCTGTTATTGATTTTGATCCATCTTTAGTGATTGATTGACTGACTGACTGACTGACTGATTGATTGATTCATGGCACGAACTGGTTCCAAACTGCTTTGCACTCCTTCGATCATCATTCCCCACTTTCAAATTCCCACCATAGAAGCATACAGGTTTATTGCCCATCTGTCCCCCTCCCTCCCCCAATCTTTTGAGGACAGGATTGCAACGAGACAGCAAGCTGATGATGGAAGACCTGACATGCACCCCCCGCCCCTCTGACAGGGACCTTAGTCCTGCAGGGAAGAAAGAGAAGAGGGGGGGTGGGAAAGAAGGAAAAATGTGGTTCAAGAGAGAGTGAGTGTTTTGGCCCCAGTTGGTACATGTTTTGGGTTAGGTCGATTTCCATCTCCTCCACCAAAATATACCAACCATGGAGAGTATGGGAGGGGCACCCCTGGAGATGTAGGTGCTGTAGATCTCATCGTTGAGCCTATCTTTGAAAGAGCCAATGAGGATACCTTGCGGCCAGTCAGTGAGCCTGCAAACTAGGTCACAAAGTCCTTGTGTGTACTTAGCCACTCCCCTCCGACCCTGGCTTTGATGTGATCTCTAGATTTGCAATCAGCCAGGGAGTCCTCCAAACATTTATGGAGTGCTGCCAGGAAGCAGTTGAAATTTCTCAGCTTCAGAATGTCGTGATTGTGGAGGGTGATCATCCACTGCGCTGCAGCCCCTTCTATGGCCATGGTGACACGTCTCACCTTTGTGTTGTGTCCCAGCACAGGAACCCCCAGAAAGGACACACACACAACTGTTTGCTAAAGAAATAAAGGGGCTTTTACTAATAAAGAGGCTTAGTATATGGTTTAAAGTCCAGGAACAAACAGAAAGAAAGTCTTGGTGAATAACATTCAATATTCTTTTCGTGAGCTTTTAGCCAGAGTTCAATGTGCCAAACAAACTGGAAATTACTCCGTGCTTATCTTTTACTCACTAGAGTTGGCTGGAATCTCGGAAAACAGTATCAAATGAGCTTGATAATTCAAAATACAGGACTCGGAGCAGGAATTCTGATGCAAAAAACTCTTGAGTGCTAACAGATCACAGTTGTTGCTTCCAGCAACTACTACCGAGTGCATCAGTCTTAAATAGCCTAAGGGTGTGGCTCATTATCCCTCAGCTCTACCTCCGAGTAGACCTCCATCTGTAGAGCCACTCCTGTCTGCTAGCTGCTCTGCATGCCCTAGCATCCAGCAGAGGCTCCTCCTCTTCTGACGACCCACTCTGCACCAGCTGAGAAGGTGCAGAAGGCCCTGGCTGGTCTTCCTCCTCTAGCACTGAGTCCTCCTCGCTGTCAGACTCAGGTGCCAGGTACACGGGATGATAGTGCTGCACCACGGTTGGCTCTTGGTCCTCCGGATCTGCTACCAACTGCGCGGGATGCGGACAAGCCACAACACTTGGCACCTTCAGTGGTTATCTCCAGATCATACTCCTTCATGCAGGTCCAAACCTGGGGCAGGAAGAATCCCTGTTGCTGGGGATCCCTATTAAATTTCACACCCAGCTGCGGTGTCTTTTGGGTGGTCCTACTCCCCAGGGCTATCCCTGCAGAGAGGGTGATACAGGTGGCAGCTCCTGGTGCTGGACCAGCAGTCGCCGCTGCTGCCATCGGGCTGGCTGAAGTGCTGGCTGTGGAGGTGGATGTTGTTGCTCAGCCTGGAGGTGGGTGGTCAACAGGTTTCATGGCCCGGGCCTGGTGTTTACACACCTTGAGGTTCTTGAAAGCCCCCCTGCATGAACTTGATGGCTTGCTCCATCATGCAGTCAGCTTGGTGAAATTCTTCACCCTCTTCTTCCTCCTCCTCCAGCTCCACTCATTGTTCCTACCAGCAACTGCCGCAGCTTCCATGAGTGAAAGTCATCACCATGGGCTTCCCCTCCCATTCCTCCTTTTGCCCAATGCCCAGAGACCACCTGGATCTCAGCAGATTGCCACAGCTTTCCGCCTCTCCTGTCTATTCAGAAAGATCCAGTCCTGCAGGACACTTCTTCAAAGCCTACCCCCAGCATTCAATCTCCTCATGATTGCTCCAGAGGTGGGTTCATCCCACTTTGCACTGATTCTATAGAACCGGTAGCAAACTGCTGGTGATGTCACAGAACCGTTTCTGTTGGTGCCAGTCCGTGGACGTCACCATCTTTTTGGGGGGAATTTTTTAATGGATTTTTTTTCTTCTGCACATGCGCAGAAACTGAATTTCTGGCACCATGCATGTGTCGCCATCTTGTTGTAAGTTTTTTTTAAATAATATTTTTGGATTTTTCAGCCACGCGGCATGGGAGGATGCAAACCGGCAGCAAGGTATGTTATGACCCACCCCTGTTTTGCTCCCGTGAGCCAATATCATGTGCATGGTCCCCACAGTAGAGATGATGCCCTCTCCGGGTTGACCACAATATCAGAAACCACCTAATGTCGGACCAGGCCCTGTCTGATCCCTTGGAAAGTAAAACTCTCAACTCCATTTGTCTGCAATGAAAATAATTTTTATTTTAAAATGCTGGCTGCAGTAAAGTCAGGAGGAATGTAGGAATACAAAAAACAAACCCTCAGTTCCTCATCCTTCCCCCATGTCTAATCTGTCTTTAGCCAATCCGACATCACTGAGATGTTTTGGGAAATGCTGAGGTGTTTCTGCTGGTGAAATTCCACACTCGGGGTGAGCAACCTCGAAGATGCCTGGAACGAACTGGTTCCAAACTGCTTTGGACTCCTTCAACTGTCATTCCCCCCTCCCAAATTCCCACCATAGAAGCATGTAGGTTTATTACCCAACTGCCCCCCTCCATCCCCCGATCCTTTGATGGCAGGATGCTTGCGAGGTGCCAAGACAATGATGGAGGACCTCACAAAACCAACAGAATAGCTTGCCTCCAAAATTTGTGGGTGCTCCAGAACTAGAGGTTTTAAAAAGTTACTGGACAATCATTTGTCTCAAATTGTATAGGGTCTCTGTCTCGAGTGGGAGGTTGGACTAGAAGGCCTCTAAGGTCCCTTCCAACTCTATTGTTTTATGTTCTATGTCAAGCAGAGGCAAACGAAATATATAAACCAACAACAAATTATAATCAATAATTAACTGTCACAAGTCTAAGAAACAATTTCATTATCAGTTCCCTACTTTTATCATTAGATGTTCCTTAGTGTTTAGATCTGGTCTTAGGATGATAATGTAGCACTTGGGGAGGAAGATGCAGCCTAGCAGTCCAGCACTGGAGGCCAAGATGGAGAAGACCTGCACGGCCACCATGGACTTTCCTTTGGTGCTCAGGTAGGTGGGCAAGAAAGAGACCCAAACGCTGCAGAAGACCAACATGCTGAAGGTGATTAGCTTGGCTTCATTGAAGGCCCCGGGCAGGTTCCTCGCCAGGAAAGCCACCATGAAGCAAACGGCAGCCAAGAAACCCATGTAGCTGAGGACAACATAAAACATGGCAACAGAGCCTTCATTGCATTGAAGGATGATTTCTCCAGGTTGGGAGTGTATGTCAGAGTCAGGGAATGGGGGAGAAACTCCAAGCCACAATGCACAGATGAAAATTTGGACACCAGAACAAGAAAGGATGATGGAGTTGGCCAAGCTCTTCCTCAACCATCTTCTCATCCTGTTCCCTGGTTTTGAGGCCAAGAAAGCCAGCACCACCATGATGGTTTTGGCCAACACAGAAGACACAGCTACTGAGAAGACAATGCTGAAAACCGTTTGTCGGAGAAGACAGGTGGCTTTCCTTGGTTGTCCGATGAAGAGAAAGGAGGACAAAAAACAAAGCAGGAGGGAGCTCAGGAGGATGAAGGAGAGGTCCCGGTTGTTGGCTTTGACAATGGGAGTTTCTAGATATTTAAGGAATATGATTAAAACAAGGCTTGTGGTTAGGAATAAGAGTAGAGCAAAGAACACAAGGATTATGCCCAGATGTTCTTCATATGACAGGAAGGTTATTCTTTTTGGGATACACCGGACTCTGTTCTTGGTTGGATATTGTTCATCTGGGCATTTGGTGCATTTTTCAGTATCTGAGGAAAAAAGTAACATTTCTTTCATAGTCTTTCAAATTCCAAGAAAACCTTTAGATGATATCTGATACTGAGAGACAGGAAAGCCTCATCAAATTATATATACATACATTCCAGCAAAAAATTCACCAATATATACAACTATTTTAAAAAAACAAGAACAACAACAAAATTAAATTAAAAGAAGAAATATCTGGTGCCACAAGCTCCCTTCTCTGAGGTAATCCACCAGATTCTTATCTCTCACTGATCTTATCATGAGTTCTTTGTTTTTATTTGTTTATTATATTATTTAATTTTTTTACTTTTGTGAAATGATGGACATGTGTTTTCCCCAAGAATTTCTAAACTAAGTTATTGATGATTGACCCACCAACCATGCTCTCAATAAACTGCTCTAAAAAGATTGGACACTGGATAAAAGTTGTCTAACATGGATGGATCCATGGAGGGCCTCTTGTGAAGGGTTGCAACACTGCTTACTTCAAGGGAGATTGTACAGCCCCTTCCGGTTAAAAATCATTAACTATCCTGAAATTGAGAGTATCTCCAGACTATGAGGCCCTCTAGAAATCCCTTAAAATGTGATATTTTCCAACAGTCCTGGGGATCCCCTGTCAACAGAGCCCTGTGTGCTGGTTGCATGGTAGGTAGCATCATGATGTACTCCTCTCTTGCTTTCTCTGCATTTAGTTTTCATTGTTTAAATTTAAAATTTGTGATTTAATTGTGTGCCACCAATGTCACTTTGTGTGAAATAGACAACCATATAAATTTGAAAAGAAAGAGGTCTTAAGGAAGATTCATTCATGAAGGAATTCCAGAAGAGGAACTGAGTTTGTTATCTGCCAAGTCTTTTTACACAATAAAAATGAGAAGATGAAGCAATATATTTCCCTCCTTTCTAGATTTGGCAACAATTTTAAAGAGAGAATGAATTCAACATTGGTATCTATTTGTAGATTGGTCTTTTAATATTAGTTCTTCTTTTCCTCCTCCTTTCTGTTCCTTTTAATCCCAGCAGTGTATGTTAGTATTTTTTCCCCTTTCAGAACCACAACTATATTCCTTTTTTGTTGGTGTTATAACAATTTTTATCTCAATATTTAACAACAACACAAATTGGAAAGATAAGAAAAGGTGGGAAGGAAATATCCACTTGATGTTTTTATGATTTGTCCTCTGTTTGGTTTTCATTTGTTCCTTGAACCCAACATCTCTCCCTCCATTGTTCCTCCCAGTTAGATATTTCAGCTTATAAGGATTTATGATCTTAATAAAGAGTAATTGATTAAATGTATGATTGATGTATCTTTTGGCCTGTAATGTAAAATTGATTTAGACGAGCAAAGCGCATTGATCTGAAATCATATTTCATATTACAAAGAATTCATATATTTCTAAGAAAGATAAATATGGAAAGACACATCCAAACTGGCAAATTAAAAAAAGATTTCCTACCCAATCCATAACATCCTTCTTCCTGCCTCATCTTTCAAAATCTTTCTCTTTTCCCGCCAATTAGGGAAGAAATTGGACACCATGAAAATTAAAAAGAAAACCAGGAAACGTATGTGTCTCTTTAAGATGTATATTGGTCAAAGTGTTCTGGATGAATTCAGAAGGTTTCCCTGTGGTGTCACCCACCTTCCTGAGTGGAGATGGTCCCCTCTGGACAAAGAATGCAGTCATAGCAGCAAACTGGCTCTCCTTCTTGAGCCTTCTTCACAAATCCAGGCTGACATTTTGCCACACATTTGGACTGAGGCAGAGACTGAGAAGAAAAAGAAAAAATGCCAAAGGAAAGATGTTACACTCACCATCCATGTAAGATGGAGGTAGATAGGAACGTTAGCCAAGTAGTCTCCGGGTTTCACCTAGGCAAATATGAAATCTCTAACTACTTCCAAATTATTGCAGGAATTCAATTGCAGTCGGATGCCTCATTTAGTTCTTCATTTTTCTTGGGGCATATCAGATTGAAAAAATGGACCTTTCTATTTAATAAAGTCTAGAGGAATGAAATTGAGAAAATATTTAAGCATTAACTGACACCCAGTGGGTTCCTCCTCGTAGTGGAATTAACATGCATTCCTCCATTCTTCATACATGCATGATTTTAAAATAAGATATCCACTTATTTTAAATTTTAGACTAAACTTTATTGTAAAATATTTATTAAATTTCTACTCCATTTATCATCTTTATAAAGACTAACTGACTAATTGAATGATTGATTGATTGATGTATCTTTTATACATTAATTAATGTATTTAAATTTTTTATTTCTTTTTAATTTATTTCAAATACATTAAAAGTGTGATATAGAAAGAAACTTCTGATCAGTAAGATCTGGCAAGATTTCTTCCGGAGTGCAAAGCTCCTTTTGAAAATAATCCAAAACTATCTCCTAGTTAAGATACATAGAAAAAATGCCTCACAAGTGAAGGCTGTCAACCTTAAATGTGATGTTCTTCATTTGTATATTTATTTGTTCAGTCTATATGGCTGCCATGCTGGTAAACTAAATCTAAAACTGACTAGTTTCTAAAACTATAGTGAGGTGAGATGGAGGTGAGGTCATGAGAATGTGTCCATCAAAAAGGGTGAGTCAGGGATCTTTTGATGCACCCCATGGGTTTATGTGTGTGAGCTCTGGGTGGGAAAGGGATATGCAACACAAGGTATCCAACACAAGGTCCTTTCTGTTGAAACAATACAATTCGGTGACACAAACTAACAGGGAAATAGACACCCATATTCATTATTCGTTTGATCTGGAGCCTTGAGGGGCTTTCTCTGACTGGTTCAGTTCCAACCAACTTTTTCACCTTCCTCCCCACAAGCATTCCCACTCTCTGTTCCTCCCCCCTCCAGGGTTTATGGAAAACTAGTGCTGAACAGTTCTGACATTTAGTCTGATTTGGAGCCTCCCAGGGTGCCTGAAGGGAGCTAACAATCAAGATAAACAATTGCATGCAAGGGATTTTCAGATGAAGTGCACTCTTAAAAGCCAATGATGAAATCTAAGTAATATTTCCCTTGAAATTGTCCTTTATTACTTCTGATATCAGAATTTTTTTTGCATCAAAGTCATGTTTCAGTACTTCAGTTTTCAGGCCATTATTGTGGTGAGATGGGCAGCAAATAAATTTAATCAATCAATGACCAAATAAGCTCACATCAGACCAGTCATTATTACTTCATGTGAACTGAAAGCCTTGGACCTCATTCCTAAATTCTATGATCCCAGTCGGAGTAAAGAGAGGCATGAATAGCTATGACCAGGTCTCAGCTGATTAAAAACCTCCCAGACCATGAGCATGCAATTCTGATGGACCCCTGACTCCAATCAGGGCAAGATGAAGCTTATTTCCCACTGGGACCAATAGGACTTCCATCCAATCTTGATTCCATTTCATCAGATTGAGACCAAACCTGAAGTCAGGCCCTGGTCAACAGAATTGCCTTTATCTTTGATATTTGAATACAAGAAACTAGTGAACCTGAAGCTATTAACACCAAATATCCCCGGCATATGAGGCCCTCTATCACCGGTTTTATGGTGATAAAAAAGAGAGATGAAATGGCAATGATTTGTGTCCTAAATAATAATAATCCCATATCTCATTTTGGATATAGCTGAATCAACTTACATCAGTATTCAGCATTATAGCATCTGAAGGATACCTTGGTCAATAGATCTTGTCTAAGAAAATTATAGATGTTTTATTCCACGCATTCAATTCTCAGTAAAGGTTACCCACCATTTTGACTAGGTTTAGACCACTTGAAATGGGTCCTGTTGAGTCCTGGTACTGAAGAGGCTGGAGACAGTATTGTCACTAACAGCTCTTTATTCAATGTAGTAGTGACCAGCAAAAGAACCAGCCCAGCAAGGCTCTCTTTAAATAGAGAGTTGCCAGCTGGCTTAACCAACCAGCAGCTCTCATTTTCCTGCTCTGCAAAGCGGACCTTGGTGGAAACACGTTAACTCAGTGTAACTCTTAATACATAACACCCCTCCCCATTTAGTTTAGTCCAACACATTTGCATATTCACTATTCACTAGGCTGCATTACTATTACTATTAGTTTTTCTCATCGTTCCTATCACCCATCTCCTCCCACTTATGACTGTATGACTGTAACTTGTTGCTTGTATCCTTACGATTATTTCATATTGATTGTTTCCTGATTGCTTACTTGAACCCTATGACAACCATTCTTGACAAATGTATCTTTTCTTTTATGTACACTGAGAGCATATGCACCAAAGACAAATTCCTTGTGTGTCCAATCACACTTGGCCAATAAAGAATTCTATTCTATTCTATATGTAGTCCTTGAGATACGCAGGGCGTTTAGCTACCCTACTTGACCTGCACAGTTCCGTTTGGGCGTTGGCTTTGGGTGGAGAGGACGGGTTTTCTGTTGCTGGCTCCACCTGTGGAACCTCCTGGAATGGCCTCGGCAGGGCCGAAGATTCCTTGGGAACTGGTTCATGGGAATCGATGGGTGGTGACTCTGGTTCTTCAGGTAAGTGTTCCGGTTCCCTCGAATTAGCATTAGCTGTAGGGAAATCATCATTAGGGTTTGTTTGGCAATCAGCGTTTAAGGGTTGGCGGCTGCGCAGTTGATCAATGTGCCACTGCCATTTTCTACCATCGGCCAACAGTACTAAATAGGATTTTGGGTCCGTTACTTCTAGTATTTCCCCAGATAGCCATAGGAGGCCCTCTGCAAAGTTCCTAGCAAACACTGGGTCATCTGTTTGGAATGTTCTGGTTAGGAGCGGGGCTGTTTTGCTCCTTTTGATTAGAGTAATTTGGATGCAACCTGCCTATATCGCCCTGTGGGGGCGATGGGTACCTCCACCTGTTTATTGGACCCGTGCCCCTCCTGGTTGGTTTCAGCCAGCAGGGCGGTGACACACGGCTGGATCCAGGCAGTGGTCACTGCTTCTTTGAGGGAGGGATCCCTACCGCAGTCATTAAAAGCTGCGGTGGTGAGACCCCTCCTGAAGAAGCCTTCCCTGGATCCAGCTGATTTGAAGAGCTATCGTCCCGTCTCCAACTTACCTTTCTTAGGGAAAGTTGTTGAGAAGGTGGTGGTTACTCAGCTCCTACGACTTCTGGATGAAACAGACCATCTAGATCCTTATCAGTCGGGTTTCAGGCGCGGCTACAGTACTGAAACTGCCTTGGTCGCGCTGATGGATGATCTCTGGCGGGCCCGGGATGGGGGAAACTCCTCCATCCTGGTGCTACTTGACCTCTCAGCGGCCTTCGATACCATCGACCATGGTATCATTCTGCATCGTCTCGGCGAGTTGGGAGTGGGAGGCACCATTTTGCGGTGGTTCTCCTCCTATCTCGCCGATAGGATGCAGTCGGTGTTGGCAGGAGGGCAGAGATCGTCCCCTAGGCCCCTAGTATGTGGGGTGCCTCAGGGGTCGGTTCTCTCACCCATCTTGTTTAACATTTACATGAAGCCTCTGGGGGAGATCATCCGCAGTCATGGGGTGCGTTTCCATCAGTATGCTGATGACACCCAGCTGTACATCACCACCCCGACTGACTTCAGTGAGGCAGTTGCTGTAATGTGCCGGTGCCTGGACGACATTAGGATCTGGATGGGGAGGAACAGACTCAGACTCAATCCCAACAAGACTGAGTGGCTTTGGGTATTGCCCCCTAAGGACTATGACAACTGTCCCTCCTTAGTTTTCGAGGGAGTGAAATTGACTCCCTCGGACCAGGCCCACAAATTGGGGCTCCTCCTAGATCCACAGCTTAAATTGGAGCATCATCTTTCTGCTGTGGCTGGGGGGCCTTTGCACAGGTTCGCCTGGTGCACCAGTTGCGGCCATACTTGGAGAAGGAGGCTCTACTCACGGTCACTCATGCCCTTGTCACCTCCCGTTTGGACTACTGCAACGCGCTCTACATGGGGCTACCCTTGAAGAGTATCCGGAGACTTCAGTTGGTGCAAAATGCAGCTGCGCGTGCTGTGGTGGGTGTGCCTAGGTACACCCACGTGACACCTATACTCCGCCAGCTGCATTGGTTGCCCATCGGTCTCCGGGTCCAATTCAAGGTGTTGATCACCATCTTTAAAGCCCTTCATGGCTTAGGACCAGGTTATCTCTGGGACCGCATTCTGCCTCACACTTCCCTTCGACTCGTTAGGGCCCACAGAGTCGGCCTCCTCCAGGTCCCATCGGCCAAACAATGTCGGCTGGCGGGCCCCAGGGGAAGAGCCTTCTCTGTGGCCGGCCCCATGCTCTGGAACCAACTTCCCCCAGAGACCCGAACTATCCCCACTCTGCTGGCCTTCTGGAAAGCCGTTAAGACATGGCTCTTCCTGCAGGCTGGGGGTAGAGCCTAATCCACCCTAGCTCACCCCCAGATATGTATGGTTGTTGTATGCCTGTTGGGTTAGTTTAATATTGGTTTTTTAACTTTTATATTGTTTTTAATAATATTTATGAATTGGTATTTCTGTATTTTCCTCTGTTGTACGCCGCCCTGAGTCCTTCGGGAGTTGGGCGGCATATAAGAATGCCAAATAAATAAATAAATAAATAAATAAATATTACAGACCGGAGCCTCCGGCCCATTAGTAGTTCAGCTGGGCTTTTCCCAGTGACCGTGCTAGGGGTAATATGCTGCACTAGGAGGAATTTATCCACCTGGGTTTTCCAGTCTCCTGGCCCTAACTGCCCCAAAGCTTCCTTAGCGGCCCGCACCATGCGTTCCGCTTGACCATTACTGCTAGGGTGAAAAGGAGTGACCAGTGTATGCCTGATCCTCAATTCAGCCAAGAATCCCTCAAAACTGATTGCTGTTAGTTGTGGCCCATTGTCAGATACTAAGGTATTGGGCAGCCCATGGGTGGCAAACAATTTTCTTAGCACCCGAATAACAGCATTGGTGGTAGTGGTAGACATTAGGATTATCTCAAGCCATTTTGAGTATGCATCTATAACAACCATGAACGTTTGCTCATGAAATGGACCCACGAAATCTATATATATATATATCCGTGACCATGGGGCCCTGGGTTGTTCCCATTCATGCACCGGGGATTTGGGGGGGGCAGATCTCGACTCCTGGCATGGAGTATAACCAGCGACCCATTCCTCGACTTGATTGTCCATGTTGGGTCACCATAAATAGCTCAGGGCCAATGCTTTCATTCTAACAATCCCTGGATGCCCCTCGTGCAACGCCCTTAGAATATCCTCTCAAAGCAATGGAGGAACAATGATACATTCACCCTACTATAGGCACCCCCCTTGTGCCAATATTTCATGTTGCCTTTACATATATGGTTTGAATTCAGGTTTAACTGGGCCCTGTGTCCACCCCCTCCACATCCAGTTCAAAATAGTCTGAAACATAGAGTCTTTAGCAGTCTAGGCAGCGATGTTGGCCAAAGTAATCAGGCCCAGCCTGGCACAGTCAATCAGGAGGACAGGGACGCCCGGAGTGGGGTCGTCCACAAGGTCTGGCAGGGGACAATGGCTCAGGGCATCAGCATGCCCCATAGCCTTGCCCGGTCGATGAATGAGTTTGTACGAATAGGCAGCTAAAAAAATAGTCCAGCGTATCAGTCATGGAGAAAGAGAGGCTGGAGTGGGCCGGTTGCCTGCAATGAGCCCTAATAAGGGCTTGTGGTCCGTGACTAGCTCAAAGTCCCTGCCGTAGAGATATTCATGAAATCTTTTCACTCCGGCGATGGCAGAAAGGGCCTCATGGTCTAATTGGCTATAATTTCATTCTGCACTAGAAAGTGTCCTGGAAAAGTACTCTATAGGGGCTTCGCGGCCTTTTGGCAGTCTATGGCTTAGCACAGCCCCCACACCAAAAGGGGAGGCATTGCAAACAAGTACTACGGGCAGATTTTCACTGAATTGAATCAGAAAACTGTCCTCAGAAAGGAGGTTCTTAACAGGCCTGAATGCAGAGTCTTGGGTTGGTCCCCACACCCATGGGATCTTTTTAGACAATAGTTTGTGCAAAGGCTCCGCAATCGTGGCTTTGTTGGCAAGGAAAATACTGTAGAAATTCAGCAATCCTAGGAAAGTCTGAAGTTCAGTCCTGTTGGTGGGGGCAGGGGCTTCCCTGATCACCCTGACCTTGTCCTTAGTGGGGTGTATGCTGGACCCATTGATCCTATAGCCCAGAAATTCTATCTCCAGCACCCCAATTTGGCATTTACTAGATTTGGCCTTCAGTCCAGCAGCTCGGAACCTAGATAGTACTTCCCGAAGCCTTTCCCTTAATTGGGCTTCATCCCTGGCAGTAACTAGAACGTCGTCGAAATAGGGGACGACACCCAGCATCTTGCTTAAAACTCTCTCCATGATGCCTTGGAAAATACCAGGGGCTACACTGATGCCGAATTGAAGTCTATTGCATTTGAATGCCCCACGGTGCGTAACTATAGTTTGCGCTTCAGCCATCTCGCGATCGACTGGTAATTGTTGGTACGCTTGTGCGAGATCTAGCTTTGCAAAAATGGCACACGGGCCCAGAGTGTGCAACAAATGCTGTACTATGGGTACTGGGTGTGCTCCCTGTTGAAGAGCTTTGTTGAGTGTGCATTTATAGTCTGCACAGATATGAATAGACCCATCACTTTTCACAGGAGTTACAATTGGTGTTTCCCATTTCGCATGATTGACAGGTTCAAGTATTCCCTGGCTAATAAGTTTATCTAGTTCCTGGTCGATCTTTGGTTTAAGCATGAAAGGAACACGATGAGGCTTTAGTCTAATCAGGGCCACCTTAGGGTCTAAACTAAAGGAAATTGGAGTGCTCACATACTTGCCAAGCCTCTGGTCGAATACATCTCAGAATTCATGGAGAAGGTCATCGTAGTTGCTGGAAATAGTGTTGATTCCAGTCACCCCCATTCCTAGGGCACCGAACCAATGTAGGCCGAGCAGGCTTGGGAGGCGATCGCGGATGACAGTCAGGGGCAGGCTTGCTTCATGGCGGCTGAAATTGACTTTGAATGTACCGCAGCCCATCACAGGAATCCGATTCCCTTGGTAGTCATTGATACGGAGTGGTTGTGTCTGTAGTTGCCTTTGGCAGAGACTCGGAATTGCACGTTTCACAGTAACCCATGACATTATGGAGATGGAAAAGCCGGTAGATATCTCCATCTCACAAGGGGAGCCTTCCAAGAGCACCATGATGATTAACTTCTTGTTGTTCTGAGTGCTCGCTTGGCCCACCCTTGTTTGGTTCACCTCAG
This sequence comes from Diadophis punctatus similis, assembly GCA_023053685.1. Taxonomy (NCBI): domain Eukaryota; kingdom Metazoa; phylum Chordata; class Lepidosauria; order Squamata; family Dipsadidae; genus Diadophis; species Diadophis punctatus. The sequence goes on from JALIGW010000002.1 coordinate 234,832,550, forward strand.
GGGGTTGGTAGTAGTCAGCTCGTTGCGCCGGTCTGGCTCTGTCTCGCTTTGGATCTCGCGGCTGGTCGTGATGCCCTGCATCTCTGGCATTGGCTATCAGTGGTGGCAATGCTGCTCTACAGGCCCTTGCAATGTGCCCTAGTTTGTTGCAGCATTGGCAAATTGCATCCCTGAATTGGCAGGAGTTTCGTAGATGCGGTCCCCCAAAGTTGAGACATGGCTTTGGCTTTTGCGCCTCGAACCCCTGGCGCCGGTCTGTTCGGAAAACTTCCTCATCTTTGTTGTCATTGGGATCTTTGTGGCACTGGGTCTCGTGGATCTCAGGATTCGACTTTCTTGGAGTAGGTGTGCTCCAGCGGTGCAGCGACTCAGCAGCTATATTTGATGATTCCATGGCTCTGGCTTCATCCAATGCCATTTGGAGGGTGACATTAGATTTAGCCAAAAGCCTTCATTGAAGTCGGATGTCCGGACACCACAGATTAGCTGGTCTAGTAAAACATCATCTAGGTCGTGGAAATCGCAGTGCATAACTGCCTTTTGGAGGGCCACGAGGTACTGGTTTATCAACTTCCTGTCTCATTGCAGCCGCTGGCAGAATTCGTGTCTTCTGACCACTATAGATGGTACTGGAGCGTATGTGTTTGGAGCATTGCTTGTAGTATTTGCCAAGGAACTGTTTCCACTGGCGTTGGTTCTGCTAGTGACTCAGTCATGTCAAAGACTTCATGCCCGCAATGGCTCAAAAATAAGGCTCGCTTCCTATTGTCGGAGAGGCCTTGTAAGTCGTTTGCTTCAAGGAAGCACCGGAACCTCATCATGTAGGATCCCCAATTCTCCTTGGCTGGGTCGAAAGGAGTCAGCGGGTAGAACACTGACATGGCTCGCTAGAAGGCGGTTTGAATTTACCACGTAAAATGGCCGTCGTTCGCACTTCCCGCCGGGCTGGATTTTCAGCACCGTTTGGAAATTCCTCTTCAGTATCCCACCTTCATCGCCAATATTGAGTCCTGGTACTGAAGAGGCTGGAGACAGTATTGTGACTAACAGCTCTTTATTCAATGTAGTAGTGACCAGGAAAAGAACCAGCCCGGCAAGGCTCTCTTTAAATAGAGAGTTGCCGGGTGGCTTAACCAATCAGCGGCTCTCATTTTCCCGCTCTGCAAAGCGGACCTTGGTGGAAACATCTTAACTCAGTGTAACTCTTAATACACAACAGGTCCTAATTCTTTGTAAAAAAGAAAAAAGACCTTTTCCCCACCTTGTTGAGCAACTTTAGCTGTGACAAAGCATCTTGGTTGATTATCAGTCTCTGCCTTTCAAAACTCCCCAATTCCATGTCAAAGGGATCCTCCTTGGGGAGGACCACCCTACTAATGATCTCCAGATCTGCTGCTACGTCTCCATTCTGATCCAAGTACACTTTCAGCAGAGAGAGATTGTACAATTCCTTCTTCTTTAGAAATAGATGGAACTAGAATGAAAACATTGAGGAATTTTAAAGTTAGAAATCTTATTTTCTTATCTCACACATGCTCTTTTTACCAGCTTTACACAATGACAAAGAAGGAAGAGATCAAAGGAGCTACTTTTAGCCTTGAGGAAAGAGAACAAGGAGAAGAGCCATGATGGTTTAAAGGAGCTTAAAATCAGAAGGAATCTGGGAACATTTTTTGGATATATAAAACGTCTTGGTTGTAGAAGAGAGGATGCAGTGCTATTCCAATAAATACAAGATGTTGTACAGAAGCTAAAGATATTAAACCACCAAGCTCAGAGAGCCCCAAAGACCCTGAAAAGGAGTTTAGCATGATGGATCCTTGTTGGGACCGCATACCTTCCACGGCTGCAGTCTTGGAGTCCCCAACCTCTCTTCTCCCTTCTCCCTTCTCCTCTGGGGATTGGTCATAGCATTTAAGGCATGGGCCAGAATCTTAATGACACTGTAAGGAACACCTGGGTTTGAGATCCTCATCCTATTCTTTTTCTCTTGGGTCTCCAGTGGTGCTATCTGGGTGCATCTTCTCTGGCCTTTGACAGAAAAGATGTGCTTTGAAACAAAACAGTGAAAATATTCAGCTTGAAATTCAGGTTCCACAAAGAAAGGTGATTTATAGGCATCATCTTCATCCCAACTCTTTTTCCACTGAAAAGGAAAGGTCCAAATACTATGGACATACTTGAGAAGCCTGTCCTTTCGCATGGAATAAAATCCAACCATTGTCATGATCCAGACTTTCCCTTCAATGGGTCCTGGCAAACCTTCAAATGTTAAATGGAAAGGAAGAATTCTGTCCCAAATGGAATCCCACTCTATGAAGTGAACAAAGACATTGACTTGTTTCCACTTAGAGAGGGCATCCCTGAGGGGTGGTGTGTGTCCAGTCAGTGAGAATTGTTGTGATATAACAACACAAATACTATTCCTGACAAGCAGAGGAGTAAAAATTCTCATGAAATTCACACCATTCTCTGTGTCCGGAGCAAAGAGACCAATCAAGGTCCATCCAAAATGGAGGAGCAGTTGGAGAATTCCTGGGTACTGGAAACCTTTTTTGGGGAGCATCAGATGGAAAAAAGGGAATTGACTTTTATCACTCAGAGCCCCTGAAGCAATTCTATTACTCAGCTGAAAAAAGCAATGAAGAGTGCTGTGTTATATTTGGAGTCCTACCAAGTCCCAATTTTTAGCTTTCAATGAATCCAACTTTTTTCTCATGCACATATTAGAACAGTTTGCTGGTGATTAGTCATTAGACCATAACAAGATACAGAATATAAAACACAGAACATTAAAAAATAGCATGTAAATGTAGATTTTTTTAAAAAATAAGTGCAATAGAATAAACATAAGGAATGAAAATAGTATTTCTTTATGACTCCAGAATTTACTACTATCTGACTATAACTTCCCTCCAAAATACATTTGTTAAATTATTAGGATCCCAATATGTTGTTTCTCTAAACTGCAATCCAAAATATTGATCTCTCACTTTCTTATAGAATTGACATTCAAAATAATAGATGTATTACATCTTCTATCTCTGGAGATCCACAAATAGAAGTATATTCACTGTAAGGGATTTGGAAGATTGAACTCAATACTTGACAATTTGGAAGGTACATTTCCATCAGTTAATGCATTTAAATGTGCCACCCTTACTGAGGATGGCTATATCTTTCTCTGTTTTGAAAATCTTGGATTCTTTGTGCAGCAACTTTTGGCCGATTAGGAGCCAAGTCACCCATTGCTTCTTGTCCTGCCCTCAGGTGCTATATAACAGAATAAATATGTGTAGGATTTTTTTGCTGATAAATGAAAATAAAGGGAGACTATTATAGATCTATTTCGAGCTTATTTTGCTCTCATCAGATAGCCATACCCCTTACTTTGATTTGAACCCGGGCCGGCTGCCTTGTAAGGCAGCAACTTAACCACTAGGCCATAGGCTCTGTTCCCAATCAGCTCTTTCACCAGGAAAGGGTTATATATGTTTTTCTGTCGTGTTATCCTGGTGTGCCCAAATATGGGAGAGAAAGCATCACAGCTTCCTTTTTGCCTTTCAGACCCTGACTGGGACCATCCAGGCTGTTTTTTATATAGCCGACACACTATTCTATATGTGTAGGATTTTTTGCTGATAAATGAAAATAAAGGAAGACTATTATAGATCTATTTCGAGCTTATTTTGCTCTAGTCAGATAACCATACCCCTTACTGGGATTTGAACCCAGGCCGGCTGCCTTGTAAGGCAGCAACTTAACCACTAGGCCATAGGCTCTGTTCCCAATAGCTCTGTTCTCAACAGTCAGATAGCCATACCCCTTACTGGGATTTGAACATATATATAAGTCTAAGTGCTATTGCAATATATATATATATATATATATATATATATATATATATATATATATATATATATGTATGTATGTATGTATGTATGTATGTATGTATGTATGTATGTGTGTGTGTGTGTGTGTGTGTGTGTGTGTGTGTGTGTGTGTGTGTGTGTGTGTGTGTGTATGTATGTATATGTATGTATATATATATATATATATATATATATATATATATATATATATATATATATATATATATATATATATATATATATATATATATATATATATATCAATAGCACTTAGACTTATATACTGCTTCACAGTGCTTTATAGCCCTCTTTAAGCAGTTTACATTGTCATTGTCACCAACAATCTCATTTTACTGACCTCAAAAGGATCAGCCTTGAGCTGGTGAGACTCGAACTGCCGAACGCCTGGCAGCTGACAATCAGCAGAAGTAGTCTGCAATACTGCATTCTAACATTGTTCTTCAGACCTTTTATGATGAATTTGATCATGACCATTTGGGGGCAAACAATAATTGACATGTTGGCTAACATATTTGTAATTTTTTAATAAAATGGTTAATGTTAGTGGTCTCTACAGGTTCGTAATATGAATATGTTTTATCAACAGTAGAAAAGATAATCCAGTGGAACTTTGTTGATACATCTGGGATTTGTTCATGATTGAGAGTATCATTATTTTGACTAAGATCATGTAAAAAAATTGGAGCTTTCCACCAGTGCTGCCCATTCCTATTGTGCAGAAGACTCCTTGATTGAACACAGAGCCTCTCCTCACCTTCACAAATGTGCAGCAGAAGTCCTCAAAGCAATGGGGATGATGTCATGAAAAGAAAGGTATCTTTTGAGCCTTGTTCCCTCCCCACTGCATATCCCAACCCTTATTCATAACACCTACAAATGCCATGGTGAAAAGCAGTTCTTGACTTCCATAGAGAAGAAATGGTTGGATCGATCACTCACACACCAACACCTCACTCACTTTAGAGAAAGAAAAAGATAAATGCAAACCTGTGGGACTTTATAGGTGCTAGCTAATGTTGATATCTGGATGGAGATGTCCCTGTGAGCTGTATCAAGAAGAGCCAATAGGTTGTCCTTCCTTCCACAGCTGTAATTGGGAACATTGGCTTTTCCAGTAGAGAGCATGTCCAGCAAGGCATCTGAGGTGCCAACTGGGTCCAAATGGTTGTCATGGATGTTGTAGCCAAGTGTGAGATTGTGCAGGAGCTGGGGATTCTTCTTCACCATTTCAATATTGAAAATCGTGTATAATATTCTTTGCTTTCCATAAAATAAACTGGCAAAAAACCATGCTTATGTTAATATTACTATAATCAACTGGATCAAAAAATACTTTTTCTCCATTTAATCCTCTTTTTTCTCTACAAGCTAAAACTTAAGCCAATATTCATCCCATACTAGAGGCAAATGGTAGTCACCCATCAACCCTTTAATATCATGAGTGTTGAGGATGGAGAGAGTCCTCAAAAAGTTTTTTTAAAAAAAATCAGAAATATACCATTATTTTTATGAGTACTAATATTCATAGCCCACTAAACAGGTTTCAGAATAATTCAGTCATTAAAATAGAGCCACCATAAATGGAAGGAAATTTTTGATAAGTGACCCATAGAAGCTGTTCTAAAAAGAAGTCATAATCAATTCCTTTAAAAATCAACATTGAATATCAATCAGTTATAAAAATATGGAAATGTTCAGACAAAGGGAATTGGAACCATTTCAATTATTACTATCAACAAAAGTCATATTTAGGATTGAATTTAGGATTGAACAGAGGGAGAAAATAATGTGGACTTCTTTCAGGTTTCATTTGCTTCATGTTTCTACCCTCAGAAAATAAGACAAAATATAGAGGGTGTGGAAACAAAAAGGATTCAAACAATTAGTCACGTCCTGCAATATAAGAGTAAGTTACGTAATAAGGAGAAAAGTAGAGTGTTAGAACTGCAAATGGAGGGAATGAAACTAACACAGTGAGTGACTTACAACTGAATCTTTCTAGAAGGAGCCATGCTGAAAGGTAATATTTTATGTACTATTGTTGATGCAGAGACCACTATACCAATGAGAAGATCTCCTGGCATATAATAGCTCCATGGCTTTTCTCTATCCTGGTGGTCCAAATTCAGTGGGCACTTCATTCTAAGCTTCCCAGAGACTGGCTGGGAGATCAGAAGCAGAAGCAGGAGGTCCATAATTCATGGTGCTGAATCAGTCTCTTTCCTGTTTCTAAATAGGAATTAGAAGCATTGGAAGCATTCTCACAGGATGGATATATCCACTGGCTTTCCTGATTGAGACAGAGAGAAACCAAGGTTCACCTGGCAAAGAGAGAGAAAGTAAATTCAAGAGCACAGCTTCTGCCTGTCCTGTACCTTGAGCCACAAAGAACATAACTTGTGGTATTTATCCTTTTCTGATGCAAGATCCTTTCCATGTTGCTTCAGTCTGATGTTTACATCAAAGACAGTCAGTGGAGAAGTAGCAGAAGAGATCTCAAGGGCAGTATGGTGATAATAACAGTGAGAAGGAACTTCTCCTCTTGAGACCCTGAACTTCTTCCATGCAAGGAAGGTTAGCTGGAGAGAAGCACATTAGTGAAAAATTACAGATACCCCCCTTGGGGCACTGTTCTGTATTGGTCGTAGTCCTTCCTGTTAGGACATGTCCAGAAAGTAATGCTCAAGGAAGAGACTTCAACAGCCTGTAGAGTGACTTCTGCTGTCCTTCAATGTGGTCTCTTGCCTCTAGAGCATGATGGTGAATCTTTTAGCGACCGAGTGCCAAAACTGCAACCCAAAACCAACTTATTTATCGCAAAGTATCAACACAGCAATTTAACCTGAATACTGAGGAAGAGGCGGGCTTGCTGCACAAAAGCCCCAAAGGCCTTGCAAACCTCAATGAACCCTGCCAGGAGGAGGAGGAAGAGAAAGTTGTGGTCACCTTTCCTTCCCTCTTGCTGCTCCGAGCCCTTCCCAGTCTCGAAGCTCCACACACCCCACCGACCCGGTCTCAAACAAAGCCTCGTCAGGCGGCTCAGCCCCTACAGCAGCCACACAACAAAATTCCCCAGTGCGGTGTAGTTCCAGGATGGTGGAGAGCCCAGGCAAGCTTGCCTGGGCTCTCCGCCATCCCGGAACTGCGCCGCACTAGGAAATTTTCTTCTTTGGCCGCAGTGCCGGCACCAGTAGTGGCGGCAGATAACACCCTGCCCTTCAGGACCTGAAGCGCAACGGGACTTCCTGCCCCCGCCAGCATCGGCCTTACCTTCTGCTGCTGCTGCTGCTATTAGGCTGAGTTTGAGAGCGGCAGCAGTTGGCCAAAGGCCCCGTGGCAGCAGAGTGCGCCAGGCCCAAAAGGTGGGAAATGGCAAGTGGATGTCCCGGGGCTGCTGCCCATGCGCAACACATCTCCCGCAGCCCTCTTCTGGTGTGGACTTGTGTCCTACCGCATGTGCAGTCCTGAGACATCTGCTTGCAGGGCAAGCATGCAGCGACCTGGGGACTGGTTCGGGGACATGGCCAACCACCGGCGGCCGGTACTACTGGTACACCCAAACCGGTCCGAACTGGGAGCAGTTCACCACTGCCCTTACATATGAATAGGTACGCTTACTTTTCAACATTTCCAAAACTTTTTGAGTTGTTTTCCCCTTGAGGATTCTCATTCATGGAATTCTTCCCAAGCTTTTTCTAAATTTATTGAATTAGCTCTCTTAAATTCTGAGATTCAAGTTTGACTTTATTGGCTGTGCTTGCATAATGTTGAATTCCAATATTGCAGGATCACTCCTACCCCCAAAGTTCCTGTAGCTTCAACACCATCTCTCAGTTCATCTCTGTTAGTGAGAATTAAGTCCAATATGGCTTATCCCCTAGTTCCCTTCTCTACTTTTTGGGACACAAAGTTGTCTGCTAGGTTTGTCAGGAACATTTTAGATTTTCCATTTGGTGCAGAGTTTCTCTCCCAGTTGATGTCAGGGTAGTTAAAGTCCCCCATTAATATTTTGATGTGCTTAATATATACTTAGATAATTGACTAGCAAAAAGTTCATGTGTTTTCTCCCTGTGGTTGGATAGCCTATATCAGTGATGGCAAATCTTTTAGATACTGAGGTCCGAGCCTGGAAGTCATGCATGTTCATGTGCACACACGTGTGCACCGGAGAGCCAAAGAATGGCGGGGAGGCGGGAAGTCACAATACCCGAGCTCTGCAAGAAACTTCTGTTTCCCTGCAGATGATGGCGAGAAACATGGTGGTGCTCAGCTGGGGTGATGGCGCACGTGCCCTCAGAGAGGACTCTGAGTGCCACCTCTGGCATGCGTGCCATAGGTTCACCACCACTGGCCTATAGTATACACCTATGGCAGTGCCATTCTCCCCCTTTTATATTGCCCTAAATGCATTCAAGACACTTTTCATCATTCTTGCATTTTATTTCTGTAGACATTTAGTTATTTCTTATATATAGTGCAACTCCACCTCCTCTTTTATTTGTTCTGTTTCTTTTAAATAATATAAATCCCTCTAGCTGTATATTCCACTTGTGGATTTCATCCCACCGTGTTTCTGTAAAGGCAACAATATAATATCTCATCATTTATTCATCATTTGTTATATGATTTCTAACTTATGCATTACTCTATCCTGCCATTTTGAAATGCATAAATATGAGTGCATCTCTTTGTTGTGTGGGAACCGTCTCCATATTATTTCAGGGAGTCCCACCAGGACATGCTGAAAAACACTGCAGAAAGAATTGAATAATTGCTTTTGGTCCTACACTTGATTCTGAATTCTGAAAGAACCATGAATATGAGGTTGAGACCAGTGGTGGGATTCAGCCAGTCCACACCACTTCGGGAGAACCGGTTGTTAACTTTCTGAGTGTCACGATGTGAATTATTGCCAGTTGTACATTTCTATGTTTTACTGTTTCTTATATTTATGGTCAAGCAGACATATGATATATTCTATTATGCATGTCTGCATTCCAGAAGGCAACTCCCTTCCTTTCTCATTACCATTTCTACCAAGGTAGAAGTGATTTATTTCCTTAGCCGATAAAATGTAGTCCAAATAAGAATTCTTTATTATTTTCCTACTGTAATAAATATTTTGTTAATTAGATTTGAATCTTGGGTTTTATTTTTTAAGTAACAATGTCTTCAAAAGGGAAGCCCTGATCTATCGACCTCCGGAGGATTTATTTCTCCGCTAACACTGAGCAGTTTGGTGAACTGGCTGTTTGAAGAAATCATTAGGTCAGAGAACCAGTTGTTAAATTATTTGAATTCCACCACTGGTTGAGACCCTCCTAACTAACTCTGAAGTTACCCAACAAGCTTAAGACCCGGACCATCCCTACTCTGCTGGCCTTCCAAAAAGCCGTGAAGACATGGCTCTTCCTGCAGGTGGGGGGACAGCTTAATTCCACCTGAGCCAACCCCCCAAGTATGTATGTGCTGAATGGATGTTGTTGTTTTAAATAACCGTTTTAAATTTTGTATTGTTTTTAATTCTTTGTAATTTTGTTTATTCTTGTATTTTTCCTTGTTGTACGCCGCCCTGAGTCCCTCGGGAGTTGGGCGGCATATAAGAATAACAAAATAAATAAATAAATGAATAAAATAAATAAAGTAGTCCAAAGCCCAGGACATGGTTTACATATGTACTCTCTTCAAGGATTGCTTAAAGGAAATGTTTGCTAACCTGTGTGCTGAGGAAAAGGAAGGTTATCTATAGTTTAAAAACGCAAACATCAACTATTAATTTATTTGATTGTTTAGTGATTATCTTAAATGTTAATTTCATTAATCTATTTTTATTTCTTTCAGTTTTAAATAACTTAAGTTGTCAAATAGAGGCAAGCAAAGCATATAAAGAATCAACAATTGCAATCATTAATTAAATGTTATGATCCTAAGAAAAAATTTCATTGTCAGTTCCCTTCTTTTATTATTAGATGTTCCTTAGTGTTTAGATCTGGTCTCAGGATAATAATGTAGCACTTGGGGAAGAAGATGCAGCCCAGCAGTCCAGCACTGGAGGCCAAGATGGAGAAGACCTGCACGGCCACCATGGACTTTCCTTTGGTGCTCAGGTAGGTGGGCAGGAAAGAGACCCAGACGCTGCAGAAGACCAGCATGCTGAAAGTTATCAGTTTGGCTTCATTGAAGGCCCCGGGAAGGTTTCTGGCCAGGAAAGCCACTATGAAGCAAATGACAGCTAGGAAACCCATGTAGCCGAGGACAACATAAAACATGGCAACAGAGCCTTCGTTGCACTGAAGGATGATCTCTCCAGGCTGGGAGTACATGTCAGAATCAGGGAATGGGGGAGAAACTCCCAGCCACAATGCACAGATGAAAATTTGGACACCAGAACAAGAAAGGATGATGGAGTTGGCCAAGCTCTTTCCTAACCATCTTCTCATCCTGTTTCCTGGTTTTGAGGCCAAGAAAGCCAGCACCACCATGATAGTTTTGGCCAACACAGAAGACACAGCTACTGAGAAGACAATGCTGAACACCATTTGTCGGAGAAGACAGGTGGCTTTCCTTGGTTGCCCAATGAAGAAAAAGGGGGACAAAAAGCAAAACAGGAGGGAGATCAGGAGGATGAAGGAGAGATCCCGGTTGTTGGCTTTGACAAAGGGAGTTTCAAGGTTTTGAAGGAATATGATTAAAACAAGGCTTGTGGTTAGGAACAAGAGTAGAGCAAAGAACAGAAGGATTATGCCCAGATGTTCTTCATATGACAGGAAGGTTATTCTTTTTGGGATACACCGGACTCTGTTCTTGGTTGGATATTGTTCATCTGGGCATTTGGAGCATTTTTCAGTATCTGAGGAAAAAAGTAACATTTCCTTCATAGTCTTTCAAATTTCAAGAAAACCTTTAGATGTGATTTGATACTGAGAGACAGGAAAGCCTCATTAAATTGTATATACATACATTCCAGCAAAAAATTCACCAATATATACAACTATTAAACAAATTAAAAGAAGAAATATCTGGTGCTACAAACTCCCTTCTCTGAGGTAATCCACCAGATTCTTATCTCTCACTGATCTTATCATGAGTTCTTTGTTTTTATTATATTATTTAATTTTTTAACTTTTGTGAAATGATGGACATGTGTTTTCCCCAAGAATTTTTAAACTAAGTTATTGATGATTGACCCACCAATCACATTCTCAATAAACTGCTCTAACCAGATTATTTGTTTGTTTGTTTTTTTGTTTATTAAATTTTTGTCAGATGATGGACATATGTTTCTGCCGAGAATGTTTAAAGTCCATTACAGTTTATTGACCCACCTTTCAAACCATGCTCTCAATAAACTGCTCTAAAAAGATTGGACACAAGATAAAAGTTGTCTAACATGGTTGGATCCATGAAGGGCCTCTTGTGAAGTGTTGCAACACTGCTTACTTCAGGGGAGATTGTACAGAACCTTCCGGTTAAAAATCATTAACTATCCTGAAATGGAGAGTATCTCCAGACTATGAGGCCCTCTAGAAATCCCTTAAAATGCGATATTTTCCAACAGTCCTGGGGATCCCCTGTCAACAGAGCCCTGCGTGCTGGTTGCATGGTAGGTAGCATCATAATGTACTCCTCTCTTGCTTTCTCAGCATTTAGTTTTCATTGTTTAAATTTTAAATTTGTGATTTAATTGTGTGCCACCAAAGTCACTTTGTGTGAAATAGACAACCATATAAATTTGAAAAGAAAGAGGTCTTAAGGAAGATTCATTCATGAAGGAATTCCAGAAGAGGAACTGCGTTTGTTATCTGCCAAGTCTTTTTACCCAATAAAAATGAGAAGATGAAGCAATATATTTCCATCCTTTCTAGATTTGGCAACAGTTTTAAAGAGAGAATGAATTCAACATTGGTATCTATTTGTAGATTGGTCTTTTATTATTAGTTCTTCTTTCCCCCCTCCTTTCTGTTCCTTTTAATCCCAGCATTGTATGTTAGTATTTTTTCCCCTTTCAGAACCACAACTATATTCCTTTTTTGTTGGTGTTATAAGAGTTTTTATCTCAATATTTAACAACAACACAAATTGGAAAGATAAGAAAAGGTGGGAAGGAAATATCCACTTGATGGTTTTATGATGAATCCTCTGTTTGGTTTTCATTTGTTCCTTGAACCCAACTTCTCTCCCTCCATTGTTCCCCCCAGTTAGATATTTCAGCTTATAAGGATTAATGATCTTAATAAAGAATAATTGATTAAATGTATGATTGATGTATCTTTTGACCTGTAATGTAAAATTGATTTAGACACGCAAAGCACATTGATCTAAAATCATATCTCAAGTTACAAAGAATTCATATATTTCTAAGAAAGATAAATATGGAAAGACACATCCAAACTGGCAAATAAAAGAAAGATTTCCTACCCAATCCATAAAATCGTTCTTTCTATCTCATCCTTCAAGATCTTTTTCTTTTCCCACCCATTGGGGAAGAAATTGGACACCATGAAAATCAAACACAAACCATCAAACCTAAAGTATATGTCTCTTTAAGATGTATATTGATCAAAGTGCTCTGGATGAATTCAGAAGGTTTCCCTGTGGTGTCACCCACCTTCCTGAGTGGAGATGGTCCCCTCTGGACAAGGAATGCAGTCATAGCAGCAAACTGGTTCTCCTTCTCGAATCTTCTTGACAAATCCAGGCTGACATTTTTCCACACATTTGGACTGAGGCAGAGACTGAGAAGAAAAAGAAAAAATGCCAAAGGAAAGATGTTACACTCACCATCTATGTAACATGGAGATAGACAGGAACATTGTCTTCTGCAACAGTGTCTTGTGCAACATTGTCTTGTGCAACAGTGTTGTATCAGCCATGACCCCAGGGAAGGGGGGGGAGGAGTGACCATAATAACACGCCTGAATCTGCATCCTCGTAGGATCCCTGCCCCGGAGATTGTCGGGTGTGAGATGCTCCTTCTGAAGTTGGACTTAGGGGTTCAGGTGGGCCTTCTGTTAACATACCTGCCTCCCAGCTGCATTACGAAGGCCCTGCCTGAGCTGCTTGAGGTGGTAGCAGATGGTCCAGTGGTTAAATGCAGCACTGCAGGCTACTGCTAGTTCAGCAGTTCAGCTGTTCAAATCTCACCGGCTCAAGGTTGACTCAGCCTTCCATCCTTTCGAGGTGGGTAAAATGAGGACCCAGATTGTTGGGGGCAATATGCTGAACTCTGTAAACCGCTTAGAGAGGGCTGTAAAGCACTATGAAGCGGTATATAAGTCTAAGTGCTATTGCTATTGCTAGCAGGCCTGACGGTGGAGTTCCCCAGGCTTATGGTGCTGGGGGACTTTAACCTGCCTTTGGCTGGCGAAACCTCTGGTGCAGCTCAGGAGTTCATGGATTCCATGACAACCATGGACCTGACCCAAGTAATCCAGGGTCCGACTCATGAGGGAGGCCACACACTCGACCTAGTGTTTCTTTCGGGGCAGTGGAGAGATGATCTGAACTTAGCGGATATAGTCACCACCCCGTTGTCATGGTCAGATCATTTCCTACTGAGGTTGGATTTCAGTGCCCCACTCCTCCCCCGCAGGGAGGCGGGACCGACTAGGTGGTTCCGCCCCAGGCGCCTAATGGAACCAGAAGGACTCCAGAGGGAACTTGGGGAAATACCTGATACCCTAGTACACAATTCATCTGAGTCCCTGGTGGCTGCTTGGAACACTGCAGCATCGGGGGCGTTAGATCGGATTGCGCCTTTGCGACCTCTCCATGGCAGTGGATCCCGAAAGGCTCCCTGGTTTACTGAGGAGCTCCAGGAGATGAAACGCCACAAGAGACATCTGGAGCGATGCTGGAGAGGCAGTAAAACCGAATCTGACCGAACACTTCTAAGAACGATTATTAAGTCTTATCTAGTGGCGATAGGGGCGGCAAAACGATCACATTTTTCCACTCTTATTGCGTCCGCAGATTCTTGCCCAGTCACCTTGTTTAGGGTGACTCGTGTCCTCCTTGCTAAAGGGGGGAGCGAGGAACACTTGCAAGGTAGAGCTGAAGAATTTGTGCAGTTTCTGATGGATAAAGTCGCTCAGATCCGGTCGAACCTGGACTCCGGCTGGACAGAGTTCATTGAGTTGACAGGGGCAAGTCTTAGTCCAGCATTGTGGGAGGAGTTTGAGCCTGTCTCTCCTGATGATGTGGACAAGGCTGTGGGTGCGATGAGCTCTTCCACCTGTTTATTGGACCTGTGCCCCTCCTGGCTGGTTTCAGCCAGCAGAGAGGTGGCATGCGGCTGGATCCAGGCGGTGGTCAATGCTTCTTTTAGGGAAGGATCCATACCGCAGTCTTTAAAGGTTGCAGTGGTGAGACCCCTCCTTAAGAAGCCTTCCCTGGATCCAACAGATTTGAAGAACTTTCGTCCGGTCTCCAACTTACCTTTTATAGGTAAAGTTGTTGAGAAGGTGGTGGCTTTTCAGCTTCTTCGGTTATTGGATGAAACTGATCATCTGGATTCCTACCAGTCAGGTTTCAGGCGCGGCTACAGTACAGAAACTGCCTTGGTCGCCCTGATGGATGATCTCTGGTGAGCCTGGGATGGGGGCAACTCTTCCATCCTGGTACTACTTGACCTCTCAGCGGCTTTCGATACCATCGATCATGGTATCCTTCTGCATCATCTCAGCGAGGCGGGGGTGGGAGGCACCGTTTTGCGGTGGTTCTTCTCTTATCTCGCCGACAGGATGCAGTCGGTGCTAACAGGAGGGCAGAAGTCATCTCCTAGGCCCCTGACATGTGGGATGCCTCAGGGCTCTGTCCTCTCGCCCATCCTGTTCAACATTTACATGAAACCGCTAGGGGAGATCATCCGTAGACATGGGGTGAGTTTTCGACAATACGCTGAAGACACCCAGCTGTACATCACCACCCCGTCTCAATTCAGGGAGGCAGTCGATGTAATGTGCCGATGCCTGGACGACGCTAGGACCTGGATGGGGAGAAACAGACTCAAACTCAACCCCGACAAGACTGAGTGGCTCTGGATATTGCCTCCTAAGGACCATGCTGACTGTCCCTCCTTGGTTCTTGAGGGAGAAAAATTAACTCCCTCAGAACGGGTTCACAATTTGGGAGTTCTCCTAGATCCACAGCTAAAATTAGACCAACATCTCACAGCTGTGGCAAGGGGAACTTTTGCACAGGTTCGCCTGGTGCACCAATTGCAACCATTCTTGGAGAAGGAGGCTTTACTCACGATCACTCATGCCCTTGTCACCTCCTGCCTGGACTACTGTAATGTGCTCTACATGGGGTTACCCTTGAAGAGTATTCAGAGACTTTAGTTGGTGCAAAATGTGGCTGCGCGTGCTGTGGTGGGTGTTTCAAGGTACACCCACGTGACACCTATATTCTGCCAGTTGCATTGGTTGCCCATTGGTCTCTGGGTACAATTCAAGGTGTTGATCATCATTTTTAAAGCCCTACATGGCTTAGGTCCAGGTTACCTCCGGGACCGCATCCTACCTCACACTTCCCTTTGACCGGTTAGGTCCCACAGAGCGGGTCTCCTCCGGATCACATCAGCCAAACAATGCCGGCTGGCGGGGCCTAGGGGGAGGGCCTTCTCTGTAGGGGCTCCTGCTCTCTGAAACCAACTACCCCAAGAGATCAGAGTTATCCCCACCTTGCTGGCCTTCCGAAAAACCATTAAGACATGTCTCTTCCTGCAGGCGGGGTGACCTTGAGACTACTTTCCCCCATGTATACATGTTATTGTATGTTGTTTTTGATACTTTTTAAAATTGTTTTTAATAATTTTAATGTTTAGTTGTTCTTTAAAATGTTGTATGCCTCCCTGAGTCCTTAGGGAGTATGGTGGCATAGAAGAGCATCTAAATAAAATAAAATAAATAAATAAATTAGCCAAGTAGTCTAAGGGGTTCAGATAGAAAATATGAAATCTCTGACTACTTCCAAATGATTGCAGGAACACAATTGGAGGCAGATGCCTAATTTAGTTCCTCCTTTTTCTTGGGGCATATCAGATTGCAAAAATGGACCTTTCTACTTAATAAAGTCTGGAGGAATGAAATTGAGAAAAGATTTAAGCATCAAGTGACAACCAGTGTGTTCCTCCTCATAGTGGAATTAACATGTATTTCTCCATACTACATACATGCATGATTTTAAAATAAGATATTCACTTATTTTAAATTTTAGACCAAACTTTATTGTAAAAAATGTATTAAATTTCTATTCCATTTATCATCTTTATAAAGATTATGTCAGTGTTCCAAGTAACACCCACACTGACTAATTGAATGATTGATTGGTGTATCTTTTATACATTAATTTATTTATTTAAATTTTAATTTCTTTTTAATTTATTTAAAATAGATTAAAACTGTCATTAAGAAAGAAACTTCTAATCAGTAAGATCTGGAAAGATTTCTTCCGGAGTGCAAAGCTCCTTTTGAAAATAATCCAAAACTATCTCCTAGTTAAGATTCAAAGAAAAAAATCCTTACAAGTAGAGGCTGTCAACCTTAAATATGATGTTCTTCATTTGTATATTTATTTATTTATTTATTTATTTATTTATTTATTTATTTATTTATTTATTTATTTATTTATTTATTTATTTATTACTTATTTATTTATTTATTTATTTATTTATTTATTACTTACTTACTTACTTACTTACTTACTTACTTACTTATTTATTTATTTATTTATTTATTTATTTATTTATTTATTTATTTATTTATTTATTTATTTATTTATTTATTTATTTATTTATTTATTTAGGATTCTTATATGCCACCCTACTCCCTGGGGACTCAGGCCGGTGTACAACATTTGAAGAACCACTAAACAATATGATTAAAAACAATTTAAAATACATTTTAAAAACATAAAAAATCCTACATACACTCTTACATACATGGGGGAGACCAAGATACAGTTGTCTCAAAACCCCGCCTGCAGGAAGAGCCATGTCTTCACGGCTTTTCGGAAGGCCAGCAAGGTGGGGACAATTCGTATCTCTGGGGGGAGTTGGTTCCAGAGAGTAGGGGCCTCTACAGAGAAGGCCCTCCCCCTTGGCCCCGCCAGACGACAATGTTTGGTTGACGGGACCTGGAGGAGACCCACTCTGTGGGACCTGACTGGTCGAAGGGAAGTGTGAGGTAGAATGCGGTCCCGGAGCTTTGATCAGTTTATATGGCTGCCATGCAGGTAAACTAAAACTGACTAGTTTCTAAAACTATAGTGAGGTGAGATGGAGGTGAGGTCATGAGAATGTGTCCATCAAAAATGGTGAGTCAGGGATCTTTTGATGCACCATGTGCATTATGAGTGTGAGCTCTGGGTGGGAAATGGATATCCACACAAGGTCCTTTCTGTTGAAACAATACAATTAGGTGACACAAATTAACAGGGAAATAGAAACCCATATTCTTTATTAGTTTGATTTGGAGCCTTGAGGGGCTTTCTCCGACTGGTACAGTTCCAGCCAAAAAAATTTTTCCTCCCCCCCCCATGCATTCCCACTCTCTGTTCCTCCCTCCCTTTCCGCCAATGTGTAAAACTGAGCATTTGTTGATAGAGATTGGTAGTTGCTACTTGTTTAACCATTCAGATATAAAGTCAAGGTCTTTTTGAAGGGTTGTAGTATTGTCTGTGGTGTTGAATAGTTTTACATCATCTGCGAAGAGGACGCAGTTGCTTTGTATAATATCACAAATGTCATTTATGTAAAGAATGAAGAGAGTAGGTCCTAAAACGCTTCCTTGGGGAACACCGCTGTTAACAGGTACAGGGTTTGATAGAGATGATCCTACTTTAACCACTTGTTGTCTGTTTGACAGGAATGCAGTTAACCATTTTTGTAGGGGGCCAGAGATGCCATAAGATTTTAGTTTTAGGAGTAGTTTATCATGTACTACAGAGTCAAAGGCTTTACAAAAGTCTATGTAAATTGCGTCTATTGCTTTGCCCTGGTCGAGTTTTGTAGTCCATATGTTTTTACAATGTAGAAGTTGTAGGTTGCAGGATAACATTTTTCTGAAGCCAAATTGTTTGTGAGAGGGTAGGTTGTTTGTCTCTAAGTGGAGAGTAATGGATTGTTTGATGATTGATTCCATGACTCTGCAGGTGGCGCGACATAAGGAGATTGGTCTATAATTTTCAACTAAGTTGGGGTCTCCCTTTTTGAAGACAGGGATAACCGTGGCTAGTGACCATAGGTTGGGTAGGGTGCTGGTTCTGAGAGATATATCAAAAATAATGCTTAGAGGTTCTGATAGGATGGTGGAAAGTTTTTTTAAGAAGCACAAAGTCTATCTGGTCCTATGGATAGGGATGGTTTTAGGTTGTAAAGAGCCTTTCTAACCTTGTCTTCTGTAAAGTCGGCTTGTATTAGATAATTGTCATTGTTTGTGGTTCGACCAGGGAATATAGGACATGAGTTGTTGCTGTTTATAAAGACTGAGCCAAAGAATGTGTTGAAGAGGTTGGCTTTGTTGGAATCATCGTTACAGTCTTTATTGCTGGGGCCTTTAAGGGGTGGGATAGTTCTCGTCACTTTGAGTTTGTTGTTTACGAACTTGTAGAATGCTCGGTTGGAATTTGTGCGCAGGAGGTTTTCCTCTTGATTGATATGATAATTTGTGCATTCAGTCTTTATTTGTTTGCATAAGTTTTTGTATCGGCTTTTGTTATGTGGCCCGTTTTGTTTTTACGCCAGAGAGATTTTTTTTTGGAGCTTCCTTATTGTTGTGGGTAGTTTGTTCTTCCTGTTATTGGGAATGAATAGTGGTACGTATAGTTTCATGACTCTTTGGACTTGATGTAAGAAAATGTTGTAGTGGTCTTCAGCAGTGTTGCAGTCCAAGAATAGGGTTTGCCAATCAAGAGAAGAGAGGTCTGTGTTTATGAGATCAAAGTTTGCTTTTTTAAAATTGTAACTGGGGATCTTGTCATATTGTTGATTTTTGTAAGGGTGTATATTGAGATTGAAGTCAATCATACTGTGATCACTGTTGGAGAAGGGTTCTTTTGTTTGTAATCCATATATTGAGTTTGAACTGTTACAGAAGATGAGATCAAGGCAGTTATTGAGTCTAGTGTTGTTGGATACTAGTTGATCCAGCCCTAGATTGGTTACAGCATTGTACAGGCTTGAGTGTATAGGTTCTGTGGAACATTCGTTGAAGGACCATTTGATAAGAGGTAGATTTAGGTTGCCAAGAAAGATGAGAGGGTGTGGGCTGGAGGCTGCCCACGTTAGGAGTGAGGTTAACTTATTCGCATGTTCAATGTCGTAGTCTGGGGCTCTGTAGCATAGTAGAAATCATAATGTAGTGTTTAAAGATAGTTCACAGAAGATAGTCTCAGGAAGAGCAAGATTGTGTGTTACTTGGATTTTTTTGAGTTTTAAGGACTTTTTGTAAAAGATGGCAACACCGCCTCCTCTACGGAGTTCGCGATCAGATCGAAAAACATGATAGTTTCTTTCTATAATAATTGAGTCAGGGAGGGATGTATAACTATGGTCTCAGCTGATTAAAAACATTGCAGACTCTAGACCTGCCATTTTGGGAGATACCTGACTCCAACCAGGTCAATATGAAGCTTATTTCCCACTGGGACCAATAGGACTTCCATCCAGTCTTGATTCCATTTCATCAGATTGAGACCAAACCTGAAGTCAGGCCCTGGTCTACAGAATTGCCTTCATCTTTGATATTTGAAGATAAGAAACTAGTGAACCTGAAGCTAGTAACACCAAAATCCTCAGCATATGAGGCTCTCTCTCTCACCAGTCTTATAGAAATACTAAACAGCAGAAGGGACATAAAATGGCAGAGATTTGTGTCCTAGGTAAAAATCACCCCAAACCTCATGTTGCAAATAGCTGACTCAGCTTATAACAGTATTCAGCATTATAGCATCTGAAGGAAAGCTTGGTCAATAGATCTGAAGCCTCCCTATCTGTCAAGGAAAATTATAGATGTTTTACTCCACACATTCAATTCTCAGCCAAGGTTAGTTAGTTTTAGTCCACTTGAAATGGATTGTAAGTCTTTTTTGGGGGGAGGGGGAAGGATATCAATATTTTCCTCACCTTGTTCACCAACTTTAGATGTGACAAAGCATCTTGCTTGATTATCATTCTCTGCCTTTCAAACCTCCCCAATTCCATGTTGATGGGATTTTCCATGGGGAGAAACACCCTACTAACGATCTTCAGGTCTGCTGCTAAGTCTCCATTTTGGTCCAAGTACATCTTCAACAAAGACAGATTGTACAATTCCTTCTTCTTTAGAAATAGATGGAACTAGAATGAAAACATTAAGGAATTTTAAAGTTAAAAATCTTGTTTTCTTATCTCACACATGCTCTTTTTACATTTTAATCTTTCCTCTACAGTTGTTTAACTTGCAAATATTGTGAGTTGTGTTGCCACTATCTCCAAAACTCAAGAACAAAGCTTCAGTTATAGTTTTCAATAGTATATTGACAAAAAATATAGTGAGAAGATATAATTGTCAATTTTAGGGACTATTTTAGGAAAGGTCACAAATCAATTGAAGAAAACCCCCAAATAACTAAAGTATTCATAAACTCCTTGAAAAGAACAGTGTGATTATCAGAAAGCAAGAATTGGTTAAGAAGAAAGTTGCAAGGCTAATCTTCATTCAGGTAGAGCAAACAGGAAAAATGACCAGGTGAACTAATTCTATTTTATTGTAAGACTATTAACAGTATCTTGCAAGTGTGAAGGTACAAATCTTTCACCGCCTCTCTTGACAGACAAACAAATTAGGGAGGACCTTCTCTGATTTTCTTTCTCTGCCTGTTACACAGCTGTGGTTTCATTCCCATCCTCCCATCTTATCTGATCCTTCCCTAGGCAGCATCTCTTCCTCTGGTCCTCCGAACCCATTCCCACATCTCCTTTCACTTCCTTAATAGATTTTGTGAACGGTGGTGGCATAAAATGTTTTCAGCAAAGAATTAACAAAATGTTTCATGATGTGATGAATGGGGATCTAGTTAATTGAGCACTCGATGATACGAGATAGTTACATGTATACGACTGTCTTAAAAGTTGTACCCAAATACATTTTAATCTTACTGATAAAATTTGGATTTATGAACAACAATTATACCTTGGTGATTGATTTTTCTATATTTTCATTAATAAAGGAAGTAGATAAATCATGATTTTGTGATGTAAAAAATATGATAATGTTTAGACAAAGCTATCTTGATCTCATATAAAAAGATTCTCAGCTTCCAGAAAATAAAAATATGATTTCATGAGAGAGAAAGACGTCCATAAGTAAAATCCAGTTGGAGACTAAGTAATGTTTAGCGATCTAGGACAGGGGTGTCAAATACGATCCCATCATGGGCCATATCATGACATATCAGGATTTTTTTTGCCCTTGCCACATGTTTGACATGCCTGATGTGATACATGATTGTATCTTGTATAACAACAAATGAATGACAATCTATATCTTCCTTTAATATTTCATTTATAGATTTTCTCACATTATTCTGTATGTAGAATGGTTAGTGATTATCATAAAGTAGTAGTAATATTTTAATGATATAATATTTTAATGATATAATAATGATATGATAATTAATTTGACAATAAAGTCATTAATGATCCAGGGAAATCATTCCAGATCATCTTGTAGGAACCACACTTGGAGAAGACATTGCACAAAATATTCATCAGCTTTACGCAAGGACAAAGAAGGAAGAGATTAAAGGAGCTACTTTTAGCCTTGAGGAAAGAGAACAAGGAGAAGAGCCATGATGGTTTAAAGGAGATTAAAATCAGAAGGAATCTGGGAACATTTTTTTGAATATACAAACTGTCTTTGTTGTAGAAAGGAGGATGCAGTGCTATTCCAATAAGTGCAAGATGTTATACAAAAGCTTAAGATCTTAAACCACCAAGCTCAGAGAGCCCCAAAGACCCTGAAAAGGAATTTAGCATGATAGATCCTTGTTGGGACCCCATACCTTCCACGGCTGCAGCCTTGGAGTCCCCAACCTCTCTTCTCCCTTCTTCCTTCTCCTCTGGGGATTGGACATAGCATTTAAGGCATGGGCCAGAATCTTAATGACACTGTAAGGAACACCTGGGTTGTTGATCCTCATCCTATTCTTTTTCTCTTGGTTCTCCAGTGTTGCTTTCTGGGTGCATCTTCTCCAGCCTTTGACAGAAAAGATGTGCTTTGAAACCGAACAGTGAAAATATTCAGCTTGAAATTCAGGTTCCACAAAGAAAGGATGTTTATAGGCATGATCTTTATTCCAACTTTTTTTCCACTGAAAAGGAAAGGTCCAAATGCTATGAACATACTTAAGACGCCTGTCCTTTCTAAAGAAATGTACTCCAATCATTGTCGTGATCCAGACTTTCCCTTCAATGGGTCCTGGAAAACTTTCAAATGTTAAATGGAAAGGAAGAATTCTATTGAAAGGCAACTCAAGTTCCATGAAGTGAACAAAGACATTGACTTGTTTCCACTTGGAGAGGGCATCCCTGAGGGCTGCTGTATTTCCAGTCATTGAGAATTGTTGTGATATAACAACACAAATTCTATTCTTGACAAGCAGAGGAGTAAAAGTCCTCATGAAATTCTCTCCCTTCTCTGTGTCTGGAGCAAAGAGACCAATCAAGGTCCATCTGAAATGGAGGAGCAGTTGGACAATTGCTGGGTACTGGAACCCTCCTTTGGGGAGCATCGGATGGAAAAAAGGGAATTGTTTTTTATTACTAAGAGCCTCTGAAGCAATTCTGTAACTGACCTGAAAAAACCAATGAAGAGTACTGTGTTACATTTGGGATTTATCACATCCAAATTTTTAGCTTTTAATAAATTTCAACTTTTTTCTCAGGCACATATTAGAACAGTTTCTTGTTGATTAGTCAGAAGGCCATATCAAGATACAGAATATAAAAGGCAGGACATTTAGAGGATCACATGTAAAAGTAGATTTAATAAAAATAAGCATAAAGAATAAAAATAGTATTTTTTATCATTCCCCAAATTTACCACAATCAGACTGCATATGAGGATCTCAACTGAACTAATTTCCTCCAAAAAAAGGGACATATTACATATAATTCTTGGATTCTGATCACACAGGAAATATGTTGTTTTAATATTAGGATCCCATTAGATCGTTTCTCTAAAGTGCAGTCCAATATATTGATCTCCCTCTTTCTTATATAATTGACATTCAAAATAATAGATGTATTACATCTTCTATCTCTGGAGCTCCAAAAAACAAGTTTATTCATTGTAAGGGATTTGGAAGATTTAACTCAATATTTGGCAATTTGGAAGGTACATTTGTAGCATTTAATGCAATTAAATGTGCCAATCTTGCTGAGGATGGCCATATTTTTATCTCTTTTGAAAATCATGGATTCTTTGTGCAGAAATTTTTTTTAGTTTTGTTTCCAATTGTAAAAAGACAGGGAGATCACAGTTCCTAATATAATTTCTCAATTGTACACTTCAAGAACTTTTAAATTGAAATTTGTTTTTTCTATCAGAGTTTTGACACTCTGACAGTTCCCATATTATTAATATTATAAAATATATATATTCCCAAATTTTATAAACTGTATAAATTCCCAATTCCGCTCTAACAGCAGCTGAAATCCTTTTATCCACCCTCAACATAGTTCTCAGTTTTAGTAATTGTATTAATTAAATCCCAGAGTTCAGCCCAATATAAGTTCATGGTGTTAACATTGGTCTTTTATACTGTAATATTTTAACAGTGCAATTTGCTTGTCCCTTTGGTCTAAATGAGCTCCTTTGATGTTGAGGGAGCCAAGATCCAGTCACAGAGAACAATACCCCAGGTAAGGAAAGGTGTGAACTTGGTCTGTTGATCCTCATCAAATAGCCCTATTTGGCAATGCTGTCATTTTCCAAAGACCAAAAGTATTGACTTTGACTTAACCATAATCAGACAATTCTTATGACAGAAGGAGCCAAGTCGTCTTAACAGCATATGCAAAACTTAATGTCATATTGGCAGCACTCTTGTCTTACCTTCTGGTAAGGATCAATCCCACTTCTCAGAGCTCCATTGATCCTAAAATAGGGGTCCTCAACCTATGGGCCACAGCCCACTAGTGGGCCATGAGGGGTAGAATTACATATTTATAATTATTTTATAAAATGGTTAATTCATGTTTGAGAATATCATTACATTGGCTGATATCATGAAAAAAGAAGTGAGATTTCCACTGGTGCTACACCTTCCTATTGTACAGAAGACCATTTGATTAAACACAGAGCCTCTCCTCACCTTCACAATTTTGCCAGCGAAGCCCTCAGAGCAATGGGGATGGTGTCATGAGTAAATATTTCTGTTTTCATTGCTCCCTCCCCACTGTCATCCCAATCCCGAGTCATGACACCTAAAATGCCATGGTGAAGAGCAGAGTTTGAATCCCATAGAGATGAAATGGTTGGATCTATCACTCACTCACCCACTCACATACCAACAACCCACTCACTTTACCAGATAGAGAAACACAAATACAAACCTGTGGGACTTTGTAGGGACCTACTAATGTTGACATCTGGATGGAGATGTCACCTTCAGCTCCATCAACAATCACCAAAAGGTTGTCCTTTCTTCCACAGCTGTAGTTGGGAACATTGGCTTCTCCAGTAGACAGCATGTCCAGCAAAGCATCTGAAGTGCCGAGTGTGTTTGAATAGTTGTCATAGATGTTGTAGCCAAGGGTGAGATTTTGTAGGAGCTGGGGATTTTTGTTAACCACCTCGATATTGAAAATCATGTATAGTATCCTTCCCTTTGAACCAGGAAAACTAGTGTAAAACCATGTTAATATTAGGATCATCAAAAGCAAAAATTAAACACGTTTTCTCTATTTAATCCTCTTTTCCTCCACAAGCTAACCGAGACATAAGTCAATATCGATCCAAATCAGAGACAAATGATAGTCACCCATCACTCTTTCTGATATTGTGAATGTTCAGAAGATAGGATGGGGATATTCCTCCAAAAGGATTAAAATTAAGAAATATACTATTCATTGTAGCAGTACTAATTTTCATCAGCCCAGTAACCAAGTTGCAGAATATTTCAGTCATTTTAAAAAAAACTTGATAAATGGAAATGGATTTTTAATAAATGATTCAGAAAAGCTGTTCTAAAAGATGTCATCCTCTATTCCTAAAACATGAGGCATTGAATATCAATCTACAGTTATAAAAATATAGAAATGACCTGGCCAGAGGAAACTACAACAACAATCACTACATTCAACAAAACTCAGTATTCAAGTCATGAACTGAGGATTGAACAGGAAGAGGAAACTAATGTGGGTTTCTTTCAGGTTTTATTTTCCTCATAATTTGGATTTGAGCCTCTCCAAGAAAATAAGACAAAAGTGAGAGGCCAGGAAATCAAAAGGATTCAAGAAATTAATCAGGTTCTGCAATATAAGAGTAATTAAATAAGAAGAAGAAGAAAAGAAGTTGTTAGACTTGCAAATGGAGGGAATGATTCTCCCATCACAGTGAATGACTTACAACCGAATCTGACTAGAAGGAGCCATGTTGAAAGGTAATGTTGCAGGTGCTATTTCTGATGCAGAGACGACTATACTAATGAGAAGATCTCCTGGCCCATAATAGCTCCATGGCTTTTGTCCATCCTGGTGGTCCAAATTCAGTGGGCATTTCTTTCTCTGTTTCCCAGAGACTGACTGGGGCACCAGCAGCAGCAGCAGCAGAAGCAGGAGGTCCATAATTCATGGGGTTGAATCAATCTCCTTCCCGTTTCTAAAGAACAATTGGAAGAATTGGAAGCAGTCACACAGGATGGAATATCCAATGTCTTTCCTGATTCAAACAGAGACAAACCAAGATTCACCTGGAAGAGAGAGAAAGTACATTGAAGATCACAGCCTGTCCTTAACTTGAGCCACAAAAAGCATAACCTGTGGCATGCTGAAGTGGTGCAGTGGTTAAATGCAGCCATTGCAGGCTGACTGCTAGTTCAACAGTTCAGCTGTTCAAATGTCACTAGGCTCAAGGTTGACTCAGCCTTCCATCCTTCCGAGGTCGGTAAAATGAGGACCCAGATTGTTGGGGGCAATATGCTGAACTCTGTAAACCGCTTAGAGAGTGCTGTAAAGCACTATGAAGCGGTATATAAGAAAAGTGCTATTGCTATTGCTATTTATCCTTTTCTAATGCAAGATCCCTTCCATGTCACTTCCATGTGATGTTTACACCAAAGGCAGTCACTGGAGAAGGAGGAAAAGAGGTCTCAAGGTCTGTGAGGTGATAATTACAATGGGAAGGAACTTGTCCTTTTGGGATCCTGAACCTCTTCCATCTGATGAGGGGCAGGTGGAGGAAAAATCACAGATAGACCCCTTGGGGCAGTGTTGTGAGGTGGTTCATAGTCCTTCCTGTTAGGACATGTCCAAAAAGTGAGGCTGCAGCAAGAGACCTCAACAGTTAGAAAATTGACTTCTGCTGTCCTTCAATGTGGCCTTTTGCCTCCAGAGACTTCTAAGGAGTTTAGTGCCACTCTACATTGGTGCCACTCTACTATAGTGCTGCCTGTGCTCTGACGCCATGGAAGCAATCATTATCCTTGAACTCAACCTAATGTTAAGAGTTTGGGATTTTCTTTTCAATGTGATTTCCATATATAAATCTCAAATTGGAGCTGATTTTTGAATTATTAAGAGAGATAATTATAGAATAATGGATAGAAGTTTTTGTTTTTGTTTCCTTTCCATTTCTGTGTTGTCTCTTCCACAAAGTGAGCATTTAAATTTTTAAATTTCAAGGTTTCTTAACAACCACAATTTGCTGTGAGGCCTGCAGCTGAGATGGTGGCAGCACCCAGAGTGTGGTGGATGCTGTAACCTGATTTCTTGCCACAACCACCCAGTAGTTGGTTTAGGAGGACCTGGTGGGAGTTCCTCTGGTTTTGTAAATGCACTTGGTGTGGTGCAACTCCTGTGACATTCTCATCTCTGAGGCCTTATTTGAAAGTCCACCCCAAGTGCTTCAAACGGCCAGTTTGCAGTTCCTGTGTTCTGGTTTATCTTGGTCAATTGTTCATGGATTATGTGTCTTATCTTGAGGGGGAATGTCAATATGTACAGCTTGGCCTAGAAGGGAGAAATGGGAGGGAGGGTTGAGTGAGAGGGGAAGCAAAAGAAATAGGCAGGTCCATCCTTACAACGAGGAGCGGAGGAGCACAGATTCAGATTAACAGAGTGGGAAGGGACCTTGTAGGTCATCTAGTCCAACCCCCCACTCAAGCAGGTGACCCTACACCATTTCCGACAAATGGCAGTCCAATCTCATCTTGAATGTCTCAAGTGTTGGAGCTCACACAACCTCCAAAGTCAAGCTGTTCCACTGGTTGATCCTTCTCAGTGTCAGAAAGTTCCTCCTTATTTCCAGTTTGAATCTCTCCTTGGTCAGTTTCCATCCATTATTCCTTGTCTGGCCTTCAGGTGCTTTGGAAAATATCTTGACCCCCTCCACTCTGTGGCAGCCCCTCAAATAGGATGACCAATATCCCAGGTATATTATTTGAAAGTTGTCCTGCTGTAGACTCCTCAGCTTCCACTCTCAGTGCCTGCTAGTGGTTGCATGATCCAGTTTATGTCTGTGAATTGGAGTGCCAGGTTGATGTGTAACATGGCTTCTCCTGTCCATTCGGTTACTGCCATGTCTCACTGAAGCCTAGTCCAGAGGGGAGGAAAACTCAGTTGGAAATGTGGCCACCTAATTTGTGAGTTTGCCTCAGGTGAGAATCAGGGAAGTGGAGGAGAGGTGACTGTGGTCATCAATGGTTTATTACAGCCTTTCAGGAAGCTGCAGCTAGATCTGTCTTTTGTCCCAAGGGGGCTGCAAGAACATTTCCTCAGCCTGGTGAAGTATGTTGTGTGAATGTGGCCCTTAGAGGAAGAAAAGTGTCTCCAGCTTATTTCTGTTATAAATGATTGTTCAGCTAGTCCGTGCTGAATTAATATACATAATTCACTAACCCATTGGCCAACAGGTTCAACCTCAGAAAATAAACCACAGTTAAAGGTTGCAAGTGTGAATGCATCCATTGGTGAAGTGACCAGGTTAAGTTGGTTGTATGGCTCTGACCAGAGCCTGTCTATGGTCACAACTTCAGGATAGTAACTAGGAGACCATGAATTCCCTTGGGCACAAAGCCATCTGGGTGAACCTGGGCCAGCCAATCTCTGATGCCCTAGGAAAGAGGCAATGGCAAACCACTTCTGAAAAAACTTTTCTTCTATGGTCTTTCTGATAACTTTCATACACAACTGGCTGAGGCTCTGACCTTCCTGAGTCTGGCTTCAATCTTGCAAGACCAGCCAAGTGGACTCCAACTTGCTAAGCTTGGGCAGGTTGGTCTGTGTAGAAGCAGCAGGAAAGCTCCAATTTTGAGCATGAATTTCAAATACTCATGAAGGCTGCAGGGAGGTTGATAAAGCAAAAGTCATAGAAGGCCAGGAGGGCTGCAAGAGGTGGATGTCCCTTCCTGTCAAGGGAAGAGAGGGCATGCTGGAAAAGAGGAAGGCAGGTGGAACCCCCAACCCATCCAGTCAGGGCAGCCTTAGGTGTAGCCAGAAACCTCTCTTCCGAGGGAGAGGCCTCCTCATATGCAGTGGGGCAGTTGAGCCACACTGAAATCAAAGTCAGCATTGTCAACACAGAAGAAAACTTTTCTTTGCTTGCTTCTTTCCTTTTCTCTCTGACTCTCTGGAATCAAAATAAGTAACTTCAAACCAACTTAAAACTGAGAAGAAATTTCCTGGCAGCGAGAACTATTAATCAGTGGAAGGACTTCCCTCCAGAAGTTTTGGGTGCTCCAACACTGGGGAGTTTTCCAAAGAGATTGGACAAACATTTGTCTAAGATGGTAAATGGTAGGGTTCCCTGCTTGAGCAGGGGGGGGGGGTTGGACTAGAAGACCTCCAAAGTTCCTTCCAACTCTGTTATTCTGTTTCAGGCATGCTGTATTTTTTACAAATTGTTAAACAGGACAGAGATTTGAGGATAGAGGGGGGGAGTTTAGTTTTTGCATCTAATTGAGGGGGGAGTGAAAGATGAACAAGTTTATCTCTCCCAGGGTTTGTGTGTGTGTGTTCTTTATTGAAGAGATTTGGGTTTTGGGGGGAAGGGAGGGGGTCAAAGGAGGAAGGGAAAGGTTTTAGGAAGCTCATCTGAAGCTGCCACCTTAGCATGCAGTGCCTGGTTTCCCAAACCAAGCAAGAGCCAGGAGAGGTTTGCAGTCTCCCAACAGCCTGATGATCAGGGTGGAAGGCTCCAAGAGCAGCCGCCATTTCTACATGGACTTGTCAGGGTATTGAAAATGGTGGCCACTTCCAGGGGGCAATGGGGATCAGACCCAAGCACTGCAGGGTCTTATTGGGGTAAGAGCAAAGGAGGAGAGACTTCCAGCCAGAGGGAAAGGTGTCACCCAGGGGTGAAATCCAGCAGGTTCTGACAGGTTCTGGAGAACCGTTAGCGGATTTTTTGAGTAGTTCGGAGAACCATTAGCAGAAATTTTGAGTAGTTCGGAGAAGCGGCAAATACCACCTCTGGCTGGCCAAAGAGTGGGGTGGCAGTGGAGATATTGCAGTATCCTTCCCCTGCCATGCCCACCAAGCCACATCCACCATGCAACACCACGCCCACCAAGCCACGGCCACAGAACCGGTAGTAAAAAAATTGGATTTCATCACTGGTGTCACCACATCTGGAAGGCTGAAAGACCCCCAACTCTTCTATACCAGAAAGAGAGCTTTGTGGGGGCATAAGGAAAGGTTTGTACCCCTGAAGACAGAGCTCATATTTGGGGGAAGGAGATGGAAAAGGGGGCACTTTTGATGGGGAGGGGGTGACTTTGGCAGGGAGATATTTTCCTCAGGGTATCACACTTCGATGTGAAGGAAGACAGACGGCCCTGATCTTTAGTGGGGAGGGAAGTCCAAAATCTAAAATCGTCCAGTGACACTTTTTGCCTAAAGCCAAGTTCTCCAATAGGAAACATTTCTATTTAGGGCCTTCAGTGTCAGTGTGGGAAGTGAACTGCAGCTGACTCCATCTGTCTCTGCCCAAAGTCTCCCCTGGAGGATTCGGCCAAAGAGCAGAGCTGAAACTTTGAGAATAATAATTTTCCTTCTCACCAGAGATCCCTGGCTAATTCAACTAGTTCTTGGACTCAGAGTTTGTTGGGCATTTCTCTGGAGATACATGGAAGGGAAACAATCCCCATCTGGTTCAAAATGATAGGGTAGAGATAGAATTAAATTGGTCACCAAGAATTGAGAGGGTTGAAAGCTCCACGCTTGAAATTGGCCCCAGAGGGAATACACGGCACCTGTGGCTGAAGAAAAAGAAATCTGATATTTGTTGGCATTGTGTTTAAAGAGAAAACTCTGGGGATTATTTAATGCCTGAACATGTCACTGAACTGAGATAGCTTCCTACTGAGTTAAGACCAAAATGTAATTATTTTGAAAGTT
This sequence comes from Diadophis punctatus similis, assembly GCA_023053685.1. Lineage (NCBI taxonomy): Eukaryota > Metazoa > Chordata > Lepidosauria > Squamata > Dipsadidae > Diadophis > Diadophis punctatus. Next base: position 234,863,045 of record JALIGW010000002.1, read on the forward strand.
AATGCTGAAGGGCTCCAACAGAAAAAGACTGATGCAATAGTGTAATAGAAAAAAATATATTAGTTAAAAACTAGTCATCAGGACTTTGCATAGTTAAAAATAAATATGACATAAATATGACTCCAATGGGGGGGAGGGAAAGAGAGAGAGAGAGAGAGAGAGAGAGAGAGAGAGAGAGAGAGAGAGAGAGAGAGAGAGAGAGAGGGAGAGGGAGAGGGAGAGGGAGAGGGAGAGGGAGAGGGAGAGAGAGAGAGAGAGAGAGAGAGAGAGAGAGAGAGAGAGGATGACTTTCACCCCATGTAAGGAAGAAAGGGAGGGAAGGGAACCCATGTTCCACTGCCACTCTTTTCCACACATAGGGCACTGAGGGGGGAAAGCAAAGCCCAGACCCTTCCCGTTGCTCATAGAAAAGGCTCAGGAAGGAGGTGGAGATCTGTGGAAACCCTTCACTCCCTTATTCTGGGAAGACACTAATGTGGTTTATGGGCTTCGTTGTTGCATTTTAAGGGGAGGAAGCCAATGGGGGTTTGTGAAGCTTCGGTTTCTCTTTGTGTGTTTCCAGGAAAGGCTCCTGTCTAGGGGAAGCCATGCAGGGCCTTTGTCTCCAAAGGGGGATCCGGCATTGCTCAGGAGGAGAAGGGAAGGGGGTCTCCATGGAGGGACTCTCTGGGGCTCTGAGAAAGGGGCATTCTGGGGGTCTCTCTCATGGCCCCTGAAGATCCTCCAGTCAGGCTCTCCTGGGCAGCCACTGCTCCCACTTACCCAAGAGCCTCCACTGGAGGAGAATCTCTTCAGGGCAGCCATTTCTAGGTGGGGGAGGGGCCCTTCCATGACTGCATTTCTGGGAGGTTTTGCCTCTTTCTCATCAAACTGAAACCTTTTAATTTTATCCTTATTTGAAACTCTCCTCCCACCCCCACCCCTTTGTCTTTGTCTATTGAACCTCTTCTCCATGAGGCTGATTGGTGGCTGAGCTCCTAGGCACCCATTGTTCCTTCCTTCCTGCTTGATTGGCTGCTGCTGGGTTGCCATGACGATAAGGGAAGGCCAGGAACAAAGGCAGCCACTAGGGAGAGAGAGGGGCAGGGCTTTTGTCTTCCCTCAGAACTGGAGGAGTTGAAGGGGAAATCTCCTCTCTTGTAGGAAACTCTGATCAGATGCAGCCCAGAGTAGGGGGAAAAATGAAACAATATTCAAAAATATTTTTAAAATGAAGGAAAAATTAAAGATTTTTGAGAGAAGGAAAATGGGAAATGGAAACTAAAATCAGACAAAAAGGTAGAAGATGCAGTGAAAATGGACATTAAAGCCAAATGTAAGGCTTGGGAAGGGTCTTGGAGACCATCTAGTCTAGTCTTTCTCAAACTCAGTGACTTTAAGAAGGCGAGGACCAACTCCCAGACTTTTTCAGCCAGCATGGAGTTGAAATCTCTAAAAGATGCTGAGATTTAAAAATCCTGCTCTAGAGATAAATATATAAACCAGTGGCTGACAGGTTCCCCTCCCAGTTCTGCCTGCTCTTCTTTGACATCACCCTACCCTCCAATTGGCCCTCTTCCTCTTCCATGGGCTCATCATAGTTGGTCTTCAAGAACACAGAGTCACCCTTTAAAAACAATAACATTTAAACTCCTAAATCATGGCAGCCTGAGAACTATGGAAAATCTGGGATCTGCCTTCTTTCACAAGCCAGGATCCACCTGCCTTCCTCTCCTCCAGACCGCCCTCCCTGCCCTTGTCAGGAAGGCGCACAGATCTCCTGTAGCCCCCTGTCATTGCTGGCTTTCCAGGATCCATGCTTCATTGGCCCCCACCAGTTGCCCTCATGAGGACTGGAAACCCATTCTCCTTTTCAGGATTGGAAGTTTCTTGTCAGCTCTCTGCAGTACAACCCGATGCAAAAATTAGCCCAGTTTTAGCAAGGTGGAGGCCACATGGCTGGGCTTGCAAGAACAAAGCCAGGCACAGCAAGGCTCACAGCCTCAGGCTCACAGCTGTGTGAAGGTTGTCCGAAAGACCACAGGTGGAGCTGAGCCAAAGACCTTGGGAAGGTTTTTAGGAACTGTTTGCCCTTCTGGGGGCTGAAAGTCCCCTTCCCCAATATTTTTGTATTAAGAAATTCAAATCTAAAAGCAGACAGGCCTTGATCCTTAGTAACCTATTAGTGTGCAAGAATAATCAAGAATGCTTACGAAAGCAAAAGTGATTAAGAAGGCTTGTTCAAGTGAAGCCCAGACATAACACATAAGAAAAGGCAACGGCTGGGAAAAGAGGAATTTGGGGGCAAAACCTGAGATGCTCCTTTCTTTGAAAAACAGGATCACAAACAAGACTGATCACTTGTGTTGTGAATGTTTCCATGCTGGATAGTTATCGACCTTGAATCCAAAAGTAGATCCTATTAAAAGGTTTCAATCTTCTGTGCAAACATACTGCATTGGCCAGCACACAGATGGTTTGTGATAAATCTAGGTGAGTTCACACAACACCCTTAACTTAAGTCAAGGAAAGAGAACTGCTACGTTGGCATAATAGTGTGATGCTCTGCTTCGCACATTTGCACAGGACAAGGTTTCCAGCTATTGGAATTTTAATTTTTTAAACTTTAAATTTAAACTTTAAATTCAAACTTTTAAAACTCATTCAATATTGTCTGGGACTCTATGGCCAACCAGAGATGAGTCCCCTGCTCCTTAGAGGTTTCTGTGAAGATGCAAGGGAGAAAGAAGCCACTTTAAATCTGGTTCCCTCTGAAGCCCAACATCTCCCTGTGGGCACTGCCAGGCTGAGATGTGCCCAGCTTGCTAAAACTACTGCAAAAATGTCTGAAAGAATCTGGATGAGCTCAACATCAGCTGTGAAATTTCTCCATTAACTCAGTTAATGATTCCACACAGCTCAGGAAAACGGTTTCTACGCAATCCAGATTAAGAAGAGCACACACTTCCATGATGGTCAATGGAGTTTGGGTCCACTTGGCTCAATTCTGCAGAGCATGCACAACTGTCAACCACCCAAGACACTTGCAGGGGCTCTGCAACGGAACCCTGAAAAGTGGACTGAGGGGGTCCCACCAATGCTGGGTGTTCTGAGGCTGGCAAAATGCAAGCATGATTGCAAACACCCTAGACCAGTGATGGCAAACTTTTTTGGGTTCGCATGCCAAAAGGGGGGAGCGTGGGAGGGAAGTCGCGTGCGCACGTGCCCACACTCATAATTCCATGCCCCCCCATGCATGCGTGCATGACCACTCCGCTTCTGGCACGTGATGGCACGCCCATTTTTGCTCTCCCCAGGCTTCAGAGCCTTTCTAGAAGCCTGGGGAGGGTGAAAATGGCCTTCCCTGGCCCTCCGGAGGCCCTCCAGAGGCCAGAAATGGCCCATTTAAAGTGGGAAAATGGGCCATTTCTGGCCTCCAGAGGGCCTCCATGGGGGTGGGGAAGGCTGTTTTCGCCCTCCCCAGGTTCCTAGAAAGGCTCTGAAGCCTGGGGAGAGCAAAAAAAATGGGACTTTTGGTCCAACCAGAAGTCGGCAAATGGAACGTTTCCGGTCTCCGGAGGACTTACAGTGGGGAAAGGCCGTTTACCCCCTCCCCAGGCTCCTTGAAAGTCTCTGGACTCTCCCGAACTCTGGAAAGTTGGGGAGAGCAAAAAATGGGCCTTCCCTGTTGCATCCTCACACTTACTACTGCACCGGCTGCCGCTTGAACCTGATTGGCTCAGACGCAGGCAGCCGGCAAGCAGGAAAAGAAAGCCCCGCTATTGGTTTAGAGCTTGACAGCTCCACTATAAAAGGGAGCTGTCAAGCCACTGTCCCCTGTTCTTGCTGTTGGTGCTGAAATAAACCTTGCTGTTCGTTTACTACCAAGTCTGCCTGATTCCTGTCAGCTGGACCTGCCTGACAACCCTGGCAATGAAGGTTGGGAGCCGAAGCCTCACTTGGACCACCCGAAGCCGCATCGCACTCACTAGAGCTGAGCCACAAGCTGATTCAGTCACCAGCTGAGCGACAAGACGCTGCTACAGAGGGACTCCTGCCCCTCATCATTGTAAATGGATGTGGGTGCCTGCAGGTTCCACAGTGCCATCTGCTGCCACTGTGGTAAAAAAGGGCACCTGTCCAGGGTGTGTAGAGCCTCCCTGCCTGCCTCAAATCAAGTCCCAGCACCTGCCTATCCACCAAGATCATCTCCTGCCTACGCAAAAAGACCACCACCGGTTTACCAGCCTAGGTCCTCCAGAAGACCTCCTGCCACAAGAGATGACTGTTTCTCATCTCCAGAACCATGGACCTCCCCCTTGCTGTCAGCCAGGCCTCTCTGTCTGAGGCAGGCCACAAGCTGTTTGTCACTGTCCGCATCGAGGGCCGCCCATGCAAGATGGAGGTGGATACAGGATCCTCAAAATCATTGATCTCTTGGGCAACCATCAACCAGTTGCTGCCTGGATTTGATAGACGACACCTGCAACTCAGCTCCTGCAGACGTGACATGTTCGCAACTGCTCGAGCACTCACAGGACCACAGCCCATCTACCTAGTTCCATGGGAGACCCTGATTGAAAAACTGAGGAATCACTATTCCCCTGCTCCTTCCCGGGTTGCAAGACTGCATGCTTTTCGTCAGTTTTTTCAAAAGGAGGGTGAGTTAATCAATGACTATATAGCCGCCCATAGGACTGCCGCTGTCAATTGTGAGTTCTCAGATCTTGACGACCTCCTCCTGGACCAACTCATATGTGGAGTCCAAGATCTGAGACTCCAAGGCTGCCTCTTGGCTAAAAAAGAGCTGACCCTGATGACAGCCTTAGATGAAGCTAGAGCTTCTGAGCTTTGAGAGAAATCTGCCTCAGAGATGCAGTGTTCTCGTCCCTTGCAAACTCCAGCTAGGCACCAATCAGTGCATCATGAAATCTCTGACCTAGATGGCCTCTCAGACGAAGAATCTGAGGACAGCCGCCTACAAGCAAAACGCAGGAAGACCACATCAACTGAAAAATAACCTCAGGCTGCCTGTCTAAGTTGTGGGGGGAATCAGAATACAAAATACAAGCTGGGCGGATACAAACTAGTAGACGACCCTCACTCTCTCGAAGACCTTGGAGTACTCATCTCAAATGATCTAAGTCCCAAAGCTCACTGTAACAGCATTGCCAAAAAAGCATTAAGAGTTGCAAACCTAATCTTGCATAGCTTCTTCTCTTCATTGAACTGCTAACTAAGGCATACAAAACTTTTGCTAGACCAATTCTTGAATACAGCTCATCTGTCTGGAACCCGCACCACATATCGAACATTAATGCAATCGAATGAGTCCAGAGATATTTCACAAGAAGAGTCCTCCACTCCTCTGCTCAAAACAAAATATTTTATACCACCAGGCTTGAAATTTTGGGCTTAGACAACTTAGAACTTCGCGGATCTCGGACCGATCTAAGCGTAGCACACAAAATCATCTGCTACAATGTCCTTCCTATCAATGAATACTTCAGCTTCAACCAAAACAATACAAGAGCACACAATAGATATAAAATTATGGTAAACCGCTCCAAACGTGATTGCAGAAAATACGACTTCAGTAACAGAGTTGTCAATGCCTGGAACAAAGTACCTGACTCTGTGGTTTCTTCCCCAAACCCCCAAAACATCAACCTTAGACTATGTACTATAGACCTCACCCCATTCCTAAGAGGTCTTTAAGGGGCATGCATAAGCGCACAAGCGTGCCTTCTGCCCCTGTCCTATTGTTCCCTTTTATTCGAATCCATCTCATGTAGTCATAATCTTGTCTATACTTGTATCTGTTTTCTAATATATGTTTGACAAAATAAACAAACAAACAAACAAATAATAAATAAATAAATAAATAAATAAATAAATAAATAAATAAATAAATAATAAACAAACAAACAAACAAACAAACAAACAAACAAACAAACAAACAAACAAACAAACAAACAAACGTTGCGGGCCCCATCCCCTATGGCAGTGGTCGTGAACCTATGGCATGCGTGCCAGAGGTGGCATGCAGAGCCCTCTCTGTGGGCACGTGTGCCGTCACCATGCCAAGTTGCCAGGAAAGGCCCAGAAGCTGCACTGCCTGGGATCCACACAGGCTGCCCCAGGGGGAGGACAGGTGGGACTGGCTGGACGCTGCCCAGAGCATGAAGAGGAAGTGGAAGAGGAGGAGGCGCCCCTTGCCAGCCTGCCTGCCCCATGCCTCCCAGCAGCTTTTAACAATGCTGCAGCTCCGGGAAGTTCCTGTGAAGAAGCCCCGCCCCATGCTCGCTCACGCGCAACTGCTGCAGAGTCTTACGTGGCTGCGACCCAAAGCAAGGCAACCCCCAAGTGACCAGGTGGACTTTGAGTGCCACTTCTTGCCGGGGCACGTCCTTTGCAGCTGGGTGTTTGGTGGCCAGGTCAGCATCCTAAGCATATCTGGAGTTACCATACGGCCCCTTGTTGGGCGGGGTAGGGGAGGTTAGCCCCCAAGGGTTCACTCTCATCCAGCTGGCCCACTGGTCTTAAAGGGGGGAAGCAGTGTTGCAGAACAGGAAGTGATACCAGCCAGAGATGAGTAAGATAAGCTTTTTATTATCTGTACAGATAAGGTTCAGACATTTGAAATTCTGATCTGAACTGATTTTCTATCAGAAAAAGCAAGATATTTAAACTCTTTTTCCACAGTTACAAAAGACATAAGGGGTTGGCTTTACATTATAGATTTACCGTAATAAGGAGTTACACCTCTTTCCTTTTGACACGTATGCATGTTTCTCCACAAGTTTATGTTAACACCTTTAAATTTCTCCATGTTTTCCTGTGTCTGTTTGTGGTCAGCCTGTGGTCGGCCGAATCTTAGGAAAGCCTAACAACTTCCTCTTTGTGTTTTTCCAGAGCAAAGGACCTTTTTACTATAGCAATAGCACTTTTCTTATATACCGCTTCATAGTGCTTTACAGCCCTCTCTAAGCGGTTTACAGAGTTCAGCATATTGCCCCCAACAATCTGGGTCCTCATTTTACCGACCTCGGAAGGATGGAAGGCTAAGTCAACCTTGAGCCTAGTGAGATTTGAACAGCTGAACTGTTGAACTAGCAGTCAGCCTGCAATGGCTGCATTTAACCACTGCACCACTTCAGCTCCTTACTTCTCTAATGTTAGTGCTAGAAAGGGTCCCTTACAGATCATCTAGTCCAACCCCGTTTATAGCCTATTGTTTCACTTAATGACTTTGCTTTATTTTACGTCCTGCTTCAGCAGTGCCAACCAAACTCCTGCCTTTTAAGCCCCTATAATGGCATTAATCTGAGTTGGGGCGGGGGTCAGCAGAAGTCACTTTACAGGCTGTTGAAGTCTCTTCCTTGAGCATCACTTTCTGGACATGTCTTACCAGGAAGGACTATGACCAATACAGAACAGTGCCCCAAGGGGGGTTATCTGTAATTTTTTACTAATGTGCTTCTCTCCAGCTAGCCTTCCTTGCATGGAAGAAGTTCAGGGTCTCAAGAGGAGAAGTTCCTTCTCACTGTTATTATCACCATACTGCCCTTGAGATCTCTTCTGCTACTTCTCCACTGACTGTCTTTGATGTAAACATCAGACTGAAGCAGCATGGAAAGGATTTTGCATCAGAAAAGGATAAATACCACAAGTTATGTTCTTTGTGGCTCAAGGTACAGGACAGGCAGAAGCTGTGCTCTTGAATTTACTTTCTCTCTCTTTGCCAGGGGAACCTTGGTTTCTCTCTGTCTGAATCAGGAAAGCCAGTGGATATTCCATCCTGTGAGAATGCTTCCAATTCTTCTCATTCTTCTTTAGAAACGGGACAGAGACTGATTCAGCCCCATGAATTATGGACCTCCTGCTTCTGCTTCGGATGCTGCTGATCTCCCAGCCAGTCTCTGGGAAGCTTAGAATGAAGTGCCCACTGAATTTGGCCCATCAGGATGGAGAAAAGCCATGGAGCTATTATAAGCCAGGAGATCTTCTCCTTGGTATAGTCATGTCTCCATCAACAACAGTACATAAAATATTACCTTTCAACATGGCTCCTTCTAGAAAGATTCGGTTGTAAGTCACTCACTGTGTTGGTTTCATTCCCTCCATTTGCAGTTCTAACACTCTACTTTTTTTCCTTATTATGTAACTTACTCTTATATTGCAGGACCTGACTAATTGTTTGAATCCTTTTTATTTCCACACCCTCAATATTTTGTCTTATTTTCTGAGGGTAGAAACATGAGGCCAATGAAACCTGGAAGAAGTCCACATTATTTTCCTCTTTCTGTTCAATCCTAAATTCATAACTGGAATACGACTTTTTTTTTGTCTAAAAGAACTTTTTAATAGTTTCTTCATCATAAAGTCTGTAACAAAATGTGCAGACACCTAGTTTCTGGAGCAATCCCAGCCACAACATAATTTCAATCAAAGTAGGATATTTAACAACATCTAGCCTTAAGATACATATCCATATTAATGGGGCAAATTTTTGTCTTTTTTCTTCTTCTTTTGTTGAAATTAATAATTGAAATGGTTCAAATTCCCTTTGTCTGACCATTTCCATATTTTTATAACTGATTGATAATCAATGTCTGATTTTTAAAGGAATAGATGACTTCTTTTTAGAACAGCTTCTATGGGTCACTTATCAAAAATTTCCTTCCTTTTATGGTGGTTCTATTTTAATGACTGAATTATTCTGAAACCTGTTTCGTGGTTATGAATATTAGTACTCCCAAAAATAATGGTATATTTCTGATTTTTTTAAAAAAACCTTTTTGAGGACTATCTCCCTCCACAACACTCATGATATTAAAGGGTTGATGGGTGACTACCATTTGCCTCTAGTTTGGGATGAATATTGACTTAAGTCTTAGCTTGTAGAGAAAAAAGAGGATTAAATGGAGAAAAAGTATTTTTTATTGCTGTTGATGATGGCAATATTAACATGAGCATGGTTTTACACCAGTTTATTTATTGAACAGCAAAGAATATTATACACGATTTTCAATATTGAAATGGTGAAGAAGAATCCCCAGCTCCTGCACAATCTCACACTTGGCTACAACATCCATGACAACCATTTGGACCCAATTGGCACTTCAGATGCCTTGCTGGACATGCTCTCTACTGGAGAAGCCAATGTTCCCAACTACAGCTGTGGAAGGAAGGACAACCTATTGGCTCTTGTTGATGGAGCTTTCAGGGACATCTCCATCCAGATATCAACATTAGCTGGCATCTATAAAGTCCCACAGGTTTGCATTTGTCTTTTTCTTTCTGTAAAGTGAGTGAGGTGTTGGTGTGTGAGCGATCGATCCAACCATTTCTTCTCTATGGAAGTCAAGAACTGCTTTTCACCATGGCATTTGTAGGTGTTATGAATAAGGGTTGCGATATGCAGTGGGGAGGGAACAAGGCTCAAAAGATGTTGCTTTTCATGACATCATCCCCATTGCTTTGAGGGCTTCTGCTGCACATTTGTGAAGGTGAGGAGAGGCTCTGTGTTCAATCAAGGAGTCTTCTGCACAATAGGAATAGGCAGCACTGAAGGAAAGCTCCAAATTTTTTTACATGATCTTAGTCAAAATAATGATACTCTCAATCATGAACAAATCCCAGATGTATCAACAAAGTTCCACTGGATTATCTTTTCTACTGTTGATAAAACATATGCATATTAAGAACCTGTAGAGACCACTAACATTAATCATTTTATTAAAAAATTACAAATATGTTAGCCAAATGTCAATTATTTTTTGCCCCAAAATGGCCATGATCAAATTCATCATAAAAGGTCTGAAGAACAGTGTTGGAATGCAGTACTGCAGGCTACTTCTGCTGATTGTCAGCTGTCAGGCATTCGGCAGTTCAAGTCTCACCAGCTCAAGGCTGATCCTTTCGAGGTCAGTAAAATGAGATTGTTGGTGACTCTGTAAACTGCTTAAAGAGGGCTATAAAGCATATAAGTCTACGTGCTATTGCTATATATACAAAACGGAATAAAAAGGACCCTAGCAAATTCAGGCCCATTTTCCTAATAGATATTGTTTCTAAAATACATGCCAGCTTCCCCTTGGAATACTTCATCCAGTTTTGGTCACCACAATGTAAAAAAGATGTTGAGACTCTGGAAAGAGTGCAGAGAAGAGCAACAAAGATGATTAGGGGACTGGACGTTAAAACATATAAAGAACGGTTGCTGGAATCAGATATGTCTAGTTTAATGAAAAGAAGGACTAGGGGAGACATGATAGCAGTGTTCCAATATCTCAGGGGTTGCCACAAAGAAGAGGGAGTCAAGCTATTCTCCAAAGCACCTGAGGGCAGGACAAGAAGCAATAGGTGACTTGGCTCCTAATCGGCCAAAAGTTGCTGCACAAAGAATCCAAGATTTTCAAAACAGAGAAAGATATAGCCATCCTCAGTAAAGGTGGCACATTTAAATGCATTAACTGATGCAAATGTACCTTCCAATTTGCCAATCTTTCAAATCCTTTACAGTGAATATTTATTTATTTATTTATTTATTCGGCTTTCTTATATGCCGCTCAACTCCCGAAGGACTCAGGGCGGCGTACAGCATAGGAAAATACAAGAAACCAATAAACAAAATTTAAAAACATAACATAAAAATTAAAAATGCAATATAAAAACAACCATGCAACAACCAAGCATACCCGGGGGAGAGTTCAGCTGGAATTAAGCTCTACCCCCTGCCTGCAGGAAAAGCCACGTCTTAACGGCTTTTCGGAAGGCCAGCAGGGTGGGGATGGTTCGGGTCTCTGGAGGAAGTTGGTTCCAGAGCGCGGGGCCTGCCACAGAGAAGGCCCTCCCCCTAGGGCCCGCAAGCCGGCATTGCTTGGTTGACGGGAGCTGGAGGAGGCCAACTCTGTGGGCCCTAACCGGTCGAAGGGAAGTATGAGGAATATACTTCTATTTGTGGATTTCCAGAGATAGAAGGTGTAATACATCTATTATTTTGAATGTCAATTCTATAAGAAAGTGAGAGATCAATATCTTGGATTGAATTTTAGAGAAACAACATATTGGGATCCTAATATTTTAACAAATGTATTTCCTGTCCTTTTTGGAGGGAAGCTATAGTCTGATTGTAGTAAATTCTGGAGTCATAAAGAAATACCATTTTCATTCCTTATGTTTATTCTATTGCACTTGTTTTTTTAAAAAAATCTACATTTACATGCTATTTTTAATGTTTTGTGTTTTATATTCTGTATCTTGTTATGGTCTAATGACTAATCACCAACAAACTGTTCTAATCTGTGCATGAGAAAAAAGTTGGATTCATTGAAAGCTAAAAATTGGGACTTGGTAGGACTCCAAATATAACACAGCACTCTTCATTGCTTTTTTCAGGTCAGTGACAAAATTGCTTCAGAGGCTCTTAGTATTAAAAAACAATTCCCTTTTTTCCATCCGATGCTCCCCAAAGAAGGTTTCCAGTACCCAGGAATTCTCCAACTGCTCCTCCATTTCGGATGGACCTTGATTGGTCTCTTTGCTCCAGACACAGTGAATGGAGAGAATTTCATGAGAACTTTTACTCCTATGCTTGTCAAGAATAGAATTTGTGTTGTTATAGCACAACAATTCTCAGTGACTGGACACACACCACCCCTCAGGGATGCCCTCTCTAAGTGGAAACAAGTCAATGTCTTTGTTCACTTCAAAGAATTTGATTCCATTTGGGAGAGAATTCGTCCTTTCTATTTAACGTTTAAAGTTATGCCGGGTCCCATTGAAGGGAAAGTCTGGATCATGACAATGATTGGAATACATTTCTTTGGAAAGGACAGTCGTCACAAGTACATCCATAGTATTTGGACCTTTGCTTTTCAGGCGAAAAAAAATTGGCAAAAAGATGATGCCTATAAAAAAAATTTTTTTCTGGAACCTGAATTTCAAGATGAGTATTTTCACTGTTCTGTTTCAAAACACATCTATTCCGTCAAAGGACAGAGAAGATGCCCCCAGAAAGCAACACTGGAGACCCCAGAGAAAAAGAATAGTATGAGGATCTCAAACTCAGGTCTTACTTACAGTGTCATTAAGATTCTGGCCTACGCCTTAAATGCTATGTCCAAACCCCAGAGGAGAAGGAAGAAGGGAGAAGAAAGTTTGGGGGCTCCAAGGTTGCAGCCATGGAAGGTATGGGGTCCCAACAAGGATCCATCAAACTCAATTCCTTTTCAGGGTCTTTGGATCCATCAAACTCAATTCCTTTTCAGGGTCTTTGGATCCATCAAACTCCATTCCTTTTCAGGGTCTTTGGGGCTCTCTGAGCTTGGTGGCTTAAGAGCTTAAGCTTCTGTACATATCTTGTACTTATTGGAATAGCACTGCATCCTCCCTTCTACAACCAAGACATTTTGTATATTCAAAAAAAAAATGTTCCCAGATTCCTTCTGATTTTAAGCTCCTTTAAACCATCATGGCCCTTCTCCTTGTTCTCTTTCCTCAAGGCTAAAAGTAGCTCCTTTGATCTCTTCCTTCTTTGTCCTTGCGTAAAGCTGATGAATATTTTGTGCAATGTCTTCTCCATAGTGGGTGGAGCTAGCCTCCAAGAATGGGATGACACATTCCACAGCCAATCAGGACTGAGTCTGATATCATATAAAAAGCTGACCTCCATGTCACTCTCCCTCTTTCGACTCAGTCTCAGTCAAGGACTTGTGTCTCCCCAAGTTCCAACTGTCAACTGTCAACTAGCTATTTCAGGAATTTATTCAGAAAAATTGTTCTACAAATAAATCGTGAGTGATTTCCTCCCACCTGGTTCTAGAGTGGGATAGAGAGGCGTGGGGCTCCGGTCTTCCACCGGCCTTCTGGCCCTGGGTGGGTTGGTGACTTCCATCGTTCCCCCGCTGCCTGGCTTATCTCGTCCAGTTTGCCATCGCAGAAGCCGCGCGCTTGAGCGACCCCCTGCCAGGGTGACCGGTGTCACGACCGCTAGAGAGAGGCCTCTTGTCGGATCCATCATCCTTTGATCGTAGAAGCCTTGCGCTTGCACAATAGGCCTCCTCTCTGTTCCGTCCGTTGCCTGCTCCATGCTCTCAGGATGGGTGGGAACTGATTGGCATAACTGCGGCCCAGCTTCGTCGGCGGATCCGAGCCTGTCTCCCTCGAGCTCCTGACGTGAAGCCGGCTCTCCAAGACTCAATTTGCCGTGCGCGGCCATTTCAACGGCCGCCGACTTCGGGAGGCTCCGCCCACTTCTGCCGCATCACCACCAGGCCCGCGCAGCTGCATTTCATTCGCCTCCAGGCTACAGCCAGCTGCACATCGCTCCAAGGCCCCGCCTCGCCACGAACGACGCCCATAGCTCCCCGACGCCTGCGATCAACCCGATGGCCGATAAGGGCACGAAATCGGCCCGCGCCAAGCCGCCACCAGCCCGGGAGGCCCGAGCAACGGAGGGCACGTCGAGGAGCTCCAGGAGCAGAGATCGATCTCCACTACGGCAGCGGCGCAGCAGGGAGCGCTCCCCCGTGAGGCCTCAGGCCTCTGAAAAGGGCAGTAAAATCGCCCAGAAAGAGGGGGAAAAGCGCTCCGCTGCCTCCAAAGAGGGGTCACACAGGGACAAAAGCCATGATAAGGCTAAGTCCCCAGGGTCCACTTCATCCGTGGCTTCAGTTCCATCCCCACCTAGGGCCCCTGTGGCAACCCCCCCGAACCGTTCCAGACAATCCTCTGGTGCCTTCTCACTTGATAACCCTAACCTCTGCCTAGAGGAAGGGGACATATGGGAGGAACCTGGGTCGGGGGGGCGGGATCTGGGTCCACGCCCACCATGTCTGCAGCTGCCCAGTTCCAGAGTCCAGAGGTCCAGGCGATGATAAAGCTGGCCATCCAGACTGGCATCAAAGCAGGGTTAAAGCATGCAGCAGCTGCTGTTCCTGTTGCAGGTACATCCAAGCCCTCTCGGCCTCCTTCTCGCACTGCACACCTCGCTGATCTAGATCCTCTGGAGGGTGGAGAGACTACATTGCAGGACTCTTCAGACACCCTTTTAGACAAAGAGGACTCGGGACAGGACCTTGACCTGTCCGCAGATGAGGACATGGCCCCCGAGGTTCCTGTTACCACCGGGCTATTTAACCCTGCCCTCTTCAAATCCTTGCTCCATAAGGCCAAGTCAACGGCCAAGGTAGCCTCCGCAGCGGCCAAGCCGACGGAGGAAGAGGCTGAGGACCCTCTATTCGAGGAGACCACCACCCAGGCTGAGGTCATCCCGGCCCCATGCTTGTTCGTGGACTCCGTGATCAAGCGGTGGCAAGCCCCCTCTGGGGGAGCTCTCCCTTCAGCATTAGACAAATGTTTCTACAATGTTGACCAGGCCCTAGCGCAGCATCTCCCGATTCCCCCAGTTGATCCACCGATTAAGGCATTGTACACAACAGCACAAATGCCGGGGGACTCGGAGGAACTACTGCATCCGGAGGACCGTCGCACGGAGCAGGCCCTTCAGCGGGCCCACCAATCAGCAGCATGGGCCATCAGGGCTTCGGCGACGGCGTCCTTCTTCTGCCGGACCTCGATTCGGTGGCTGAAGGCGCTACAGGACCACATACTGGCCACGGACACCAGGGCAAGACAGGATATCAATAAGCTGGTCGCGGCATCCCAATTCGCATCGGATGCGACCCTGCAGGCGACCCGGTTTGCGGCGAGATCCATGGGGTCATCTATCGTGGCTCGCCGCATGCACTGGCTCCGTAGCTGGCCGGCGGACTGCAGGCACAAGTGGCGTCTGGCCGTGACACCCGTGAAGGGTCAGTCCCTGTTCGCTGATGCCCTAGAACCTTATCTCATTGAGACTAAGGATGAAAGAAAAGTGCTCCCCAACTGCACTCGCAAGGCGCAGAACAAGGCTTCCACCTCGTCTTCTTCTGCGTCTACCTCCTTCCCTAGGCGTAACTACCGGCAGCCGTCCTACAGTTCCAACCGCAAGCAGTCGGGGGGAAGGCAGAACCAGGGCCAGGACAGGGCCAAGAATGACCAAGGCAACAAGCGGCCTTTTCGGGCGGCAGGTGGTCGCCCCTTCCGCCGCTACAAGTAGACGAACCCGGCCCTCCCATTGGGGGCTGCCTGCGTTTCTTCGCTAGGCGGTGGGAGGGCACCACTACAGACGCATGGGTTCGCGAGACCGTGTCATTGGGTCTCGCCCTGGACTTCATCTCCACCCCCCTGGGGTTCTTCCTGAGGTGCCCCCGATCCTCAAATCCCCGGAAGCGGTCGCTCATGTTGGCCGTCATCCGGCACCTACTGGACATCGAAGCAATTCAACGGGTGCCGGTTGAACAGCGGGGCCAGGGCTTCTACTCCATCTTGTTCCTCGTTCAGAAGTCCTCAGGAGGGTGGAGAGCGCTCCTAGATCTAAAGCGTCTTAATAAATATTTGGCCTATAAAAGGTTCAAAATGACCACCTTGCAGTCCATCATTTCCTGCGTCAGAGAGGGGGATTTTATGGCATTGATTGACCTCACGGAGGCCTACCTTCATGTCCCGATCCACCCCTCCCACCAGAAATACCTTCACTTTTCCTATCTGGAGGAGCATTACCAGTATTCAGCTCTTCCCTTTGGGCTCTCCTCCGCGCCCCGGGTGTTCACAAAAATTCTGGCGGCACTCGCGGCGCACCTGAGGTCAGTCCCAGTGAGGCTCCAATGCTACCTGGACGACATTCTCGTCCAGGTGACATCCTTGCCGCAGGCCAATGACCATGTCCAACTTACTTTGGAATATCTTCGTTCCCATGGCTTCTCAGTAAACCTGGAGAAGAGCCAATTAGTGCCCTCAACAAGAATTACTCATTTAGGGGCAACCATTGACTCCCTGGAGTGCAGGGTCTATCTCTCACAAGAGAGACAGCAGAGTCTGTCCGCCCTGTCCCGACAGATAACCGCCCTGGACCGGGTTCCAATAGCTGTCTTGTCCTCTCTCCTGGGCAAGATGAACTCTGCTATCCATATCACGCCATGGGCTCAGCTGCACTCCAGGGACCTTCAATGGTTCCTCTTGCCCTTTCAACGTGCCAACCGAACAACGTCCTCGACCAAGGTGCGCCTCCCACCGTCGGTGCGGAGATCCCTACAATGGTGGAGCTCTCCAGCCATCGCCGAGGGGACGCTCTTCAACGAACCACCGAGGGTCATGGTTACAACCGACGCCAGCCTGCTCGGGTGGGGGGGCCACTCCTCAGGACAGGTGGCACAGGGGACATGGACGCCAGCGGAGTCAGAGCTCAGCATCAACTTGCTGGAGCTCAAAGCATCTTTTCTCGCCCTACAGCACTTCGAGGAATCCCTGACTGGTCAACACGTCCTCCTGTTGACCGACAATGTCACGGCGAAGGGTCACATAAATCGTCAGGGTGGCACGGTATCCCCGGACCTGATGGCGGAGGCCTTGGCCCTGGGCCTGTGGGCAGAACACCATCTGTCATCCCTCCGGGCGGAACACATCTCGGGACAGCTCAACCAGACTGCGGATTGGCTCAGTCGACACCAGGTGGACTCGACAGAGTGGAGTCTGCACCGCGACCTGTTCTGAGACCTCTCACTCAGGTTCGGCCCCCCGCTGGTCGATCTGTTCGCCACCCCGGCGAATGCGCAGCTTCCACGCTTCTTCTCCCGGTACCACACGTACGGGGCAGAGGGGACGGACGCACTTCGCTGCCCCTGGCCGAGGGGCCTCCTGTACGCGTTCCCTCCCCTGTCCCTCATCCCGCGAGTGATCCGCAAGATTCTGACCGAGGAAGCAGAGGTGATTCTCCTGGCTCCTCACTGGCCGAGGAGGACTTGGTTCGCGGACCTGAGAGCGTTGTCCATCAGCCCTCCCTGGCGGATCCCACCGACCGCGTCGTCGCTCTCCCAGGGGTCAGTGCTGCATCCAGATCCACACTGGTACCAGCTGACTGCCTGGCGCTTGAGCGGCGCACGCTAAACCTCCGCGGGGTCCCAGATTACATTATCCAAACCCTCCTCTCGTCACGTAGGGCATCCACGGTCAGGATTTACAACTCCACTTGGAAGGTATTCTGCAACTGGTGTTTGGAGGCGGGTCTCTGTCCTATGGACATTTCGGTCATCCAGGTGCTACGGTTTCTGCAAGCCGGACTGGACAAGGGACTCGCGCCTAACACCTTGCGTCGCCAGGTAGCGGCGCTATCTACGGTCCTCACCTGTCAGGGCAACATGCCGCTTTCCGACCACTCGCTGATTCGTCGCTTCCTAAGGGCGGCCACTAACGTTGCGCCTCCAGTGGTCCACCGGTTTCCAACCTGGGATCTTCAGAAGGTCCTACTGGCCTTAACGGAGGCACCATACGAACCCTTGCTGTCAGTGCATCTTAGGCTCTTGACGCTGAAGGTCGCGTTTCTGGTGGCAATTACATCCGCCAGACGGATTTCCGAGCTCGCGGCTCTGTCTGTCTGGGATGATCTGTGCATTTTCTATCCAGACAGGGTCGTTCTTCGTACTGACCCCACTTTCATACCTAAGGTGAACTCGTACTTCCACCGTGCACAGGAGCTGGTTCTGCCAGCCTTTTACTCCAATCCTTCTACGGCGGACCAGTGCAGATGGCACACTCTTGACGTGCGCCGAGCCGTGGAGGTGTACGTATAGCGGACAGTGCCGCTGCGCAAGTCTGAAAGTCTATTCGTCGGCTTCACGCCAGCTAGCCTAGGACAAAGGGCGTCGCCGACGGTGGTGGGACGTTGGATCCGCGAGGTCATCACGGACATCTACAAACGTTTGGGCCTTCCGTGCCCTAGACCCTTGACGGCTCACTCCACCAGGAGTGCCGCCACTACCGCGGCATGGTCAGCACGCGCGTCGATCGAGGAGGTGTGCAGGGCAGTGACATGGTCATCGCCAACGCCTTTCATACGCCACTATAAGGTGGACGTGTTTGCCTCGACCGACGCGGACTTTGGACGGCATGTTCTACAATCGGCCGTTCAGCCTTCGGGCATGGAGTTAGGGGGTTCAAACCCGCCCTAGGGACATTACGGCTTTGGTATGTCCCATTCTTGGAGGCTAGCTCCACCCACTATGGAGAAAGGGCGTTGTCTTCTTGCTGAACGCCCCTTCTCGTTGGGTGGAGCTAGCCTCTAAGTCCCCCCCTGATTAGGGTATTACTTGCTGTGTTGGGGAATACACCAGAGTCTGATTCTGTCCTTCGTCTCCAGAGGGGGAGTGACATGGAGGTCAGCTTTTTATATGATATCAGACTCAGTCCTGATTGGCTGTGGAATGTGTCATCCCATTCTTGGAGGCTAGCTCCACCCAACGAGAAGGGGCGTTCAGCAAGAAGACAACGCCCTTTCTCCAAGTGTGGTTCCTACAAGATAACCTGGAATGATTTCCTTGGATCATTAATGACGTTATTGTCAAATTAATTATCATATTATTATTATCATATCATTAAAATATTGTATCATTAAAATATTATTGCTACTTTATGATAATCACTAATCAATCTACATACAGAATAATGTGAGAAAACCTACAAATGAAATCTTTAAGGAAGATATAGATTGTCATTCATTTCTTGTTATACAAGATACAATCATATCAGGCATGTCAAACATGCAGCAAGGGCAAAAAAAAATCCTGATACGTCACGATATGGCCCACGATGGGATCGTGTTTGATACTCCTGTCCTAGATGCTAAAAATTACTTAGTCTCCAACTGGATTTTACTTATGCACCTCTCTCTCTGTCATGAAATCATATTTTTATTTTCTGGAAGCTGAGAATCTTTTTAAAAGAGATCAAGATAGCTTTGTCTAAACATTATTATATTTTTTGCATCACAAAATCATGATTTATCTACTTCCTTTATAAATGAAAATATAGAAAAATCAATCACCAACGTCTAATTGTTGTTCATAAATCCCGAATTTTATCAATAAGATTAAAATGTATTTGGGTACAACTTTTAAGAAAGTTGTATCCACGTAACTATCTCATATCATCCAGTGCTCAATTAACTAGATCCCCATTCATCACATCATGAAACATTTTGTTAATTCTTTGCTGAAAACATTTTATGCCACCACCATTCACAAAATCTATTAAGGAAGTGAAAGGAGATGTGGGAATGGGTTCGGAGGACCAGAGGAAGAGATGCTGCATAGGGAAGGATCAGATAAGATGGGAGGAGGGGGAAATGAAGCCACAGCTGTGTAACAGGCAGAGAAAGAAACTCAGAGAAGGTCCTCCCTAATTTTTTTGACTGTCAAGAGAGGTGGTGAAAGATTTGTACCTTCACACTTGCAAGGTACTGTTAATAGACTTACAATAAAATGGAATTAGTTCATCTGTCATTTTTCCTGTTTGCTCTACCTGAATGAAGATTAGCCTTGCAACTTTCTTCTTAACCAATCCTTGCTTTCTGATAATCACACTGTTCTTTTCAAGGAGTATGAATACTTTAGTTATTTGGGAGTTTTCTTCAATTGATTTGTGACCTTTCCTAAAATTATTTATTTATTTATTTATTTATTTTTATTTGTCAAAACGTATACAATATAAGAGGTATGGTATAAACATAAACAAAAGCACAGTAGGTATAGGTAAATTTGGACAATTGGATAGTAGGACAGGGACAGTAGACACGATGGTGTGCGTATGCATGCCCCTTGCAGACCTCTTAGGAATGGGGTGAGGTCGACTGTAGACAGTCTAAGGTTAAAGTTTTGGGGGTTGGGGGAAGAAACCACAGAGTCAGGTAGTGCATTCCAGGCATTGATCACTCTGTTGCTGAAGTCGAATTTTCTGCAGTCGAGTTTCGAGCAGTTTACATTGAGTTTGAATCTATTGTGTGCTTGTGTGTTGTTACGGATGAAGCTGAAGTATTCATTGACAGGTAGGACATTGTGGCAGATGATTTTATGAACTACATTTAGATCAGATCGAAGGCGACGTAGCTCTAAATTACTAAGCCCAAAATTTCAATTCTGGTGGAATAAGGTATTCTGTTGTGAGCAGAGGAGTGGAGGACTCTTCTTGTGAAATATTTCTGGACTCTCTCAATTGTATTAATGTCTGATATGCAGTGTGGGTTCCAGACAGGTGAGTCCAATATTCCCTAAAACTGACAATTTTTGTCAATTATATCTTCTCACTATATTTTTTGTCAATATACTATTGAGAACTATTACTGAACCTTTTGTTCTTGAGTTTTGGAGATAGCGGCAACACTTGTTCTCCCAACTCTCAATATTTGCAAGTTAAACAACTGTAGAAGAAAGATTCAAAGGTAAAAAGAGCATGTGTGAGATAAGAAGACAAGATTTCTAACTTTAAAATTCATCAATGTTTTCATTCTAGTTCCATCTATTTCTAAAGAAGAAGGAATTGTACAATCTCTCTTTGTTGAAGATATACTTGGACCAAAATGGACACGTAGCAGCAGACCTGAAGATGATTAGTAGGGTGTTTCTCCCCAAGGAGGATCCCATCAACAAGGAATTGGGGAAGTTTGAAAGGCAGAGACTTACAATCTACCAAGATGCTTTGTCACATCTAAAATTGCTGAACATGGTGAGGAAAATATTGATACCCTTCCCCCCCTCAAAGACTTACAATCCATTTGTAAGATTTTATTTTCATTTGATTCAAAATGAACACCAGACAACAAAACATCCTAGCTCAACTCATCATCCACCACCTAAACCTCATCCAACTTCCACAAACCAGCAACCCAATAACATCAAACCAATGAATAACATCAACTAAATTAACGACATCTCCCTAATGATAAAAGTTGCTATTGAACGTGAGCAGAAACGTCCAAACGCAATTTTATTTGGACTTGAAAACAACAGTGAAACTAATGACATCGCTACAGTTCGAAACATCATCATCAACTCTCAGAAAACTTCATTCTCTCCTTATGATATCACTGAAATATCTAGAGATGGCCCAGAACTCAAATACAGTGACGGCTCAGTGGCCCCACGATTCTGCAGAGTCATCTGCAAAAACGAAACCAGTAAATGTAATTTTATTCACACAATGAACTCCATCGCCAAATCTGATACTAACTACAGTAAACTCCGATCCAGACCAGACCTATCCTTCCTACAAAGAATCCGCTCCCGTGAACTCCGCCATGAACTAAAAATGCGACAAGACAATGGTGAAACTGACCTATATATAGACTACCATGCAGACTGCATCAAAACTAAATCTCCCAACCTACGTCCCAACATTCAACCTCCCACCATTCAAAACTAAGAACGCACGCCCCAAACTACCTCTCTACCTGCAACTTCTACAACCACTAATGACCTTATCTACCTCGCTACTACCACTGACCAAACTTCCTCACCACCTACCAATACTAACAACTCTACTATAGACCTCAATTGCCCTAACCTTAACTACCTTAACCTCAACTACCTCACTTCTACTACTAACTTAACTACCCAACTACCTAACACTCCCTCTACCTCTCCAACTAATAATGACCTGAAATGCAAGCTACTTCATGCAAGAAGTCTTGTAAATAAAATACCTGAATTCCTCCTCCTATTAAATACGACCAATTTCGACATCATATTTGTCTGCGAAACGTGGCTAAACTCATCCCTCCCTGACTCAATTATTATAGAAAGAATTATGTTTTTCGATCTGATCGCGAACTCTGTAGAGGAGGCGGTGTTGCCATCTTTTACAAAAAGTCCTTAAATCTCAAAAACATCCAAGTAACACATGATCTTGCTCTTCCTGAGACGATCTTCTGTGAACTATCTTTAAACACCACTTTATGATTTCTACTATGCTACAGAGCTCCAGACTACAACATTGAACATGCGAATAAGTTATCTTCACTCCTTACATGGGCAGCCTCCAGCCCACACCCTCTCATCTTTCTTGGCGACCTAAATCTACCTCTTATCAAATGGTCCCTCAACGAATGTTCCACAGAACCTATACACTCAACCCTGTACAATGCTGTAACCAATCTGGGGCTTGATCAACTAGTATCCAACAACACTAGACTCAATAACTGCCTTGATCTCATCTTCTGCAACAGTTCAAACTCAATATATGGATTACAAACAATAGAACCCTTCTCCAACAGTGATCACAGTATGATTGACTTCAATCTCAATATACACCCTTACAAAAATCAACAATATGACAAGATCCCCAGTTACAATTTCAAAAAAGCAAACTTTGATCTCATAAACAATGACCTCTCTTCTCTTGATTGGCAAACCCTATTCATGGACTGCAACACTGCTGATGACCACTACAACATTTTCCTACGTCAAGTCCTAAGAGTCATAAAACTATACGTACCACTATTCATTCCCAATAACAGGAAGAACAAACTACCCTCAACAATAAGGAAGTTCCAATCAAAAAAAAAATATCTCTGGCGTAAAAACAAAACGGGCCACATAACCAACTATAAAAGCCGATACAAAAACTTATGCAAACAAATAAAGACTGAATGCACAAATTATCATATCAATCAAGAGGAAAACCTCCTGCGCACAAATTCCAACCGAGCATTCTACAAGTTCATAAACAACAAACTCAAAGTGACGAGAACTATCCCACCCCTTAAAGGCCCCAACAATAAAGACTGTAATGATGAATCTGACAAAGCCAACCTCTTCAACACATTCTTTGGCTCAGTCTTTATAAACAGCAACAACTCATGTCCTATATTCCCCAGTCGAACCTCAAACAATGACAGTGATCTAATACAAGCCGACTTTACAGAAGACAAGGTTAGAAAGGCTCTTTACAACCTAAAACCATCCCTATCCATAGGACCAGATGGACTTTGTGCTTCTTAAAAAAACTTTCCACCATCCTATCAGAACCTCTAAGCATTATTTTTGATATATCTCTCAGAACCAGCACCCTACCCAACCTATGGTCACTAGCCACGGTTATCCCTGTCTTCAAAAAGGGAGACCCCGACCTAGTTGAAAATTATAGACCAATCTCCTTATGTTGCGCCACCTGCAGAGTCATGGAATCAATCATCAACCAATCCATTACCCTCCACTTAGAGACAAACAACCTACTCTCTCACAAACAATTTGGTTTCAGAAAAATGTTATCCTGCAACCTACAACTTCTACATTGTAAAAACATATGGACTACAAAACTCGACCAGGGCAAAGCAATAGATGCAATCTACATAGACTTTTGTAAAGCCTTTGACTCCGTAGTACACGACAAACTACTCCTAAAACTAAAATCTTATGGCATCTCCGGCCCCCTACATAAATGGATAACTGCATTCCTGTCAAACAGACAACAAGTGGTTAAAATAGGATCATCTCTATCAAACCCTGTACCTGTTAACAGCGGTGTTCCCCAAGGAAGCGTTTTAGGACCTACTCTCTTCATTCTTTACATAAATGACATTTGTGATATTATACAAAGCAACTGCGTCCTCTTCGCAGATGACGTAAAACTATTCAACACCACAGACAATACTACAACCCTTCAAAAAGACCTTGACTATATTTCTGAATGGTCAAACAGGCGGCAACTACCAATCTCTATCAACAAATGCTCAGTTTTACACATTGGAAAAAATAATCAAAACACCAAATACAAACTTAATGATCATGACCTTGATGATGATCCTCACTCAGTAAAGGACCTCTGAGTACGCATCTCAAATGATCTAAGTGCCAGAGCCCACTGCAACTACATAGCAAAGAAGGCATTAAGAGTGGTTAACCTAATCTTACGCAGCTTCTTCTCTGGTAACATTGTAATCTTAACCAGAGCATACAAAACATTTGCTAGACCGATCCTTGAATACAGCTCATCAATCTGGAACTCACACTACATATCAGACATTAACACAATTGAGAATGTCCAGTGATACTTCACAAGAAAAGTATTAACATTCCTCTGTTCACAACAGAATTCCTTATGAAACCAGACTTGAAATTTTGGGACTTCAAAATTTAGAACTCCGCCGCCTTCTATTGGACCTAAGTGTAGCTCACAAAATTATCTGCCTCAATGTCCTACCCGTTAACGACTATTTCAGCTTCAACCGTAATAATACATGAGCTCACAATAGATACAAACTTAATGTAAACGGTTCCAGACTTGATTGCAAAAAATTCGACTTCAACAACAGAGTTGTCAATGCCTGGAACACTTTACCTGACTCAGTAGTTTCTTCCCCAAACCCCAAAAACTTCAACCTCTTATTATCTACCATTGACCTCACCCCATTCCTAAGAGGTCAGTAAGGGGCGTGCATAAACACACAATCGTGCCTACTGTTCCTGTCCTAATGTACCCATATATTCATACCTCTTTTACTCTTATTCATGCTTGTAATATTACATATATATTCAATCATGTTTTACTATTTGTACTTTGCTTATAATCATATATGCTTGACAAATAAACAAATACAAATACAAATACATTTCAAGTGAACTAAACCTAACTAACCTTGACTGAGAATTGAATGTGTGCAGTAAAACATCTATAATTTTCCTTGTCAGATAGGGAGGCTTCAGATCTATTGACCAAGCTTTCCTTCAGATGCTATAATGCTGAATTCTGTTATAAGCTGATTCAGCTAAACGCAACATGAGGTTTGGGGTGATTAGGACACAAATCTCTGCCATTTTATGTCCCTTCTGCTGTTTAGTATTTCTATAAGACTGGTGAAAGAGAGCCTCATATGCTGAGTATTTTGGTATGTATGTATGTATGTATGTATGTATGTATGTATGTATGTATGTATGTATGTATGTATGTATTTATTTATTTATTTATTTATTTATTTATTTATTTATTTATTTATTTATTTATTTATTTATTTATTTATTTATTTATTTATTTATTTATTTATTTATTTATTTATTTAAATAGATTTGTATGTGGCCCAACTCCTCAGGGACTCTGGGCGGCTCACAGCATATCAAATACAAAATCTAAAAGACAATATAAAAACAATTTAAAAACCCCTTAAAAAACACATACATACTACTTTCATTGGGCTGGAATTTATCCCTGATATTCTCAAGCTCAATGTTGCCACGCCTGACAAAAGAGCCAGGTCTTCACTGCCTTACGGAAGACCAGTAGTGTGGAGGCGGCCCGGATCTCCAGGAGTAGTTGGTTCCAGAGGGCCGGAGCTGCCACAGAGAAGGCTCTCCCCCGTGGACCTGCCAGCTGACATTGTTTGGCTGACGAGACCTGGAGGAGACCGACTCTGTGGGTTCTCACTGGTCGAAGGGAGCTATGCGGTAGAAAGTGGTCTCAGAGGTATTCTGGTCCTAAGCCATGTAGGGCTTTAAAGGTAATAACCAACACCTTGAATTGTGCCTGGAGACCAATAGGAAGCCAGTGCAGCTCGTGGAGAATAGGTGTAATATGGGTGTATCTAGGTACACCCTTAATGGCTCGCGCAGCTGCATTCTGGACTAACTGTAGTCTCCAAACACTCTTCAAGGGTAGCCCCATGTAGAGTGCGTTGCAGTAATCTAACTGTGAGGTGACAAGGGCATGATTGACTGTGAGGAGTGCATCCCGATCCAAGTAGGGCCGCAATTGGTGCACTAGATGGACTTGTACAAAGGTCCCCCTAGCCACAGCTGTTAAATGTTGCTCTAATTTCAGCTGTGGATCTAGGAGGATGCCCAAATTACAAACCCGCTCTGAGGGGGACAATTTCTCCCCCCCAAGAGTCAAGGATGGACAGTTGACATCATTCTTGGGTGGTAATACCCACAGCCATTCGGTCTTGTCTGGGTTAAATCTGAGCCTGTTGACTCCCATCCAGACCCGCACAGCTTCCAGACATCGGCCCATCACGTCCACTGCTTCACTGAATTGACGTGGGGTGGTGATGTATAACTGGGTATCATCTGCATATTGTTGATACCTCACCCTGAATCGGCGGATAACCTCACCCAGTGGTTTCATGTAGATATTGAAAAGGAGGGGGGAGAGAACTGAGCCCTGAGGCACCCTGCAAATGAGGGGCCTAGGGGTCGATCTCTGTCCCCCTACTAACACCAAATGGGACCAACCGGAGAGATAGGAGGAGAACCACCGTAAAACAGTGCCTCCCACTCCCAACTCTCCCAGTTGTCCCAGAAGGATACCATGGTCAATGGTATCGAAAGCCGCTGAGAGGTCAAGAAGCACCAAGATTGAGGAAAATCCCCTATCACGGACTCGCCAGAGGTCATCCATCAGTGTGACCAAAGCAGTTTCTGTGCTGTAGCCAGGTCTGAAGCCAGATTGAAAAGGGTCTAGATAATTGGTTTCATCCAATAACCGTAGGAGTTGGAGCGCCACCACTTTCTCAACAATTTTTCCTACAAAAGGTAGGTTAGAGACAGGACGAAAGTTTTTTAAATCAACTGGATCTAAAGACGGCTTCTTGAGGAGTGGTTGAACCACCGCCTCCTTTAAAGGTTGCAGGAAGGACCCCTCACTCAAAGATGCATTGACTAATGCCTGGAACCAGCCTCGTGACACCTCCCTGGTGGCCAAAACCAACCAGGTCTATTGCACTATCCCAGGGGAGTGAAAGTGAGCCATGGAGAACTCTGGCCAACTCCGGTATGCTTTAAAAAATCACAGACTATGTACAATTGTTTTCAGGAGACGCTGTCTTCAACCAAGACAAGCTGAATCCTGATGCCAATGCTTATTTCTTATTGGGGCCAAAAGATTCCCATCCATTCTTGATTCCTTTTCATTGAATTCAGTCCAAAACTGAACTTGGCCTCTAGTCAACAAAATTGCCTTCTTCTCTGCTAAATGTAGGTAAGAAACAAACAAACACATCTACTGAACCACAATCCAAAGCACTTGAGGGACTCTGTCACCAGTTTTATGGAGATAGTAGATTACTAAGGGGACACCAAGGGGCCATGATCTGTATCTGAATGTAATCACCTACCATCCCCTGTTGGACATGGCTGAATGAGAATAAAACAGTGATCCATTTTATAGGATCTTGAAAATACCTTTGTGAATAGTACTGAAGCCTCCCTAGCCATCTAAGAAAAGTATAAGCTTTCTACTCTCCACTTTGCATGCTCAGTGAAAATCATCCACCTTGGTGACTAGGCTTAGTCAACTTAATATAGATGCTAAGGCTTTGGAAAATAGAGAAAGTTCAGCACAATTTTATTTACCTTGTTGAGCAACTTTAGCTGTGAAATAGCATCTTAGTTGATAATGAGTCTCTGTCTTTCAAAACTCCCCAGTTGTTCTTGGATGGGATCCTTCTTGGGGAAAACCACCCAGCTTACAATGTTCAGGTCTGCTGCTACGTCTCCATTTTGTTCCAAGTACATTTTCATTTGAGAAAGGTTGCAAAACTCATTCCTCTCTAGAAAGGGATGGAACTGGAATGGAAACATCCATGAGTTTTAGCAGCAGAAATCTTGATTTCTTATCTCACAAGGTCTTTTCATATTTGAATCCTTCTTTTCTTATCTTTCTAACTTGCAAACATCTTAGTTGAGAGAACATGTATTGCTACTATCTTTAAAAGTGTAAAACAAAGATTCAGCAAAATTTGTAATCATATATTAACAAACTATCTTTTGACCAAATAAATAATTGACAAAATTTGTCAATTATAGGAAACATTCTAGAGCAGTTAAAAGATGAATTGAACAAAAAAAACCATTATAAAGGGATTATTCACTCATTCAAAATATCAGGGTAATTACCAGAAAGCATTGATTTGCCAAGAAGATGGTTGCCTGGCCATTTTCTTCCAGGGAGACCAGATGGGAAATAAAACCAGATGAACTAATCCTATTGTAAGGCTACATTAATAGAATCTTCCAATTCTGAAAATACCAATCTCTTTACAGCCTTAGGAAGGATCTTCTCTCAGTTTCTTTCTCTGCCCATTATGCAGGAGTGGGAGTCCACCCCCCACCCCCTTATCTGATAATTCCATAGGAAGCATCTCTGCCTGGTCATGCAAGCTCCTTCCCACATGTCATTACACTTCCTTAATAGATTGTGGGAATGCTAGTTATATGACTTGATTTCAGCAAAGTATTAAACATTTTTATTGTGACTAAAAATAAGACTTGGTATATTACTATTGGTTCCTTTAGGAATATAAATAGGAGTAGGTTAAGGAATAAGAGGAATGGGTCACCACATGGGCATCTTGAACCTTTCCTTCCCATATTTGTCAATTTGAAAACAATGTTAGGAGTATTATTTATTGTTTTAGTTTCTGTCCTTTTTCTTAGATACATCTCTAGCCAAAATGGGCAGCATTTAGGTTTAATAAATGAATAAACAAAGAAAGAAACATTAAATGATCAAAATCTGACATTTTTGAAAATAATAGATTTGTAAAAATCATTTTTTTCTATTTTATTTTGACATCAAATGTTCTCTGGTATTCAGATCTGGCCTAACAATAATAATGTAGCACTTGGGGATGAAGATGCAGCCCAGCAAGCCAGCACTGGAGGCCAAGATGGAGAAGACCTGAACAGCCACCGTGTACTTCCCTTTGGTGCTCAGGTAGGCAGGCACAAAGGACACCCAGACACTGCAGAAGACCAGCATGCTGAAGGAGATCAGCTTGGCTTCGTTGAAGGCCCCAGGGAGATTCCGGGCCAGGAAAGCCACCGTGAAGCAGACGGCAGACAGGAAGCCCATGTACCCAAGTGCAACATAAAACATGGTGACAGAACCTTCATTGCATTGTAGGATGATCTCTCTAAGTTGGGAGTGCATGTCAGAGTCAGGGAATGGGGGGAAAGTGCCCAACCAGATGCTGCAGATGACAACTTGGAGGCCAGAACAAGAAAGGACAATGGAGTTGGCCAAGCTCTTCCCCAACCATCTCTGCACTTTATTCCCTGGTTTTGTGGCCAAGAAGGCTAACACCACTGTGATCGTTTTGGCCAAGATTGAAGAAATGGCAATTGAGAAGACGATGCTGAAGGCTATTTGTCGGAGGAGGCAGGTCACCCTCCTTGGCTGGCCAAGGAACAGGAAGGAGGTCAAGATGGAAAGCAGGAGGGAGACCAGGAGGATGTAGGAGAGATCCCGGTTGTTGGCTTTGACAATTGGTGTTTCCATGAATTTAATGAAGATCCACAAGCCAAAGCCTGTGGTTAAAGAGAGGAACAAGGCAATGGAAGTCAGGGTGATCCCCAGATTTTCCTTATAAGAAAGATAGCTTTTAATCTTGGGAATACAGAGAACTCGATTGGTGTTTGGATGTTGATCATCCGGACATTTGGTACATTTGTCTGCATCTGAAAAAGAGCAGAGTGGGGTCTTATTTAACATGTCCTTAAATGAAACATATTGTTTGGGTAAAACTATTTTGGTGTGAATGTGTGTAGGTATGTTTCTTCATTTCTCTCCACTAGAACAGCTAAAAACCTCTTTTCTTTTTTAATGTCTCCATTTCACCAATGAGCTTGTTGAGAGAGAAGGAGGGAGGGAGGATTCAAGGAAGGAAGGCCGTTCCACCATTTTACCTTTCCACTGCTCAACCTCTTGAAAAGTGGAGCCCAGTCTTTTCTTGGTGCTTTAAGACACCCATGGAATGGAGCTTTCAATTGAATGTGTTCAATTGTGTTCATGTGAAGGAGTGCTTGGTGTGACTTATACCAGCTGAATTGTATAACCAGCCCTTTTGCCATGTAGCAAAAAAGATTAGATGGAGGTGAAGATGAATTGGATATGGAGTGAGGACATTAAAATGCATCCCTCTAT
Organism: Diadophis punctatus similis; assembly: GCA_023053685.1. Lineage (NCBI taxonomy): Eukaryota > Metazoa > Chordata > Lepidosauria > Squamata > Dipsadidae > Diadophis > Diadophis punctatus. The sequence goes on from JALIGW010000002.1 coordinate 234,892,814, forward strand.
TTTGTATAAGCAGCAAAATAACCTCCTTTGCACCAAGTCAAGAAGGAAGTTAAACTTGGCCTTGAGCCATGAATCTTCTCTTCTCTTCTCTTCCAATCTCTTCTCTTCTCTTCTCTCCTCTCCTCTCCTCTCCTCTCCTCCCCTCCCCTCCCCTCCCCTCCTCCTTATGGGTCAGGAATCAGAGAATGAATATAAAGAACAGCCTCCAACAGAACCCATAGAATGTCAGCCTCAGGAGACACAAGCCAGGAATCACCTGATCAAATTCAGGAACCAACTGAAGAGATGAATCAGTAAGATAACTATTATGCAAGGACACCCAACTCCAAAGACAGTGAGTAGAATGAAGAGCAAACATACACTATGAGATTCCATTAAATAAGGAATCAATCCTTTGATTAAAGACAGTTGGCTGCAGCTTGACTTAAGAAGCAACTCTGACCGATGAAATTTTGTTGGAATCATGCATCAAATATCCAATTCTGGAATCATATCTGGTCTATTGTTACCTTATCAAACTTGAGTAAACTACTATTTTCCATAGCAACTATGTAAGTATACAAATAATCTGAAACAGAAGCAGTCAAACTATCAACTCTCAGTTCATCAGGGTTGCATCCTGTTCAGTATAGGGACTGAAATTTGGGAATCTGAAATCTGAGCTGTGACTGGTTGCCACCAGACATGGACACCTGGAACAATCTGATCAATCCTCTTCAAAGACCCAATCAAGCTTCAATTAATATATACTGAAATCTGGAATCTCTCACTATTCAGAGCAATGATGTAAATATTAATTAGAAATATAGAAGATGTGTTGTAAAAGAGAAAGAAGAGGAGATGTTACCTGTCTCATAGTACTCACTTATCTAATATCTTTATCCATAATTTATGACCCAGTTTGCTTGACTAGTATAGCAGATTAACCTCTGAGATAATTTCTTCTAATTCAGTATGAAATAAATGCATATTTCTATCAAGATTCAAAGGGATGGGACCCACTCTGACCAAGTCTTCAAAAATGCAAGTTCATGGGAAATGTCAGGGTTCTCATCCTCCCAAAAAGACTTTCTCCTGCTGTCACCCACCTTCCATGGTGGAGATGGATCCTTCTGCACATGGAGGACAATTGTAGCAGCAGATGGGCTCCCCTTCCTGAGCCACCTTCATGAATCCAGGAGAACAACTTTCCACACATCTGGAAGGGGGGAGGGGCTGGGCAGAGAGAGGGAAAGAAATGAAATCCACAAATGAATTATTGTATTTCCTAAAGGAAGTAAAAGGAAAAGTTTGGAGCTCTCCAGTTCAAGGCTTAGATTTGCTAAATCTGAACCCTACAAAAAAACGCGCAGCTCATCCAACTGATTTGGCTGCTTGTTGTTGCCTATTTATCTTCTCTTCTAATGTTTCTCACAAACAATTTTTTTACAGAATATAGAATAATAGAGTTGGAAGGGGTCTTGGAGGTCCTCAAGTCCAACGCCCTGCTTAAGCAGGAGACCTTATACCATTATGGACAAATGGCTGTCCAGTTTCTTCTTAAAAACCTCCAGTGGTGGATCAAGCTGTTCCACTGATTAAGTGTTCTTACTGATGGGTAATTTCTCCTTAATTCTTGCTTGGATCTCTCTTTGATAAGTTTCCATCTGTTACTTCTTGCCTTGTCTGCTGATGATTTGGAGAATAAGTTGACACCTTCTCTGTGACAGCCCCCAAATATTGGGAGACTGCTATCAAGTCACCCCTAGTCTTTCTTTTTGTTCGAATTGACATTTCCAATTTCCACAACTGTTGATGTTATAGATACAATAGATATAAACTCAAGGTAAACCACTCCAAACTTAATTGCAGAAAATACGACTTCAGCAGCAGAGTGGTCAATGCCTGGAATGCCCTACCTGACTCTGTGGGTTCTTCCCCAAACCCCCCAAACTTTAACCTTAGACTGTCTACTGTTGACCTCACCCCATTCCTAAGAGATCTTTAAGGGGCGTGCATAAGTGCACCAGCGTGCCTACCGTCCCTGTCCTACTGTCCCCATTTATTCGTACTCATTTCCTATGTCCTATGTCCTATATAAGAACCAATAAATAAATAAATAAATAAATGTTGATGTCCGTGTTTATATTTATACCTGTTATATTGTATATGTTTGACAAACTAAATAAATAAAACAAAATAAATATAGTTGAGCCTCCAGTCCCCTAATCATCTTTCTTACTCTTGTCAAGCACATGCTCAAGGGAAAGTTGGAAGGATTCTCTGCTTTGGAGAAGTGAATCATGTTGCCTTATGATTTAAGTCTTGCTCCCCCACAGAAAACTGATACACTACTAACTGGAAGGAAGGATGTGTTTCTCAGACACCTGAACAGGCAACCAAAGAAGATGTTTCCTCTCTGAGAGAACTCAGGTGACATCCCTGCCCCAACTCTGCTCTCCTCTTGGTGAGACCTTCAGAAAGGGTCAAATAAGGTCTTTTCCCCACCTTATCCAGCATTTCCATCTTTGCAGTAGCATTCTGGTTGATCATCAACTTGAAATCCAAGGATCCCTTTCTTTCTAGACTTCCAAATGTCCCTTTGGTGATAGACCTATTAGGTAAAATAACCCAATGCACAATGTCCAGGTCTGCTACCAGCTCTCCATTCTGATCTAAATATACTCCATTGATGCAATTATTATAGAACTGAGAGCTTTGAAGGAAGGAATGAAGCTGGAATGGAAGAGGAAAATGACAATGTTACAAACGACATACAAAGCTCTATGGCAAAAATCCTCAGTTTGTGCTGGAATGATCTGCACTGAGGAATATGCAATTTAAAAAAATCTATTAAAAGGACTAAAAATGACCATTCAAAACAAAGACTGACAAAAATTGTCCTTTATCTCTCCCCATTCATAATTGTCACTGCAGAGGGACATTAGAAAACCAATGGGGAGTTTAGCAAACGATACTAAGGAGCTGTGGTGGCACAGTGATTAGAGTGCAGTGCTGCAGGCTACTGCTGCTGATCACCAGCTGCCAGCAGTTTGGCAGATCAAATCTCACCAGGCTCAAGGTTGACTCAGCCTTCCATCCTTCCGAGGTCGGTAAAATGAGGACCCAGATTGTTGGGGGCAATATACTGACTCTGTAAAACCGCTTAGAGAGGGCTGTAAAGCACTATGAAGCGGTATATAAGCCTAAGTGCTATTGTTATTGCTATACATCCAGTGTGAGCTAGTGAGGTCCAACGTTAAAACCCTAAAGGAAGGGGATGCAGTGCACAAGCACACTGAAGGAATTCTGCCAGTGAAGTCAAAATGAAATAAAAGGCCCCACAGAGAAACAAGGCTATAAAGAACTGGTGTACAGATCCATGGGAGGATAGGAAGAGAAAAATCTTTGCTCACCTTGAGGATAACTATTGGAGCCTTTGCTCTAGTAGCATGTTGTGCTTACGAATCTTGCATTATCACCTTGCATTGAGGTGATAGATGAGATATTTGGTATGGAAAAAAGACCCCAGATCCTCAATGTGAAAGATGATTCTCTCTCACCAGTTAACGTCACCTGCTTGCAATTTTATGTAACATCTACGGAAGATTTTATGAAATGTTCTTCACTCTTGCTCCTTCTAGACTTTCTCCTAGTCAAACCATTGACCTCCGCCCTCTTAGAGTCTTGTCCCATAGATGTTTCTCCCTATCTTAGGACTTGATGAGATGTTTTGATATCTCAGATCCTGCTGAGAGTCTAAGCAGGGGAAGAGGAATCCAAAGGGGGTCTTAGCCGAGGATTGGGACCCCCTCTGAGTCAAGGCTCCTTAGGAGCAGAAGGGCAGCCCAGGAGGTGAGAGGATCAAAGTGATTAACTGCCTAATATGGACAGCACATTTTCTGAGCTTGGATGGGACAGGGTTAGTGCCCCTGGTTGTAAAGAAAAGAGTCAAAGATACAATACATTTGCCAGACCAATCCTTGAATACAGCTCACCTGTCTGGAACCCGCACTGCATATCGGACATTAATACAATTGAGAGAATCCAGAAATATTTCACAAGAAGAGTCCTCCACTCCTCTGCTCGCAACAGAATACCTTATTCCACGAGACTTGAAATTTTGGGCTTACATAACTTAGAGCTACGTCGCCTTCGATCTGATCTAAATGTAGTTCATAAAATCATCTGCCACAATGTCCTACAGTCAATGAATACTTCAGCTTCAACCGCAACAACACACATGCACACAATAGATTCAAACTCAATGTAAACACGTTTTGACTAATAAAATAAAATAAAATAATATAATAATAAAATATTAAAATATTAAAATATTAAAATATTAAAATATTAAAATAATAAAATAATAAAATAATAAAATAATAAAATAATAAAATAATAAAATAATAAAATAATAAAATAATAAAATAATAAAATAATAAAATAATAAAATAATAATAAAATAATAAAATAATAAAATAATATTAAAATATTAAAATATTAAAATATTAAAATATTAAAATATTAAAATATTAAAATATTAAAATATTAAAATATTAAAATATTAAAATATTAAAATATTAAAATATTAAAATATTAAAATATTAAAATATTAAAATATTAAAATATTAAAATAATAAAATAATAAAATAATAAAATAATAAAATAATAAAATAATAAAATAATAAAATAATAAATAAATAAGTAAATAAAAGAGGTGAATGCAAATCAGTAGTTAGCATGAAGCTGTTAAAAATAAAATAAAACAAAGAAGTTGGAAGTTAAACATATGAAGAACAGCTACAGGAATTTGACATGTCTTGTCCAGTGAAAGAAAGAACTGGGGTGACATGAGGGGTTTCCAATATTTGAGGGGCTGCTACAAGGATGAGGGGATCAAACTATTTCCCAAAGCACCTGAAGGTGGGACAAGAGGCAATGGATGGAAACTAAGGAAAGAAGCAACCTAGAACTTAAAAGAAGTTTCCGAATGCTGAGAACAATCAACCAATCGAATGGCTTGCATTCAAAAGTTGTGGTTGCTCCATCACTGGAGGCTTTCAAGAGGAGCCATTTGTCTGAAATGGTATAGGGTCTCCCACTTGAGCAAGGGGTGGGACTAGATGACCTCCAAGGTTCCTTCCAGCTCTGTTATTCTATGTTCTATGTTTTAGAAATGAGCAAGATAAAATTAAAGAAACAGGGAGACCAATCGACAGTTGGAAGTCCATTTAATTTTTATATTCAAACTAAATTATTACTATTGTCAGAGTAGTTACACAGTTCTTACAATTGTAAAATTGATTCTCAACTTCAATGGAGAGCTGTGAAAAAGAGAATAAGTACCTGCCAGGCCTTCAGCACTGGAATGTTGAAGTTTTTAATATTTTTAAATGTTGTCCTCCAGGATCTGGATAAATAAGCTGTGTTTAAGGCCCATCCCACAGCCCGGACTGTGTTGTAAATGAAATAGCTGTCCAGAGTCAGGATCCGATCCTTTTCCTCTTTCCTCAGAGTTTCCAGGTCTACTTTCTGCTTGCACCGTCTCCAGACTTTCACCGAAAAGGCATCCATGGTGTAGGAGCACAAGAAAGAGTTCTCTACAAAGCGCCTCATGGAATGATAAAACTCCATATGCCAATCATCGTTTGCCATTTGATTTCTCTTCATAAGAAAGTAAAAAACGCTATGGATGTATTGAAAGAGAATACTTTTATCTCTCAAATTACTATTGAAGTCCCAACGGATTGTTGTGACCATAACTTTTCCTCTAAGAGGTTCAGCAAGAAATGCAAATATCTGATGCATAATTTGAAACCCTACAGCACATGTATTCATATCTGCACCATAAATAAAAATGTTCACCTTTCTCCACCTGTGATATTTTTTTATGTCTATCTTTTGTCTCTCAAGAGCTGGGGGAAAGATTTGAGATATAACTGGACAAATGCCATTCCTGATCAGCATGGAAGTCAACATCCTCATGAACCTTTGTCCATTCTCAGTGTCTGGAGCAAGGAGACCCACCAAGGTCCACCTGAAATGGAGGACCAGCTTCACTAGCCCTGGATACTGGACTCCTTCAGCAGGGAGCATTGGGTAGAAGAAAGGAAACTGAGTTTCATCACTCAGAATCCGGGAGTCAAAACTGTGACTGATCTGAAAAGGAACACAAAGAAACTCTAGTTTACTGAAGACCAGAAAAAAACAGAAATGTAGCTTTTATGGAGGAATTGTTTCACTCCTTGTAATGAAGAACTTTCCCTAGCGGCATTCAGCAGAGTTGTACAATCTGCATTAAGATTGTGCCATGGATGGGATATATCAGCTCAGAACCTTCTCTCCCATTCAATAGAACCTTCATACAATCCTTACTTCATTCCATTCTCACAATAGAACTCTGCTCTTCATTTACAACAGAGGAACTCTGATTGAAAATTGCATGAATGAAAACCAAGAAAGACACACCTGAGGGATCTTGTAGGTTCCCAACATGGTTGAAATCTGGAAGGAGATGTCAGTATCAGCCCCTTCCAGAACAGCCACTGTGTTTCTCTGCCTTCCACAGCTGTAGTTGGGAACGTTGGCCTCCCCCTCCGAAAGCAGGTCCAGCAAAGCCTCCGAGGTCATTTGTGCTCTGAAATAATTGTCATAGATGTTGTATCCCAGGGTGATATTGAACAAAATGTTGGGGTTCTTGTTGATCGCTTGGATTGCAAAAGGGAAGGATAGTATTTTCCAGTACTCTGTTATTGTTTTCCTGAAAGTATGAATGTATCAGAACATAATCAATGGAAGCAAAATGTTATTTAACTGTTCTTTCAACAATTGTATTTCTAATCCACCTAAGGCTGAGAGGATTGAAGGCATTTTAAAATCTCTCTCTCTCTCTCTCTCTCTCTCTCTCTCTCTCTCTCTCTCTCTCTCTCTCTCTCTCTCTCTCTCTCTCTCTCTCTCTCTCTCTCTCTCTCTCTCTCTCTCTCTCTCTATCTATCTATCTATCTATCTATCTATATATATATATATATATATATATATATATATATATATATATATATATATATATATAATCTGAATGGAACTCTGGGATTTTTTCCATTTTTCTTTCATTTTTGGATACTGAATGCATATTATGTCTGGGTTTGTCTAGTTATAGCTATATTATGTCTGAGTTTATCTGGTATTATTTCCCTAACTCTTTTTACATTAAAATTTATTAGGATTTTTTTTCCCAAAAATGAAATGTTAATCAAAAGAAAAAAGGAAATAAATAAATAAAAAAGGAGAATGCAAGAAATAAAGAAGAGAAAAATAACCTGATTTCCAACCTTCTTTTCAACAGACAATTTTTCATTTCTTTAAATTCTACATTTTTCACAATCTAGTCTTCCACTCTGAGAATTCCATGATACCTTATCATTGAGCATACAATAATCTTGTCACAGTTACCCTTTTTAAACACTATGAATGTTATCTAATCTTTTGCTCAGGAATCCCAGTAAAAAAGAATTCTGGTTTCTTCAAAAGTTTTAGCCTTTCAAGATCTTCTTTTCATTAAACTAGACATACCCAGTTCTTCATATGTTTTAGCCTCCAGTCCCCTAATCATCTTTGTTGCTCTTCTCTGCACTCTTTCTAAAGTCTCCACATCTTTTTTACATCATGGCAACCAAAACTGGATGCAGTATTCCAAGTGTGGCCTTTCCAAGGCATTATAAAGTGGTATTAACACTTCACGTGATCTTGATTCTTTATTTTATTTATTTATTTTATTTATTTATTTGTTTGTTTATCAAACCCGTACAAGATAGTAGGTGTTTGTATAAACATAACATAAGCAAAGAAGTACAGATAAATGAGGACAATAGGATAGTAAGACAGGGACGGTAGGCACAATGGTGCACTTATGCAATTACAGATCTCTTAGGAATGGGGAGAGGTCTACTGTAGACAGCTAAGGTTAAAGTTTTGGGGGTTTGGGGAAGAAACCACAGAGTCAGGTAGTGCATTCCAGGCATTCTATTCTATCCCTCTGTTTATGCTGCCTAGAACTAAATTGGCTTTTTTGGCAGCTGCTGCACACTGCTGGCTCATATTCAAATGGTTGTCCATTAGGATTCCAAGATCCCTCTCACGGTTACTACTATTGAGCAAGGTACCACATATACTGTACCTGTGCATTTTGTTCTTCAAAATGTGAGAATTCCACACAGAATTCCACTGTGAGAATTCCATGATACTTCTATCATTGAGCATACAATAATCTTGCCACAGTTACCATTTATAAACACTATGAATGTTATATAATTCTTTGTTCTGTAATCCCAGTAAAAAAGAATTCTGGTTTCTTCACAATTTTTAGCCTTTCAAGTTGTTTGCATTGTTCTGTCAATTTGTATCTAAAATTTCTGAGTTTTCTCACAAGTCCACTCTGAATGATAAACTGTTTCCCAATGCTTTTCACAATTCCTGCATTGGTTGAAATACGTTTACACATCTTTGATAATTTATCTGATGTCCTGTACCAAGAATACATCATTTTATTTCAAAAAAATTCTCTTAACCCATGACAGAGTGTAAACGGAATACCAATTACCCAAATTCTCTGCATCTTTATTTAATAGTGAATTCAGACATTCAAATTGAACCTGTTCATACATTTTTGTTATTACATGTTCATCATTTGTACATAATTCAGTTTAAAATTCAGTTTTGGCTTGTTCTTCACATTGTCCTTATTCTTGCTGTTGTATTGAGATTTCAGACTGACTTTCAATCTCTTTCTGCCCCTTTGCCTATTTATCTTCTCCAATAATTAATAATTGGAAGTGCGACAATTGGACAGGACGCATACAGAGACACTCACAAGGACAGAAAAAATGAGCAACTATGAGTGTTAACAAATGGAGTAAGTGCTCAATTGCTGGAGGCATTTATATGGCCCACATGTTCACGATTGAGACTTAATTGACATTTAATTCTTTCTATGATTAAGATGCTGGCATTCTGAAATGGGATCCAGGCATTTAAGAAAAGTCCATTCTGAACAGGGATCCATTAATTTAATTGGTGGTAGAGAATAAAATTGAGAATATCTCATTTTTATTTCAGAGAAAAAGTCAACCTTTCTGCATTTTTCTACCCATGCTGATGACCTTATTAGGCACAATGACCTTACTGGGCATGAAACTCTGCTAAGAGGGTGTCACGAAAAGCAGATGCTTCTTCTTCAAAATCAAGAAAAATAGAAAACATTTACTGGTTATTTATTTGAGAATTTCAAAGCAGCTTCATCAGCTGAAAAGTATAAACCAAGGATGAAATGAGACAGAAAGAGAGAAGAACTAGCAGATCAAAGAGATCATTCATTGTAAGGGAGGCGGCTGGAACTTTAGAACTCAGGGTGGAATGGAGAGGCTCTAATTCAGTGCACGAAATTTGACATACTGAGAAATTTCAGTCAAGGGAGATTTGTTGAAGGTTAATGGAAGAAGAAACATCCTCGTTGCAGAGACAATGCCACCAATGAGAAACTCTCCTGGCTTGTCATAGTTCTCTGGGTGCACCTCGTCCCTCTTCAGAGTCAGGAGACATTTGGCTATGAGTCTTCCCAGAACTTCTTGGGGCAGCAGAAGCAGCAGAAGCAGCACCATCACATCTGCTCCTGATGGAGTCTCCAGCCTTGCTTTGAAGACACAGTGATAGGAAGAGGGGGAAGGATCCAAAGCCCTCTTCCAAGACAGAAGCTCCAGAGGTTTCCTAATGCAGACAGAGTCCATACAAGCCTTCACATTTGCATCCCCTGCCTGTCATAAAAGCTTTCAAGGTTCTGTCTTTCTCCAGGGCCATTTATGCCCCCAAGATTTTCCAGTGCAAAGAGATTAGCCAAGAAGGCGTTGATAGGATATCAGAGTGGAAGCATGTTATGGCTGTGTTTGTGTGATAATTGAAAGCAATCCAAAATGTCTTTTGAGATTTAGCACCAGGAGAAGAAATAAATCACTATGATTTGGATAATGGCCACAAGGAGAGACATCCTCTCTCTAAACTCTGAGTGAGGCAACAAGCAGGTGCCCAATGGGAGGAGTCACAAGTGGGGTGAAACTCTGAAAATGAGACAAGGAGTGAGACAGGAGAACTTTCTTCCAAACAACCCTAAGAAAATCTCTTGATACATTCCAGTCTCTAGAGAGAATTTTGGCATGAGTCTGAAATGTCACTCCTCAATATGGATACAGTTGATTCTGGTTTGCCTTTGATAAGAGATGAGTGGCTGATCCTGTTCATATCATTACGTCTTCTCTCTTACAATGTCCCAAAGCAGAACAAAATCCCTGAAAATCACTTTTATTCATTATAGTCATCAAAAGTTTGACTTTGGGTTCTACTGTTAGGACATTTCAATTTTTTAAAAAGTAGATTTTTTTTCCACTGGAGAAAAGCCATTATTTGTTTGTAAAGGTGGAACTAAATCACAGAATAAACCAGAAGACGATGGTAGTCAGGAAAACAGTGTGTAAAGAGAGAGAAAAAATGCAGTAAAATATCTACATGTTTAGAGATAGATTAATAAATACGTAAAATTAGGATAGCATAACATTTGTAGATATAAAACGTATGAAACCTGTTCAACTGATCTAGGCAAGTAAACCTAACAAAACCCACCATCTATAAAACTTGTCTAATTTCTTTTATACTCTATAGTCCTTGGTTAAATGTGTGTGAAGTATCCATCAGGAAATGGAGTGCCTGAAGTCAATAACTGTTTTTGCATCCAATATGGCCCTTGGCAGGCCCATCACTGGGAGATTCTTGGCATCCCCTCAATGAAACCGTATCATCCAGTTGGACACAGAAAGCATCCCTTCTCTCTGGCATCCCCTGCCTTGTGGAAGAGCCTCCCTGGAGATCCAGATGGTCCCATCTATCTCAATATTAGATCTTTTGCTGTTATTGATTTTGATCCATCTTTAGTGATTGATTGATTGATTGATTGATTGATTGATTGATTGATTGATTCATGGCACGAACTGGTTCCAAACTGCTTTGCACTCCTTCAATCATCATTCCCCACTCTCAAATTCCCACCATAGAAGCATACAGGTTTATTGCCCATCTGTCCCCCTCCCCCCCCCAATCTTTTGAGGACAGGATTGCAACAAGACAGAAAGCTAATGATGGAAGACCTGACATGCACCCCCCACCCCTCTGACAGGGACCTTAGTCCTGCAGGGAAGAAAGAAAAGAGAGGGGGGGGAAGGAAAAATATGGTTCGAGAGAGAGTGAGTGTTTTGGCCCCAGTTAGTACATATTTTGGGTTAGGTCGATTTCCATCTCCTCCACCAAAATATACCAGCCATGGAGAGTAGGGGGGGCACCCCTGGAGATGTAGGTGGGTTGTAGATCTCATTGTTGAGCCTATCTTTGAAAGAGCCAATGAGGATACCTTGCAGCCAGTCAGTGAGCCTGCAAACTAGGTCACAAAGTTCTTGTGTGTACTTAGCCACTCCCCTCCGACCCTGGCTTTGATGTGATCTCTAGATTTTCAATCGGCCAGGGAGTCCTCCAAACATTTATGGAGTGCTGCCAGGATGTAGTTGAAATTTCTCAGCTCCAGAGTGTCGTGATTGTGGAGGGTGATCATCCACTGTGCTGCAGTCCCTTCTAGGGCCATGGTGACACGACTTACCTTGGCACCTTCAGTGGTTATGTCCAGATCATACTCCTGCATGCAGGTCCAAACCTGGGGCAGGAAGAACCCCAGTTGCTGGGGATCCCTATTAAACTTCACACCCAGCTGCGGTGTCTTGTGGGTGGTCCTACTCCCCTGGCCTATCCCTGCAGAGAGGGTGATACAGGCTGCAGCTCCTGGTGCTGGACCAGCAGAAGTCGCTGCTGCCATCAGGCTGGCTGAAGTGCTGGCTGTGGAGGTGGATGTTGTTGCTCAGGCTGGAGGTAGCTGGTCATCAGGTTTCATGGCCCGGGCCTGGTGTTTACACACCTTGAGGTTCTTGAAAGCCCCCCACATGAACTTGATGGCTTGCTCCATCATCCAGTCAGTTTGGTGAAATTCTTCACCCTCTTCTTCTTCCTCCTCCAGCTCCTCCAGCTCCACTCATTGTTCCTACCAGCAACTGCCGCAGCTTCCATTAGTGAAAGTCATCACCATGGGCTTCCCCTCCCATTCCTCCCTTTGCCCAATGCCTAGAGACCACCTGGATCTCAGTAGATTGCCACAGCTTTCCGCCTCTCCTGTCCATTCAGAAAGATCCAGTCCCACAGGACACGTCTTCAAAGCCTCTCCCCAGCATTCAATCTCCTCATGATTGCTCCAGAGGTGGGTTCCTCCCGGTTCGCACTGATTCTATAGAACTGGTAGCAAACTGCTGGTGATGTCACAGAACCGGTTCTGTTGGTGCCGGTCCGTGGACGCCACCATCTTTTTTTGGAATTTTTTAATGGATTTTTTTTCTTCTGCACATGTGCAGAAAGTGAATTTCTGGCACCGTGCATGTGTCGCCATCTTGTTGTCAGTTTTTTTTAAACAATATTTTTGGATTTTTCAGCCATGCGGCATGGGAGGATGCGAACCAGCAGCAAGGTAAGTTAGACCCCACCCCTGGATTGCTCCCTGGAGCCGATATCATGTGCATGGTCCCCAGAGTAGAGATGATGCCCTCTCTGGGTGGACCACAATATCAGATACCACCTAATGTCAGACCAGGCTCTGTCTGATCCCTTAGGAAAGTAAAACTCTCAATTCCATTTGTCTGCAATGAAAAGAACGTTTATTAAAAAATGTTGGCTGCAGAAAAATCAGGAGGAATCTGAAGTTCCCATGTAGCAATACAAAAAACAAACCCTCAGTTCCCCATACTTCCCCCATGTCTAATTTGTCTTTAGCCAATCCAACATCACTGATATGCTTTGGGAAATGCTGAGTTGTTTCTGCTGGTGAAATTCCACACTCGGGGTGAGCAACCTCGAAGATGGCTGGCACAAACTGGTATCAAACTGCTTTGGACTCCTTCAACTGTCATTCCCCACTCCCAAATTCCCACCATAGAAACATGTAGGTTTAATACCCAACTGCTCCCCTCCATCCCCCGATCCTTTGATGGCAGGATGCTTGTGAGGTGCCAAGACAATGATGGAGGACCTCACAAAACCAACAGAATAGCTTGCCTTCAGAAGTTATGGGTGCTCCAGAACTAGATGTTTTAAAAACGTTCCTGGACAATCATTTGTCTCAAATGCTATAGGGTTTCCTTCTCGAGTGGGAGGTTGGACTAAAAGACCTCTAAGGTCCCTTCCAACTCTATTGTTTTATGTTCTATGTCAAACAGAGGCAAATGAAATATATAAACCAACAACAAATTGCAATCAATTATTAACTGTCACAAGTCTAAGAAACAATTTCATTATCAGTTCCCTGGTTTTATCACTAGATGTTCCTTAGTGTTTAGATCTGGTCTCAGGATAATAACGTAGCACTTGGGGAAGAAGATGCAGCCCAGCAGTCCAGCGCTGGAGGCCAAGATGGAGAAGACCTGCACGGCCACCATGGACTTTCCTTTGGTGCTCAGGTAGGTGGGCAGGAAAGAGACCCAGACGCTGCAGAAGACCAACATGCTGAAGGTGATTAGCTTGGCTTCATTGAAGGCCCCGGGCAGGTTCCTGGCCAGGAAAGCCACCATGAAGCAAACGGCAGCCAAGAAACCCATGTAGCTGAGGACAACATAAAACATGGTAACAGAGCCTTCATTGCATTGAAGGATGATTTCTCCAGGTTGGGAGTGTATGTCAGAGTCAGGGAATGGGGGAGAAACTCCAAGCCACATGGCACAGATGATAATTTGCACAGCAGAACAAGAAAGGATGATGGAGTTGGCCAAGCTCTTTCCTAACCATCTTCTCATCCTGTTTCCTGGTTTTGAGGCCAAGAAAGCCAGCACCACCATGATGGTTTTGGCCAACATAGAAGACACAGCTACTGAGAAGACAATGCTGAACACCGTTTGTCGGAGAAGACAGCTGGCTTTCCTTGGTTGTCCGATGAAGAGAAAGGAGGACAAAAAACAAAGCAGGAGGGAGCTCAGGAGGATGAAGGAGAGGTCCCGGTTGTTGGCTTTGACAATGGGAGTTTCTAGATATTTAAGGAATATGATTAAAACAAGACTTGTGGTTAGGAATAAGAGTAGAACAAAGAACACAAGGATTATGCCCAGATGTTCTTCATATGACAGGAAGGTTATTCTTTTTGGGATACACCGGACTCTGTTCTTGGTTGGATATTGTTCATCTGGGCATTTGGAGCATTTTTCAGTATCTGAGAAAAAAAGTAACATTTCTTTCATAGTCTTTCAAATTTCAAGAAAACCTTTAGATGAGATCTGATACTGAGAGACAGGAAAGCCTCATTAAATTGTATATACATACATTCCAGCAAAAAATTCACCAATATATACAACTATTAAAAAAATAAAAAATGAAAAGAAAAGAAGAAATATCTGGTGCCACAAACTCCCTTCTCTGAGGTAATCCACCAGATTCTTATCTCTCACTGATCTTATCATGAGTTCTTTGTTTTTATTTGTTTATTATATTATTTAATTTTTTAACTTTTGTGAAATGATGGACATGTGTTTTCCCCAAGAATTTCTAAACTAAGTTATTGATGATTGACCCACCAACCATGATCTCAATGAACTGCTCTAAAAAGATTGGACACAGGATAAAAGTTGTCTAACGTGGATGGATCCTTGGAGGGCCTCTTGTGAAGGGTTGCAACACTGCTTACTTCAGGGGAGATTGTACAGAACCTTCCAGTTAAAAATCATTAACTATCCTGAAATTGAGAGTATCTCCAGACTATGAGGCCCTCTAGAAATCCCTTAAAATGTCCTGGGGATCCCCTGTCAACAGAGCCCTGTGTGCTGGTTGCATGGTAGATAGCATCATGTTGTACTCCTCTCTTGCTTTCTCAGCATTTAGTTTTCATTGTTTAAATTTTTAATTTGTGATTTAATTTGTGCCACCAAAAGTCACTTTGTGTGAAATAGACAACCATATAAATTTGAAAAGAAAGAGATCTTAAGGAAGATTAATTTGTGAAGGAATTCTGGAAGAGGAACTGAGTTTGTTATCTGCCAAGTCTTTTTACCCAATAAAAATGAGAAGATGAAGCAATATATTTCCATCCTTTCTAGATTTGGCAACAGTTTTAAAGAGAGAATGAATTCAACATTGGTATCTATTTGTAGATTGGTCTTTTAATATTAGTTCTTCTTTTCCTCCTCCTTTCTGTTCTTTTTAATCCCAGCATTGTATGTTAGTATTTTCCCCTTTCAGAACCACAACTATATTCCTTTTTTGTTGGTGTTATAAGAGTTTTTATCTCAATATTTAACAACAACACAAATTGGAAAGATAAGAAAAGGTGGGAAGAAAATATCCACTTGATGGTTTTATGATGAGTCCTCTGTTTGGTTTTCATTTGTTCCTTGAACCCAACTTCTCTCCCTCCATTGTTCCTCCCAGTTATATATTTCAGCTTATAAGGATTTATGATCTTAATAAAGAGTAATTGATTAAATGTATGATTGATGTATCTTTTGGCCTGTAATGTAAAATTGATTCACAGTAGATGAGCAAAACACATTGATCTAAAATCATATCTCAAGTTACAAAGAATTCATATATTTCTAAGAAAGATAAATATGGAAAGACACATCCAAACTGGCAAATAAAAGAAAGATTTCCTACCCAATCCATAAAATCCTTCTTTCTACCTCATCCTTCAAGATCTTTTTCTTTTCCCTCCAATTAGGGAAGAAATTGGACACCATGAAAATCAAACACAAAACCATCAAACTTATATGTCTCTTTAAGATGTATATTGATCAAAGTGCTCTGGATGAATTGAGAAGATTTCCCTGTAGTATCACCCACCTTCCTGAGTGGAGATGGTCTCCTCTGGACAAGGAACACAGTCGTAGCAGCAAACTGGCTCTCCTTCTCGAGCCTTCTTCACAAATCCAGGCTGACATTTTGCCACACATTTGGACTGAGGCAGAGACTGAGAAGAAAAAGAAAAAATGCCAAAGGAAAGATGTTACACTCAGCATCCATGTAAGATGGAGGTAGATAGGAACATTAGCCAAGTAGTCTCTGGGCTTCAGATAGAAAATATGAAATCTCTGACTACTTCCAAATGATTGCAGAAATACAATTGGAGATGGATGCCTAATTTAGTTCTTCCTTTTTCTTGGGGCATATCAGATTGCAAAAATGGACCTTTCTACTTAATAAAGTCTAGAGGAATGAAATTGAGAAAAGATTTAAGCATTAACTGACACCCAATGGGTTCCTCCTCATAGTGGAATTAACACGCATTCCTCCATTCTTCATACATGCATGATTTTAAAATAAGATATTCACTTATTTTAAATTTTAGACTAAACTTTATTGTAAAAGATGTATTAAATTTCTATTCCATTTATCATCTTTATAAAGATTATGTCAGGGTTCCAAGTAACACCCCACTGACCAATTGAATGATTGATTGGTGTATCTTTTATACATTAATTTATTTATTTAAATTTTTATTTCTTTTCAATTTATTTAAAACAGATTAAAACTGTCATTAAGAGAAACTTCTAATCAGTAAGATCTGGAAAGATTTCTTCCAGAATGCAAAGCTCCTTTTGAAAATAACCCAAAACTATCTCCTAGTTAAGATACATAGAAAAAATTCCTTACAAGTAAAGACTGTCAACCTTAAATATGATGTTCTTCATTTGTATATTTATTTGTTCAGTTTATATGGCTGCCATGCTGGTAAACTAATACTGAAACTGACTAGTTTCTAAAACTAGAGTGAGGTGAGATGGAGGTGAGGTCATGAGAATGTGTCCATCAAAAAGGGTGAGTCAGGGATCTTTTGATGCACCACATGGGTTTATGAGTGTGAGCTCTGGATGGGAAAGGGATATCCAACACAAGGTATCCAACACAAGGTCCTTTCTGTTGAAGCAATACAATTAGGTGACACAAACTAACAGGGAAATAGACACCCATATTCTTTATTAGTTTGATCTGGAGCCTTGAGGGGCTTTCTCCGACTGGTTCAGTTCCAACCAAATTTTTCACCTTCCTCCCCAAAAGCATTCCCACTCTCTGTTCCGCCTTCCCTCCAGGGTTTATGGAAAACTAGTGCTGAACAGTTCTGACATTAAGTCTGATTTGGAGCCTCCCAGGGTGCCTGAAGGGAGCTAACAATGAAGATAAACAATTACATGCAAGGGATTTTCAGATAGCAATAGCACTTAGACTTATATACCGCTTCATAGTGCTTTACAGCCCTCTCTAAGCGGTTTACAGACTTCAGCATATTGCCCCCAACAATCTGGGTCCTCATTTTACCCACCTCGGAAGGATGGAAGGCTGAGTCAACCTTGAGCCAGTGAGATTTGAACAGCTGAACTGCTGAACTAGCAGTAGCCTGCAGTGCTGCATTTAACCACTGCACCAACTCGGCTCATTCAACTCGGCTCATTCAGATGAAGTGCACTCTTAAAAGCCAATGCTGGAACCTAAGTAATATTTCCCTTGAAATTGTCCTTTATTACTTCTGATATCAGGACTTTTTTTTGCACCAAAGTCATGTTTCAGTACTTCAGTTTTCAGGCCATTATAGTGGTGAGATGGGCAGCAAATAAATTTAATCAATCAATGACTAAATAAGCTCATATCAGACCAGTCATTATTACTTCATGTGAACTGCAAGCCTTGGACCTCCTTCCTAAATTCTACTATGATCCCAGTGGGGTTAAAGAGAGGCATGTATAGCTATGGTCTCAGTTGATTTAAAACATTGCAGACTCTAGACCTGCTATTTTGGGAGATACCTGACTCCAACCAGGTCAATGTGAAGCTTATTTCCCACTGGGACCAATTGGACTTCCATCCAGTCTTGATTCCATTTCATCAGATTGAGACCAAACCTGAAGTCAGGCCCTGGTCTACAGAATTGCCTTCATCTTTGATATTTGAAGATAAGAAACTAGTGAACCTGAAGCTAGTAACACCAAAATATCTCAGCATATGAGGCTTTCTCTCACCAGTCTTATAGAGATACTAAACAGCAGAAGGGACATAAAATGGCAGAGATTTGTGTCCTAGGTAATAATTGCCCCAAACCTCATGTTGTGTTTAACTGACTCAGCTTATAACAGTATTCAGCATTATAGCATCTGAAGGAAAGCTTGGTCAATAGATCTGAAGCCTCCCTATCTGTCAAGGAAAATTATAGATGTTTTACTGCACACATTCAATTCTCAGTCAAGGTTAATTAGGTTTAGTTCACTTGAAATGGATTGTAAGTCTTTGTTGGGGGGGAAGGCAGGGTTGGGTTCCACTTACCTTCGCCACCGGTTCGCATCACGACGTTTCGCATGCGTGTCCCCTCGTGCAATTCTGCTTTCGCTCATGCTCAGTATATAATCAGCCCGAAACACAGCTGAGGAGCTGATCAGCTGTGCTTCAGGCGAAGGAATAAAGGTAAGAATAAAACCGGGGGCAGGCGAGAGGGCCCCTTTTCAAGTAGCAGCAGAGGGAAAAACTTCAAAACAGTAAAAAATTCCAAAAAAGTTCCGAAAAAAAGATGGCGGTGCCCACGGACCAGCACTAACCGAACCGGATGCGTGACACCATTATGATGTCTCCAGCGGGTTGGTACCAGTTTAGGCAATCCAGTCCGAACCGGCAGGAACCCACCCCTGGGGGAAGGGTATCAATATTTTCCTCACCTTGTTCAGCAACTTTAGCTGTGACAAAGCATCTTGGTTAATTATCAGTCTCTGCCTTTCAAACCTCCCCAATTCCTTGTTGATGGGATCCTTCTTGGGCAGAACCACCCTACTAACGATCCTCAGGTCTGCTGCTAAGTCTCCATTTTGGTCCAAGTACACGTTCAACAAAGACAGATTGTACAATTCCTTCCTCTTTAGAAATAAATGGAACTAGAATGAAAACATTGAGGAAATTTAAAGTTAGAAATCTTGTTTTCTTATCTCACACATGCTCTTTTTACATTTGAATCTTTCTTCTACAGTTGTTTAACTTGCAAATATTGTGAGTTGGGAGAACAAGTGTTGCCACCATCTCCAAAACTCAAGGACAAAGGTTCAGTAATAGTTCTCAATAGTATATTGACAAAAAAATTAGTGAGAAGATATAATTGACAAAAATTGTCAATTTTAGGGACTATTTTAGGAAAGGTCACAAATCAATTGAAGAAAACTCCCAAATAACTAAAGTATTCATAAACTCCTTGAAAAGAACAGTGTGATTATCAGAAAGCAAGGATTGATTAAGAAGAAAGTTGCAAGGCTAATCTTCATTCAGGTAGAGCAAACAGGAAAAATGACCAGGTGAACTAATTCTATTTTATTGTAAGACTATTAACAGTATCTTGCAAGTGTGAAGGTAGATTTTGTGAATGGTGGTGGCATAAAATGTTTTCAGCAAAGAATTAACAAAATGTTTCGTGATGTGATGAATGGGGATCTAGTTAATTGAGCACTGGATGATATGAGATAGTTATGTGGATACAACTTTCTTAAAAGTTGTACCCAAATACATTTTAATCTTACTGATAAAATTTGGGATTTATGAGCAACAATTAGACCTTGGTGATTGATTTTTCTATATTTTCATTAATAAAGAAAGTAGATAAATCATGATTTTGTGATGCAAAAAATATAATAATGTTTAGACAAAGCTACCTTGATCTCTTTTAAAAAGATTCTCAGCTTCCAGAAAATAAAAATATGATTTCATGATAGAGAGAGAGGTGCATAAGTAAAATCCAGTTGGAGACTAAGTAATTTTTAGCATCTAGAACAGTGGTATCAAACGCGATCCCATCGTGGGCCATATCATGACGTATCAGGATTTTTTTTTGCCCTTGCCGCATGTTTGACATGCCTGATATGATACATAATTGTATCTTGTATAACAACAAATGAATGACAATCTATATTTTCCTTTAATATTTCATTTGTAGGTTTTCCACGTTATTCTGTATGTAGAATGGTTAGTGATTATCATAAAGTAGTAGTAATATTTTAATGATATAATATTTTAATGATATGATAATAATGATATGATAAAACATTCCAGGTCATTTTGTAGGAACCACACTTGCACAAAATATTCATCAGCTTTAAGCAAGGACAAAGAAGGAAGAGATCAAAGGAGCTACTTTTAGCCTTGAGGAAAGAGAACAAGGAGAAGAGCCATGATGGTTTAAAGGAGCTTAAAATAAGAAGGAATCTGGGAACATTTTTTGGATATATAACACATCTTGGTTGTAGAAGGGAGGGTGCTTCCAATAAGTACAAGGTGTTGTACAGAAGCTTAAGCTCTTAAACTACCAATCTCAGAGAGCCCCAAAGACCCTGAAAAGGAATTTAGTTTGATGGATCCTCTTTGGGACCCCATACCTTCCATGGCTGCAACCTTGGAGCCCCCAAACTTTCTTCTCCCTTCTTCCTTCTACTCTTGGAACTGGATGCAGCTTTTAAGGCATAGGCCAGAATCTTAATGACACTGTAAGTACTAACTACATTTGCGACCTGCATCCCATTCTTTTTCTCTTGGGTCTCAAGTGGAGCTTTCTGGGTGCATCTTCTCCGGCCTTTGACAGAATAGATGTGCTTTGAAACAGAACAGTGAAAATACTCATTTTGAAATTCAGGTTCCACAAAGAAATGTGTTTTAAAGGCATCATCTTTTCTCCAACCCTTTCGCCACAGAAAAGGAAAGCTCCAAATACTATGGACGTACTTGAGTAGCCTCTCCTTTCCCATGGAATATAATCCAATCATTGTCATGATCCAGACTTTCCCTTCAATGGGTCCTGGCAAACCTTCAAGTGTTGAATGGAAAGGACGAAGTCTTTCAAAAATGGAATCAAATTCTATGAAGTGAACAAAGACATTGACTTGTTTCCACTTAGAGAAGGCATCCTTGAGGGGTGCTGTATTTCCAGTCACTGAGAATTGTTGTGATATACCAACACAAATTATATTCTTGACAAGCATAGGAGTCAAAGTTCTTATGAAATTCTCTCCATTCTCTGTGTCTGGAGCAAAGAGACCAATCAAGGTCCATCTGAAATGGAGGAGCAGTTGGACAATTGGTGGGTACTGGAATCCTTCTTTGGGGAGCACCGGATGGAAAAAAGAGAATTGACTTTTATCACTCAGAGCCTCTGAAGCAATTCTATTACTCAGCTGAAAAAAACAATGAAGAGTGCTGTGTTATATTTGGAGTCCTACCAAGTCCCAATTTTTAGCTTTCAATGAATCCAACTTTTTTCTCATGCACATATTAGAACAGTTTGTTGATGATTAGTCATTAGACCATAACAAGATACAGAATATAAAACACAGAACATTAAAAATAGCGTGTAAATGTAGATTTTTAAAAAAGTGCAATAGAATAAACATAAGGAATGAAAATAGTATTTCTTTATGACTCCAGAATTTACTACAATCTGACTATATCTTCCCTCCAAAAAGGACTTCATTATATGCAATTTTTGAATTCTGAGCACACAGGAAATACATTTGTTAAAGTATTAGGATCCCAATATGTTGTTTCTCTAAATTTCAATCCAAGATATTGATCTCGCACTTTCTTATAGAATTGACATTCAAAATAATAGATGTATTACATCTTCTATCTCTGGAGATCCACAAATAGAAGTATATTCACTGTAAGGGATTTGGAAGATTGAACTCAATACTTGGCAATTTGGAAGGTACATTTCCATCAGTTAATGCATTTAAATGTCCAACCCTTACTGAGGATGGCTATATCTTTCTCTGTTTTGAAAATCTTGGATTCTTTGTGCAGCAACTTTTGGCCGATTAGGAGCCAAGTCACCCATTGCTTCTTGTCCTGCCCTCAGGTGCTTTGGAGAATAGACTGACTCCCTGTTCTTTGTGGCAACCCCTGAGATATTGGAACACTGCTATCATGTCTCCCCTAGTCCTTCTTTTCATTAAACTAATTACCTGATTCCAGAACCGTTCTTTATATGTTTTAGCCTCCAGTCCCCTAATCATCTTGTTTTATTTATTTATTTATTTTATTTAGTGTTCTTCTATGCCGCCCTATTCCCTGAGGACTCATTTTAAGGAACAACTAAACAATAAAATTATTAAAAACAATTTAAAAACAGTTTAAAAAGACATACAAAACCATGCATACATGGGTGAAAGTTTTCACAAAATCACCCCGCCTGCAGGAAGAGCCATGTCTTGATGGCTTTTCGGAAGGCCAGCAAGGTGGGGATAATTCGGATCTCTGGAGGTAGTTGGTTCTAGAGAGCAGGGGCCCCTACAGAGAAGGCCCTCCCCATAGGCCCCACCAGCTGGCACTGTTTGGCTGACAGGACCCGGAAGAGACCCACTCTGTGGGACCTAACCGGTCAAAGGGAAGTATGAGGTAGGATGCGGTCCCAGAGATAACCTGGACCTAAGCCGTGTATGGCTTTAAAGATGATGATCAACACCTTGAATTGCACCCGGAAACCAATGGGCAGTCAATGCAGCTGGCGGAGTATGGGTGTTACGTGGGTGTATCTTGAGACACCCACCACAGCATGCGCAGCCGCATTTTGCACCAATTGAAGTCTCTGAATACTTTTCAAGGGTAGCCCCATGTAGAGCACATTACAGTAGTCCAATCAGGAGGTGACAAGGGCATGAGTGACTGTGAGTAGAGCCTCCTTCTCCAAGTATGGTCGCAATTGGTGCACCAGGCGAACCTGTGCAAAGGCTCCCCTAGCCACAGCTGTGAGATGTTGGTCTAATTTTAGCTGTGGATCTAGGAGAACTCCAAAATTGTGAACCCGTTCCGAGGGAGTTAATTTTTCTCCCCCAAGAACCAAGGAGGGACAGTCGAAATAGTCCTTAGGAGGCAATATCCAGAGCCACTCAGTCTTGTCGGGGTTAAGCTTGAGCCTGTTCCTCCCCATCCAGATCCTGACATCGTCCAGGCATCGGCACATTACATCCACTGCCTCCCTGAATTGAAATGGGGTGGAAGAATACAGCTGAGTGTCATCAGCGTACTGTTGAAAACTCACTCTGTGTCGACGGATGATCTCCCCCAGCAGTTTCATGTAAATGTTGAACAGGATGGGCGAGAGGACTGAACCCTGCAGCACCCCACAAGTCTAGGGCCTAGGAGACGACCTCTGTCCTCCTGTTAACACCGACTGCATCCTATCAGTGAGGTAAGAGGAGAACCACCGTAAAATGGTGCCTCACTCGCCGAGACGATGCAGAAGGATACCATGGTCAATGGTATTGAAAGCCACTGAGAGGTCAAGTAACACCAGGATGGAAGAATAGCCCCCATCCTAGGCTCGCCAGAGATCATCCATCAGGGCGACCAAGGCAGTTTCTGTACTGTAGCCGTGCCTGAAACCCGATTGAAAGGAATCTAGATAATCAGTTTCCTCCAATAACCGAAGAAGCTGAAAAGCTACCACCTTCTCAACAACTTTCCCTATGAAAGGTAAGTTGGAGACCTGACGAAAGTTCTTCAAATCTGCCAGATCCAGGGAAGGCTTCTTAAGGAGGGGTCTCACCACCACAACCTTTAAAGGCTGTGGTACGGATCCCTCCCTAAAAGAAGTGTTGATCACCACCTGAATCCAGCCGCGTGCCACTTCCCTGCTGGCTGAAACCAGCCAGGAGGGGCACGGGTCCAATAAACAGGTGGAAGAGCTCATCGCACCCACGGCCTTGTCCACATCATCAGGAGTAGCTGGCTCAAACTCTTCGCACAATGCTGGACAAAGACTTGCCCCTGTCAACTCACTGGACTCTGTCCAGACGGAGTCCATGTTCGATCGAATCTGAGCAACTTTATCCATCAGAAACTGCGCAAATTCCTCAGCTCTTCCTTGCAAGTGTTCCTCGCTCCCCCCTTTAGCAAGGAGGGAGCGAGTCACCCTAAACAAGGTGACTGGGTGAGAATCTGCAGATGCAATAAGAGCGGAAAAATGAGATTGTTTTGCCACCCTTTTCGCCACTAGATAAGACAATAAAAGTTCTTAGAAATGTTCAGTCAGATTCGGTTTTACTGGCTCTCCAGCGTCGCTCTAGATGTCTCTTGTGGCGCTTCATCTCCCAGAGCTCCTCAGTAAACCAGGTAGCTTTCCGGGATCCACTGCCACGGAGAGGTCGCAAAGGCG
Organism: Diadophis punctatus similis; assembly: GCA_023053685.1. Taxonomy (NCBI): domain Eukaryota; kingdom Metazoa; phylum Chordata; class Lepidosauria; order Squamata; family Dipsadidae; genus Diadophis; species Diadophis punctatus. The sequence goes on from JALIGW010000002.1 coordinate 234,917,073, forward strand.
CAATCCGATCTAATGCCCCTGATGCTGCAGTGTTCCAGGCAGCCACCAGGGACTCAGACGAATTGTGGACCAGGGTTTCAGGTATTTCCCCAAGTTCCCTCTGGAATCCTTCCGGCTCCATTAGGTGCCTGGGGCAGAACCACCTAGTCGGTCCTGCCTCCGAACGGGGGAGGAGTGGGGCTGTGAAATCCAACCTCAGATAGGAAATGATTTGACCATGACAATGGGGTGGTGACTATATCCCCTGGCTTCGGATCATCTCTCCACTATCCCGAGAGAAACACTAGGTCAAGTGTGTGACCTCCCTCATGTGTTGGACTCTGGATTACTTGGGCCAGGTCCATGATTGTCATGGAATCCATGAACTCCTGAGCTGCACCAGAGGTTTCGCCCACTGAAGGCAGGTTAAAGTCCCCCAGCACCAAAAGCCTGGGGAACTCCACCACCAGGCTTGCTACCGCCTCAAGCAGCTCAGGCAGGGCCTTGGTAATGCAGCTGGGAGGCAGGTACACTAACAAAAGGCCCACCTGAACCCCTAAGTCCAATTTCAGAAGGAGCGTCTCACACCTGACAATCTCCAGGGCAGGGCTCCTACGAGGATGCAGATTCTGGCGTGTTATAATAGCCACTCCTCCCCCCCTTCCCTGGGGTCGTGGCTGATGCAACACTGAGAACCCATCTGGGCATATCTCGGAGAGGGCTACTCCCCCCTCCTGGCCTAGCCAGGTCTCAGTTATGCATACCAGGTCCACCCCCTCGTCAGTGATTAAATCACGTATCAGGGGGGCTTTGCTGACAATTGACCTGGCATTCAACAGCATCAGCTTGAGCCCAGGGCCCTGGAAATCCCAGTCACCAGGTACTCGGGTTGAGCAAGATGGAACCACATCGGAGGGGCCAGAACAAGGGATCGCTTGTAAACAGCGAGGTCTTATTCCCCGAGAGCTGCCCACCCCTCTGCTCCCGCTATACCTACCTCTCCCTATCATGACCCAAATATTCCTGCTCTCCACCCCCCCCCCAGAGATCCCCTCCCCCTCCCCGCTGGTCCTCCTCTCTCCCTGCAGGCCATACATACCATCCACACTGAACTGGGGGTCGAAATCAAGGCCCCCTGCGCTTCTGTTTCCACACTCAGCAGAGGGGACCCGAACCCCTGTCCCAGACTCACACATTCTATCCAAACTAATTTCATCCGCCCAATATATCAATATACATTCACACATAAATATCCTTTCAACCAAATCCGTTTACACCCACTTGCATCAACCACCCAACCTTAATACACAAACTTCCACATTCCCATCCCCCTCCCACTTCCGAGGTAGAGATTCGATGTAACAATGGAAACAAATCAATGTTCAGGCTGGCAGAAATAAAGTGCATAAGAAAACGCAAAAATGCATAGAAAACTCCACACTGTTGCTCTTCTCTGCACTCTTTGTAGAATCTCAACATCTTTTTTACATTGTGGTGACCAAAACTGGATGCAGTATTCCAAGGGGAAACTGGCATGTATTTCAGAAACAATATCTATCAGGCAAACGGGCCTGAATTTGCTAGGGTCCTTTTTATTCCATTTTTATATATAGCAATAGCACTTAGACTTATATACTGCTTCACAGTGCTTTATAGCCCTCTTTAAGCAGTTTACAGAGTCACCAATTATCTCATTTTACTGACCTCGAAAGGATCAGCCTTGAGCTGGTGAGACTCGAACTGCCGAATGTCTGACAGCTGACAATCAGCAGAAGTAGTCTGCAGTACTGCATTCTAGCATTGTTCTTCAGACCTTTTATGATTAATTTGATCATGACAATTTTGGGGCAAACAATAATTGACATGTTGGCTAACATATTTGTAATTTTTTAATAAAATGTTAATGTTCTACAGGTTCTTAATATGTTTATGTTTTATCAACAGTAGAAAAGATAATCCAGTGGAACTTTGTTGATACATCTGGGATTTGTTCATGATTGAGAGTATCATTATTTTGACTAAGATCATGTAAAAAATTTGGAGCTTTCCACCAGTGCTGCACATTCCTATTGTGCAGAAGACTCCTTGATTGAACACAGAGCCTCTCCTCACCTTCACAAATGTGCAGCAGAAGCCCTCAAAGCAATGGGGATGATGTCATGAAAAGTAACATCTCTTTTGAGCCTTGTTCCCTCCCCACTGCATATCCCAACCCTTATTCATAACACCTACAAATGCCATGGTGAAAAGCAGTTCTTGACTTCCATAGAGAAGAAATGGTTGGATCGATCGCTCACACACCAACACCTCACTCACTTTACAGAAAGAAAAAGACAAACGCAAACCTGTGGGACTTTATAGGTGCCAGCTAATGTTGATATCTGGATGGAGATGTCCCTGCCAGCTCCATCAACAAGAGCCAATAGGTTGTCCTTCCTTCCACAGCTGTAGTTGGGAACATTGGCTTTTCCGGTAGAGAGCATGTCCAGCAGCGTATCTGAAGTGCCAATTGGATCCAAATGGTTGTCATGGATGTTGTAGCCAAGTGTGAGATTGTGCAGGAGCTGGGGATTCTTCTTTACCATTTCAAAATTGAAAATCGTGTATAATATTCTTTGCTTTGTATAAAATAAGCTGGTGTAAAACCATGCTCATGTTAATATTACCATCAGCAGCAGCAACAAAAAATACTTTTTCCCCATTTAATCGTCTTTTTTCTCTACAAGCTAAGACTTAAGCCAATATTCATCCCAAACTAGAGGCAAATGGTAGTCACCCATGAACCCTTTAATATCATGAGTGTTGTGGATGGAGATAGTCCTCAAAAAGGTTTTTTTTAAAAAAATCAGAAATATACCATTATTTTTAGGAGTACTAATATTCATAGCCCACTAAACAGGTTTCAGAATAATTCAGTCATTAAAATAGAACCACCATAAAAGGAAGGAAATTTTTGATAAGTGACCCAGAGAAGCTGTTCTAAAAAGAAGTCATCATATATTCCTTTAAAAATCAGACATTGAATATCAATCAGTTATAAAAATATGGAAATGGTCAGACAAAGGGAATTGGAACCACCTCAATTATTACTTTCAACAAAAGTCGTATTCCAGTCATGAATTTAGGATTGAACAGAGGGAGGAAAATAATGTGGACTTCTTCCAGGTTTCATTTGCCTCATGTTTCTACCCTCAGAAAATATAAACAAAATATTGAGGGTGTGAAAATAAAAAGGATTCAAACAATTAGTCAGGTTTTTCAATATAAGAATAAGTTACATAATAAGGAAAAAAGTAAAGTGTTAGAACTGCAAATGGAGGGAATAAAACCAACAGAGTGAGTGACTTACAACTGAATCTTTCTAGAAGGAGCCATGTTAAAAGGTAATATTTTATGTGCTATTGTTGATGCAGAGATGACTATACTAATGAGAAGATCTCCTGGCATATAATAGCTCCATGGCTTTTGTCCATCCTGGTGGTCCAAATTCAGTGGGCATTTCTTTCTTTGTTTCCCAGAGACTGACTGGGACACCAGCAGCATCCGAAGCAGAAGCAGGAGGTCCATAATTCGTGGGGCTTCCCGTTTCTAAAAAAGAAAAAGAAGAATTGGAAGAATTGGAAGCATTCTCACAGGATGGAATATCCACTGGCTTTCCTGATTCAGACAGAGAGAAACCAAGGTTCACCTGGCAAAGAGAGAGAAAGTAAATTCAAGAGCACAGCTTCTGCCTGTCCTGTAACTTGAGCCACAAAGAACATAACTTGTGGTATTTATCCTTTTCTGATGCAAGATCCTTTCCATGTTGCTTCAGTCTGATGTTTACATCAAAGACAGTCAGTGGAGAAGTAGCAGAAGAGATCTCAAGGGCAGTATGGTGATAATAACAGTGAGAAGGAACTTCTCCTCTTGAGACCCTGAACTTCTTCCATGCAAGAAAGGTTATTAGCTGGAGAGAAGCACATTAGTGAAAAATTACAGATACCCCCCTTGGGGCACTGTTCTGTATTGGTCGTAGTCCTTCCTGTTAGGACATGTCCAGAAAGTGATGTTCAAGGAAGAGACTCCAACAGCCTGCAAAGTGACTTCTGCTGTCCATCAATGTGGTCTTTTGCCTCTAGAGCAGTGATGGCGAACCTTTTAGCGACCGAGTGCCAAAACTGGAACCCAAAACCCACTTATTTATCGCAAAGTGCCAACACGGCAATTTACCCTGAATTCTGAGGTTTTAATTTAGAAAAAAAAACACAATTTTCATTAAAAAAATGAAGTGGAGGTGTAGTGCACATTTCCCATACACAGAAGGCGTGCAGACCTCGATCATCCATACAAGCTCTTATTTTCCCATTAGCAGGAGCCCAAGTTGGTTCCCGTGGACAGCAGCCAATACAAAGTTCACCCTGACAATCCCAGTCCAATGTAGTGATTACACAGCAACTTCGAGCACCAGAATAAGGAAACAGACAGCCTAGGCACACCTTCCAACAAAATGGATACCCACACAACTTTGTCAAAAATTCCCTTAACACTGAATCCACCACAGCCTGCTTGCTTGCCGCAGTTGTGAAAGGCCACCGCAATATGTGCTGCTCCATGAGTTAAGGGGGTGCCAAAAGGGTTCCTCTGCTGAGTGTGGTTTTCTCTGCCCAATGGACATCAATCCACCTGGCCTGAGGGGCTGGTTTTGGGGAAAAAGATGGGGCACCCCAGCTGAAGCTCCAGTCATCCAGGAAGGGGGCAGGCTGGCCTCTTCCCTGGTACAGGACATGACATTACACTCCTGGGGAGAATGGAAGTGGGAGAAAGCAATTTCACAGGAGAAGGGATGGAGAGGGATGTGGGACGGTTTGTCTGGGGAAATTCACACCCATCCCCAGATCAACCAGGGCACCTGAAGCCCTCTCTTGCCTCCTCAGGCGTTGGAGCGTGTGGAGGGGATGCTTTTCAAGGAGCCACAAGGGGGGCTGAGAGCACAGCCCACTGGGATGGGGGCAGCCCGGCAACACCATCTCCAACTAGCAGTCTTGGTGCCAGACCTACTTAGCCAGGCGGAGAGACCCCCGCCCCAACTCAGATCAATGCCATTATAGGGGCTTAAAAGGCAGGAGTTTGGTTGGCACTACTTCCACCCTTTAAGACTCTTTGATTCTCTGGAATGAATGTAAATAACTTCAAACCAACCTAAAATTATGGAGAAATTTTCCATCATGGAGAACAATTAATCAGTGAAACTGTTGCAGTTTGCACCGGTTGGGCAAAGGGACAGGAAAAGATTTTAGGAAGCTCATCTGAAGCTTCCACTTTAGCATGCTGTGCGTGGTTTCCCAAACCTAGCAAGAGCTAGGAAAGGTTTGCAGTCTCCCAACAGCCATGATCAGGGTTGAAGGCTTCAAAAGCAGCCACCATTTCGACTTCCGGTTCCGGATCGCTGCATCGCGGACGCTCCTCGTTGAGCGCCTTTCCTTTTCCCCGTTAAAGCCGCCAGAACAGCTGTCTGGCGGCTTGAAAGTCTCTGCCCCGGGCAAAGGGGAGAGATGAGAGCCGGACAGGTGGGGTAGAGCCCCCCCTAGTGCCCCAAGTGTCAGCTAGGGGCGCGAAAGGTGAGGGCTCCCCAGCCAGCCTGTCTCTTGCTCCGGGGACTTGGAAATCTCCGCTTTTGCGGAGCAAGATGCTGTGACCACCCGCTGCTTCGTGAATGGGATTACAACTACTTAATTGTTTAAACAAGCAGACAGAGAGAGACAGGATTTTAAAGGGCAAGTACAGATTTTTTTTTCTTTCAACTCCACTGCTGATTTTCACTTCGGAAGAAACTAAGTAACAGTTATTAGGCTACAACATGGCGATCGGAGAAAGTGGGAGGAGAAGTGAAAGTAACTTTCGTTTCCCTAGCAGCTTTTTTTCTTATGGAAATTTTTGATTTTGAAAGTTGGCTTTACTCTCTCTGTCTCCCGATTCTGGATTAAATAATAACTGACAATTTTTTAAAAATAAAATTCTATCTGGCTTTGGAATTTGAAAGAATTTTAAAAGAAATTTAAAAGAACTTTAACTAGAGGCTTGGCTTTTTCTTTGTTCACCACTGGAAATACTAAAATGGCTTCAAAATCTGGAAAGATTGTTTTGAATAAAAGAATGGATTATTCATCTGGTTATATTTCTAAAATGCAACTTACCACTGAGTTAACACCCCCAAAGTCTTTAACACCTGAAAATTTAATAAGTACCTTAAAGATTATGAAAGATGAACTTATTGTTGAATTTAACCAAAAAATTAGTGAAATAGATAATAAAATGCAGGCTGCTTTAAAGAATATTGACCAACAAATTAGAAATGATGTGTTGGAGGTATGTAAAGGTCTAGCAACAAATATTGAAGTTTTGGCAAACCGCATTGAAGAAAACAAACAAGTTTTGACAACTTCAGTAGAATATATAGATAAAATACAAAATGACATTGCAAATTTTGAAACAGAGGTGTTAATGACGCAATTCAGATCCATGGAATTTGCCATAAGGGTCAGGGGGTTGAAAGAAGGATTATATGAAGATTTGAAAGGAAGGATGGTGGAAGCTTTGGAGCAGGTGTCTGGACTGTCTAAAGAAGAACTAGCCAGGCAAATTGATAAAATATATAGAATCAACTCCTGGTATGCAAAACAAAAACACCTACCAAGGGATATTGTAATATACTTTACTACAAGAGCCTTACGGAATAGGATTATACAGGCGACGTTTAAAAATAACCTGCAGGTGAATGGCCAGGAACTGATGATATGGAAAGAAATTCCCTCTAAAATGCTCAAAGCCAGAAAAGATTATACCTTTCTGATTGATGAATTTAAAAGGTTAAATTTACATTACAAATGGGAAGCACCAACAGGAGTTGCAGTGAAATTTCTGGGAAAAAGATATCGGCTTAATACAACAAAGAAAGCTACTGAATTTTATGTCAACGTCTTAAAGGCTGATATATCCAAGATTCCAGAGGAAAGATGTATGAAAACAAAAGAGGAGGAGGAGGGAAAGCCATCCCTTCCTCTTCAAATCGAAACAGATTTACAAAATTTAAATGATTGGCAGAGCCAGACAGATGTCTACAGTCTGGAAAAGGAGATGGAAGATCGGGGTCAGATGGGAGGCGAGCTGACAACTACAAAATTATCAAGTTACAAAAAGATGCAACCATCATCAAGATACAACAAGATGCAGTGTTGAAGTTTATTGGACAGATGGTTGCCATTATGACTGTACTTTTCTTTTTCCCTTCTTTCCTTAATTTTTTTTTCTTTTCTTTACTTCTTGCATTCTTTTTTTTTTCTTTTGTTTTTTTTGGGGGGCTTATTCAAAGTATTATTAATTCTTTTTAAAGATTTAGAACTTTTTTGAACCTAATAATTTAATACATAGTAACATTTTGTTACTAATAGAGTGGTAGAATTTATGATGAAGTTTAAGGTTTTTGTATTATTATTTAGTTATTTTTTGTGTAATATCAATTTAAGTTTTATTTAATTGTGAGAAAGATTTGGAATTGTTATCTATCCAGTTATAAAATATTACAATTAGATTTAACATTTTTTTTTGGGGAGAAAGGTTATTTAAAGTTTGGAATTAGTGCTTATAATCTGATATATAGTAATAGTAAGTTATTTATATACTGATTGATTTTATGATGAAGTTTAAGGTTTTTGTATTTAATACTTAGTCATCATTTATGTAATAATCATTTAATTCTTAGTTAACAGTGAAGAAATGTTGTGAAGGGTAGATGATTGAAAGGAGGAGGAAGGAATTTTTATTAGTGTACAATTTGGAGTTGAAGTTTTAAAAAAATAAGGTGGAAGTCAAAATTTTTTAATTTAATTTAAATTTATTTTATTGATATTATGCCCTGTACTCTCTCTGGGAAGTCCGGGGGGGGAGGGGGGAGGGAAAGGGGTGGGTTAGGGGGGAGAAAAATTAAAAAAAATGTTTGTACTTTCTATTTAATGTTTAGCTATTATCTATGTAATTTTGTACTAATAAAACTTTTTGGAAAAAAAAAAAAAAAGCAGCCACCATTTCTAAGCCTTGCAGACCTTGGACAAGCTTGTAAAACAAACTCAATGAACCCTGCAAGGAGGAGGAGGAAGAGAAAGTCGTGGTCACCTTTCCTTCCCTCTTGCCGCTCTAAGCACTTCCCAGTCTTGAAGCGCCACACACCCCACTGACCCGTGCTCAAACAAAGCCTCGTCGGGTGGCTCTGTCCCTACCACAGCCACACAGCAAAATTCCCTGGTGCAATGTAGTTGGCGCTACTACATCGCACCGGGGCAGAGAGGATGGCAGAGAGTCTAGGCAATCTTGCCTGGGCTCTCCGCCATTCCGGAATTGCGCCGCACCGGGGAATTTAACTGTGTGGCCATGGTGCCGGCACCAGCAACAGTGGGAGAGCACACCCTGCCCTTCAGGACCTGAGGTGCAGCTGGTCTTCCCCCCCTCCACCAGCGTAGGTTTTACCTTCTGCTGTTGCTGCTATGGGACTGAGTCTGAGAGCTGCGGCAGTCAGCCAAAGGCCCCACAGCAGCAGACCGCGCCAGGCCCAAAAGGCAGGAAATGGCAAGCGGATGTTCCGGGGCTGCTGCTCATGTTCACCGCATCTCCTGCAACACTCTTCCAGTGCTGACTCTTGTCGTACCACATGTGCAGTCCCAGGACATCTGCTTGGAGGGAGAGTGAGCAGCAACCGATTAGGTGGTTCCACTCCAGGCACCTAATGGACCCGGAAGGGTTTCAGAGGGAGCTTGGGGATTTACCTGAATCCTTGGTACACAATTCTTCCGAAGCCATAGCAGCTGCCTGGCATAGGGTGGCATCTGGGGCTTTGGATAGAATTGCGCCTTTGCGGCCTCTCCACGGCAGTGGATCCCAGAGGGCACCTTCGTTTACCGAGGAACTCCGGGAGATGAAACGCCAGAAGAGACGCCTAGAGCAACGATGGAGGGCCAGTAAATCCGAATCCAATCGAACACTACTAATTATTAGGACTTATCTAGTGGCGATAAGGGCGGCAAAATGTTCGCATTTTTCCGCTCTTATTGCATCCGCAGATTCTTGCCTAGCCTCCCTTTTTAGGGTGACCCGGTCCCTTCTCAAGGGGGAGGGGACAGAGGAACCCCTTCAAGGAAGAGCTGAGGAATTTGTTCAGTTTCTGACAGATAAAGTCACTTAGATTCGGACAGACCTGGACTCTGGTTGGGCGAAGCAAGCCGAGATGACAGGGGCAGATCTTGGTCCCATTTTATGGGAAGAGTTTGACCTGGTGACCCCTGAAGAAGTGGACAAGGCCATTGGAGCGGTGAGCTCCGCCACTTGTATGCTGGATCCATGCCCCTCCTGGCTTGTTTCTGCAAGTAGGGAGGTGACATGAGGTTGGTTCCAGGAGTTAATTAATGCTTCTTTAAGAGAGGGGTTCTTCCCCCAGCCTTTTAAGGTTGCGGTGGTGAGGCCCCTCCTTAAAAAGCCATCCCTGGACCCAACTGACCTTAAAAACTATCGACCAGTCTCCAACCTCCCCTTCATGGGGAAGGTGGTGGAGAAAGTGGTGGTGCTGCAACTCCAATGGCTCTTGGAAGAAACGGAGTATCTTGACCCTTTCCAGTCGTGTTTCAGGCCCGGTCACAGCACAGAAACTGCCTTGGTCACGCTGATGGATGATCTCTGGCGAGCCCGAGATGGATGTTGCTCCTCCATCTTGGTGCTACTTGACCTCTCAGCGGCTTTCGATACCATTGACCATGGTATCCTTCTGTGACTGCTCGGGGAGTTGGGAGTGGGAGGCACCGTTCTGCGGTGGTTCTCCTCCTATCTCTCTGACCAGTCGCAGTCGGTGTTGGCTGGGGGACAGAGGTCAACCCCAAGACCCCTCGTATGTGGGGTTCCTCACATGTGGGGTTCCTCGTATGTGGGGTTCCTCAGGGGTCTATTCTTTCCCCTATGCTCTTTAATATCTACATGAAACCGTTGGGTGAGATCATCCGTAGGCATGGGATGAGGTTCCAACAGTACGCTGACGATACTCAGCTGTACATGTCCACCCCATGCCAATTCAGTGAGGCAGTTGATGTGATGTGCCGGTGTCTGGACACTGTAAGGGTCTGGATGGGGGTTAACAGGCTCAAACTCAACCCAGACAAGACCGAGTGGCTTTGGATGCTGCCTCCCAAGAACTTCAACATCTGTCCCTCCTTGGTTCTGGGGGGTGGGAAATTTGATCCCTTCAGAACGGGCTCGCAACTTGGGGGTCCTTCTGGATCCACAGCTAAAATTGGACCAACATCAAACAGCTGTGGCCAGAGGGACCTTTGCACAAGTTCATCTTGTGCACCAGTTGCATCCTTTCTTGGACCGGGAGGCACTACTTACAGTCACTCATGCCCTTGTTACCTCACGCCTTGACTATTGCAACGCACTCTACACGGGACTACCCTTGAAGAACGTTCGGAGACTGCAGCTAGTGCAGAATGCGGCGGCACGTGTGGTGATGGGTGTCCCTAGATACACCCATGTGACACCCATCCTTCGCAAACTGCACTGGCTGCCTATAGGTCTCCAAGCGCAATTCAAGGTGTTGGTGATTACCTTTAAAGCCCTACATGGCTTAGGACCAGTTTACCTCTGAGACCGGCTTCTCCAACATACCTCCCTAAGACCGATTAGAGCCCACAGAGTTGGTCTGCTGGTGGTCCCATCAGCCAAACAATGTCAGCTGGTGGGCCTACGAATGAGGGCCTTCTCTGTGGCAGTACCGGCTCTCTGGAATACACTACCCCCAGAGATCCGCATTATTCCCACCCTGCCAGCCTTCAGAAAAGCAGTTAAAACATGGCTTTGTTGACAGGCCTGGGGCCAATGATTTTAATACAACACCGATCATACTTGGCCCCATGAATAATTTATTGTATGGGTTTTTAAATTGTGGTTTTTAATGTTTTTTTAATGTTTTAATATCTATTGTTTTTAATGCTTTTTATATTTGTTGTTGCATGTGAATTTTTACTGTTGTGAGCCACCCAGAGTCTCTCTGGAGTGGGCGGCATACAAATGCAACTAATAAATAAATAAATAAATAAATAAACCTGGGGACCGGTTCGGGGGCATGGCCAGCCAGCCATCGCTGCCGGTTCGTTGAACCACTGGCGGCCGGCACTACTGGTATGCCTGAACCGGTCCGAACCGGGAGCATTTGACCCCTGCCCTTACATATGAATAGGTATGCTTACCTTTCAAAATTTCCCAAACTTCTTGAGTTGTTTTCCCCTTGAGGATTCTCATTCATGGAATTCTTCCCAAGCCTTTCCTAAGTTTATTGAATTAGCTCTCTTAAATTCTAAGATTCGAGTTTGACTTAATTGCTTGTGCTTGGATAATGTTGAATTCCAATATTGCAGGATCACTCCTACCCCCAAAGTTCCTGTAGCTTCAACACCATCTCTCAGTTCATCTCTGTTAGTGAGAATTAAGTCCAATATGGCTGATCCCCTAGTTCCCTTCTCTACTTTTTGGGACACAAAGTTGTCTACTAGGTTTGTCAGGAACATGTTTGATTTTTCCACTTGGTGCAGTTTCTCTCCCAGTTGATGTCAGGGTAGTTAAAGTCCCCCATTAATATTTTGATGTGCTTAATATATACTTAGATAATTGACTAGCAAAAAGTTCATCTGTTTTCTCTATGGTTGGATAGCCTATAGCAGTGATGGCAAATCTTTTAGATACCGAGTGCCAAGCCTGGAAGTCATGCACATTTGTGTACGCATACCCACGCGTGCACTGGAGAGCCAAAGAATGGCGGGGAGGTGGGGCATCACAATACCCGAGCTCTGCAGGAAACTTCTGTTTCCCTGCAAATTATGGCGAGAAATGCGGTGGAGCTGAGCTGGGGTGACGGCGCATGTGCCCTCAGAGGTGAGTGCCACCTCTGGCATGCGTGCCATAGGTTTGCCATCACTGGCCTATAGTATACACCTATGGTAGTGCCATTCTCCCCCTTTTATATTGCCCTAAATGCATTCAAGACACTTTTCATCATTCTTGCGTTTTATTTCTGTAGACATTTAGTTATTTCTTATATATAGTGCAACTCCACCTCCTTTTTTATTTGTTCTGTTTCTTTTTAATAATATAAATCCCTCTAGCTGTATATTCCACTTGTGGATTTCATCCCACCGTGTTTCTGTAAAGGCAACAATATAATATCTGCATCATTTATTCATCGTTTGTTATATGATTTCTAACTTATGCATTACTCTATCCGGCCATTTTGAAATGCATAAATATGAGTGCATCTCTTTGTTGTGTGGGGGCCGTCTCAATATTATTTCAGGGAGTCCCACCAAGACATGCTGAAAAACACTGCAGAAAGAATTGAATAATTGCTTTGGGTCCTACACTTGATTCTGAATTCTGGAAGAACCATGAATATGAGGTTGAGAGCAGTGGTGGGATTCAGCCAGTCCGCACCACTTCGGGCGAACCGGTTGTTAACTTTCTGAGCAGTTTGGTGAACTGGTTGTTTGAAGAAACCATTAGGGCAGAGAACCGGTTGTTAAATTATTTGAATCCCACCACTAGTTGAGACCCTCCTAACTAACTCTGAAGTTACCCACCAAGCTTAAAGCAGTCCAGAGCCCAGGACATGGTTTACATATGTACTCTCTTCAAGGATTGCTTAAAGGAAATATTTGCTAACCAGTGTGCTGAGGAAAAGGAGGGTTATCTATAGTTTAAAAACACAAATATCAACTATTAATTTATTTTATTGTTTAGTGATTATCTTAGATTTTAATTTCATTAATCTATTTTTATTTCTTTCAGTTTTAAATAGCTTAAGTTGTCAAATAGAGGCAAGCAAAGCATATAAACCATCAACAATTGCAATCATTAATTAAATGTTATGATCCTAAGAAAAAATTTCATTGTCAGTTCCCTAGTTTTATTGTTAGATGTTCCTTAGTGTTTAGATCTGGTCTCAGGATGATAATGTAGCACTTGGGGAAGAAGATGCAGCCTAGCAGTCCACCACTGGAGGCCAAGATGGAGAAGACCTGCACGGCCACCATGGACTTTCCTTTGGTGCTCAGGTAGGTGGGCAGGAAAGAGACCCAGACGCTGCAGAAGACCAGCATGCTGAAGGTGATTGGCTTGGCTTCATTGAAGGCCCCAGGCAAGTTTCTGGCCAGGAAAGCCACTATGAAGCAAATGACAGCTAGGAAACCCATGTAACCGAGCACAACGTAAAACATGGCAACAGAGCCTTCGTTGCACTGAAGGATGATCTCTCCAAGCTGGGATTGCAGGTCAGAATCAGGGAATGGTTGAGAAACTCCAAGCCACAATACACAGATGAAAATTTGGACACCAGAACAAGAAAGGATGATGGAGTTGGCCAAGCTCTTTCCTAACCATCTTCTCATCCTGTTTCCTGGTTTTGAGGCCAAGAAAGCCAGCACCACCATGATAGTTTTGGCCAACACAGAAGACACAGCTACTGAGAAGACAATGCTGAACACTGTTTGTCGGAGAAGACAGCTGGCTTTCCTTGGCTGGCCAATGAAGAGAAAGGAGGACAAAAAACAAAGCAGGAGGGAGATCAGGAGGATAAAGGAGAGGTCCCTGTTGTTGGCTTTGACAATGGGAGTTTCAAGGTATTGAAGGAATATCATTAAAACAAGTCCTGTAGTTAGGAACAAGAGTAAGGCAAAGGAGACGAGGATGATGCCCAGATGTTCTTCATAGGACAGGAATGTTATTCTTTTGGGGACACATTGGACTCGATTCATGGTTGGATATTGATCATCTGGGCACTTGGTGCATTTTTCAGTATCTGAGAAAAGAAAAGAACATTTCTTTTATATTGTTTCATGTTAGATAGGGTGAATGGAAGAGTCAGGATGCAGCAGGAACAGTTAACAACAGCTCTTTATTGTAAAGCAGCTAACAACCCAGCAAACAGCCTGTCTGACAGCTTGCCCTTTTATAGAGAGCTGTCAGAAGGGTCAGCCAATCAGAACAGTGTATTTTCCCACCGGGGTGGCAGACCTGAGTGAAGCCTTCACTTTGCTCCATTATTTGAATATGTAACACCCCTCCCCACCCGGCTTGGGATTTGCCCAATCAGGTTAGTCTTTTGGACGTAGTCACACTAGTAGGCGAGGCGTTGTCGATTCCTGGTTGACCTGCACAGTTCAGTTGGTTCAGTGGCAGCTGTCTGGTTGGACAGGTCTGCCTTCGCTCTGGAGCCCTCCAATGGAAACTTCTGGGCATTGACTTGAGGCGTGGCTGGCTGGTCTAGGCCCAAACCCTTCTGGAGTTCCTTGCTGGATTTCTGGAGCTACAGCTAAGTCCTGCGGTTGCTCCTTCGGGCTTGAGAACCTTTCAGTTGTTGGATTCTCATGTATGCTAGGGTCTCTAGCGTTGGTATTTCCAATCAACCTCGGAGCTGGTCTATGTGCCTTCGCCATAGCCTTCCATCTTCCAGCTCAATTTTGTAGGACCGAGGTCCTGTGATTTCTACCACCCGGCCAGGGATACAGAGGGTTCTTTCTTTGTAATTATGGGTATAGACCAGGTCCCCTAAGTTGAATGCCCTGACCTTACTGGTATAGTCAGTGGGGGGTTGTGCAATGTACTCTGGGTGTAGCCGGTTTAGCTGGGATCTGATCCAGCGGCCCATTAAAAGTTTAGCAGGGCTCCTATTTGTGGTGGCACTAGGTGTTATGTGCTGAACTAGCAAGAACCTGTCTATTTTTGCTTGCTGGTGCCCTGGGCCCATTCTAGCAAGGGCTTCTTTTGCTGATCTAACCATCCTTTCGACCTGACCATTGCTGGTCAGATGGAATAGCGCGAGAAGGGCATGTCTAATCCCTTGCTCTGCCCCAAAAAATCTTGAATTGAGAGGCCATGAATTGGTACCCGTTGCTGCACATTTGCACGGGATAGGCACTCTGCTGTAATGCCTTCTTGATCGTGCATTTGTAATCCATGCAGATGTGGATAGAGCCATCTGATTTCAGCAGGGTCACTATGGGGGTTTCCCACCTGGCAAGGTCAACCCGTTCTAACACTCCTTGGCCAATTAGCTTGTCTAATTCTTTGTCAATTTTAGGCCGCAAGGCTAGTGGCACCCTTCATGGCTTGAGTCTTATGGGGGCAACTTGCGGGTCTAAGTTGAAGGCAATTGGTGTCCCTGTATACTTGCCCAGGCCACCGTTAAACACATCCTCTAATTCTCACACCAACTGGTCGACGTCACTGCTCTGGATGGCGTTGATTCCGGCTACCCCCATGCCCAGGGTCTCAAACCAGTCCAGTCCAAACAAGCTGGGGAGGGAGCCGCTGACCACTGTCAGATCTAATGGCCCCTTGAAGTCCTTGAATGACACCTGCACGGTGTCACAGCCCAGAACGGGGATTCAGTTTCCCTGATAATCTCTGAGGTTTAGTCTTTGGGGTTTCAGGTTTTTCTTCTGGATGCCAGAGGAATCCTGATTGTTGTCCAGGAGACTATTGTTAGGAATGACACGGTATCTAACTCCATTTCACAAGATGAGGCCTCAATGGTTACTGTGACATGGATCTTCTTGGATCAATGATCCCTGGTCTGTCTAATGTTGGTGTGATATGCATCTTTGGAGCCTTCTGACCGGTCACTTCCCCATCGCGTCTTCCAGGCTGCTGGCCTTCTGGTTACTGGGGTGGTCGGAGCTTGCTGGCAGAACACTGTATGGCATGGCAGACCTTGGCTAGGTGTCCATTTCGGTCGCAGTGCTGGCAGATGGCATCTTTAAATTTGCAGGCTGCTCTGGGTGTTTAGGAGCGGCTTGCCTTCGGCCTCAAGGGTTTTTTTTCTTCTCAGTGCGGAGGCAACAGATGTCATCCTCATCATCTGTGGAGGTTTCTCTCTCCGTGTTTTCTTGGTGCACATAGAAAGCTTGGCGGGAAAATGGAGCATTGGCGCCACTTTTTTGAAATGTCGCCACTGATTGGCTCAAGGACCCGGTTGTTCTGGCCTCATCTAGTGCTGTCTGCAGAGTGAGGTTAGGCTTTTCTAACAACCGCCTCTGAAGTCTCAGATCCCTCACTCTGCTTATCACTTGCTCTAACAGCACGTCCTCCAGCTCTCTAAATTCGGAACTGGCAGTGGCCTTTCTAAGGCCGGTGACATAGTGGTTCATGGTCTTGCCGTCTTCCTGCATGCGGTGGTGGAACTTGCACCGCTTCACGAACTTCTACTTCTCTGGAGTGTAATGTGCTTGGAGAGTGTTCTGAAGCATTGTCTATGGCACCGCACGAATGGCCGTTGGGGCAAGAAGTGCCTTGGCCATGTCGAAGACATCAGAGCCACAATAGCTGAGGAAGAGGGACCTCTTCCTATTGTCGGAGAGTCCTAGGAGGTCATTGGCTTCCATGAAGCACTCAAACCTCTCCATGTATGACTCTCATTGCTCCATGGCTGGGTTGAACAGGCTTGGTAGGGCATGAGCAGTCATTTCAATGGTCTAAGCTCTTTTTGGTTATAGCTATTCCACGTTGCCCGGTTCTCTGCATCGCTTAATGTTCTTCCGATCCCACCTTCGTCGCCAGTGTTAGATAGGGCGAACGAAGAGTCAGGATGCAGCAGGAAGAGTTAAAAACAGTTCTTTATTGTAAAGCAGCTAACAACCCAGCAAAGAGCCTGTCTGACAGCTTCCCCTTTTATAGGGAACTGTCAGAAGGCTCAGCCAATCAGAACAGTGTATTTTCCCACCGGGGTGGCAGACCTGAGTGAAGCCTTCACTTTGCTCCATTGTTTGAATATGTAACATTTCAAATTTCAAGAAACCCTTTGGATGAGATGTGATATTGAGAGACTGAAAAGCCTCACTAATGGTACATTCTTACACTGCAGCAAAAAATATTCCCAAATATGTACAAACAAGAACAACAACTAAATAAAATGAAAAGAAGAAATATCTGGTGCCACAACCTCCCTTTGTCAACTTCAAAGCTAAAGTTCATTCATTGCCACTATTGCTGCTTTTCAGTTGCCACAAAGATGAGAGGGGGGCAGGGGGAGGGAAAGCCACCTGTGGAATGCCAGTTCCAGACAGCAACTAGAAACCATCCCATGGGAACCTAGGTCACTTAACCAGATGGGTAACCACTTATCTTGCACTGACCTTACCTTATCAAATGCCTGGGAGAAGTAGCAAGTCTCCAGAAGTTTAAGAGGATGGGGGCTATTGAATTTCAGGGGAGTGGGCCAAATAGAGCAGGAGCTGCCCCAGAAAAGGTAGGATTCTGAGGACCCATAAAGTGGCAATGTTTTAGGGAACAGATCTTAGCCAAAGCATTCCAGGTGTGGTCTTCATAGGTTTTATAAAGTGGTAGTAATATTTCACGTGATTTCCATTCTTTGCCTCTGTTTATACAACCAAGGATTGTATTAGCTTTTTTTGCTGCTGCTGCACACTCATGTGGCAATCTTTTGCCACTAGCTCCCTTCTCTGAGATAACCAACCCATTATTTTCATTTATTTATTTTTTTATTTTTTGTTTGTTTATTTATTACATTTTTGTCAGATGATGGACATATGTTTCTGCCAAGAATATTTAAACTCCATTACTGATTATTGACCCACGCTCTCAAACCATGCTCTCAATAAACTGCTCTAAAAGATTGGACATAGGATAAAAGTTGTCTAACATGGATGGATCCATGGAGTTCCTCTTGAGAAGGGTTGCAACACTGGCTACTTCAGGGCAGGTAGTACGGCCCCCTCCAGTTAAAAATCATTAACTATCCTGAAATTGAGAGTATCTCCAAACAATGAGGCCTTCTAGAAATCCCTTAAAATGTTTTTTTTTTCAAAAGTCCAGGGGATCCCCTGACAACAGAGCCCCATATGCTGGTTGCATGGCAGATAGCATCTTGATGTACCCCTCTCTTGCTTTCTTAGCATTTAGTTCCCATTGTTTTGATTTTTGATTTAACTGTGTGCTACCAAGAGTCACTTTGTATGAAATAGACAACCATATAAATTTGAGTAATAAATTTGAAAAGAAAGAGATTTTTAGAAATATGAACATGTGAAGGAATTCGAGAAGAGGAACTGAGTTTCTTATCTGCACAGTCTTTTTACAAGAATATGAAGCGATATATTTCCATCCTCTCTAGATCTGGCAACAATTTTAAAGATTCAACATTGGCATTAATGGATATTAAGTAGATGGATATTTTGTTTGTTCTCCTATTCCTCCTCCTTTCTGTTCTTTTAAATCACAGGGTTCTGTTCTTTTAAATCACAGGGTTGGACTAGATGACCTACAAGGTCCCTTCCAACTCTAATAAATAAATAAATAAATAAAACAACACTGTATATATTAGGCTTTTTTTCTTTTCAGAATCACAACTATGTTCCTTTTTTGTTGGTGTTATAATCTTTGTATCTCAATATTTAACAAGGAAAATTGGAAAGATAAGAAAAGGTGGGAAGGAAATATCCACTTGATGGTTTTATGCTGAATCCTCCCTTTGGTTTTCATTTGTTCCTTTAACCCAACTTCTCCCCTCCATTGTCCTTCCCAATTAGATATTTCAGCTTATTCTGATTTATGATCTTCATAAAGATTGACTGTTTAACTGAACAATTTGTTGATATATCTTTTAGCCTGTAGTATAAAGCAAAACCCATTGATCTTAAATAATTCCTCAAGTTACAAAGAATTCAGATGTCCCTAAAAAAGATAAATATTGAAGGACACAACCAAACTGGCAAATAAAAGAGAGATTTCCTACCTGATCTACAACATCCTTCTTCCTACCTCATCCTTCAAGATATTTTTCTTAACCGTCAGATAATGGAAGAAATTGGACACCATGAAAATTAAGAACAAAACAATCAAATTTACATGTGTCTTTAACATGCATATTGATCAAAGTGCTCTGGATGAATTCAGAAGGTTTCCCTGTGGTGTCACCCACCTTCCTGAGTGGAGATGGTCCCCTCTGGACAAGGAACACAGTCATAGCAGCAAACTGGCTGTCCTTCTCGAGCTTTTTTGACAAATCCAGGCTGACATTTTTCCACACATTTAGACTGAGGCAGAGACTAAGAAGAAGAAATGCCAAAGAAAATATATGAGCCACGGTGGCGCACTGGTTAGAGTGCAGTACTGTAGGCTATTTCTGCTGATCACCAGCTGCCAGCAGTTTGGCAGTTCAAATCCCACCAGGCTCAAGGTTGATTCAGCCTTCCATCCTTCCAAGGGGGGTAAAATGAGGACCCAAATTGTTGGGGGCAAATTGTTGGGGGCAATAAATCTTTTAGAGAGCGCTGTAAAGCACTATAAAGCGGAATATATGTCTAAGTGCTATTGCTATATTAGAACTCACTATCCATGTAAAATGATGATAGATATGAACATTAGCCAAGTAGTCTCTGGGCTTCACTTAGGCAAATATGAAATCTCTGACTACTTCCAAATGGCTGCAGAAGATACAATTGCAGGCAGATGCCTCATTTAGTTCCTCCTTTTTTTCTTGGGGCATATCAGATAGCAAAAAATGTACCTTTCTACTTAACAAAGTCTAGAAGAATGAAATTGAGAAAAGATGTAAGCATCAAGTGACAACCAGGGGGTTCCTCCTAACAGTGGAATTAACATGCATTCCTCTATTCTTCATATAGCCATGATTTCGAAATTAGATATCCACTCATACTAAATTTCAAAGTAAAGTTTAGCATAAAAGATTCATTAAATGTTTTTTAAAATATTTATAAAATATAAAATTTAAAAATATTAGATTTATTCGAATAAAACTGTGATGAAGAAAGAAACACCCGACCAGCAGGATCTGGAAAGGTTTCTTCTGGTGTATATAAAACATTGCAAAGCTGATTCCCTTTGAAAGGAAATTCCTTTTCCTATCCTCCACTTAAGATACAAAAGAAAAAAATTCCTTACAAAGAAGGGCTGTCACCCTTAAAGGGGTTGTTCTTTATTTGTATATTTATTTCTTCAGTTTATATGGCTGCCATGTTGGTGAACTAAAACTAAAACTTCCTGACTGACTGACTGAGATGAGATGCAAGTGAGGTCATGAGAACGTGTCCCTCAAAAAGGGTGAATCAGGCTTCTTTTGATGCCGCACATGGGACATGAGTGTGAGCCCTGTGTGGGAAAGGGATACTCAGCACAAAGTATTCAGCCCAAGTCCTTTCTGTTGAAAAACTACAATTACCGGTAAGTCACACAAACCAACAGGGAAATACACACCCATATTTATTATTGGTTTGATTTGGAGCCTCCCTGAGTGTCTTAAGATAGCTAGAAATCAAGACAAACAATTGGATTCAAGGGATTTACAGGCAAATACCATACATCTAAGTAATATTTCCCTCAAATTTGTCCCTTATTACTTCTGATATCAGGAATTGCTTTTCTGTTCATCAATCAAAGCCATGTTTCAGTGCTTCAGTTTTTCAAACCATTCTTGTGGTGAGATGAGCACCCAATAGATTTAATTAATAAATAATTAAGCTCACATCAGACCAGTCATTATCATTTCATGAGAACTGAAAGCCTTGGACCTCCTTCCTAAATTCCACTATCCCAGTGGGGTTAAAGAGAGGCATGTATAACTATGGTCTCAGCTGATTAAAAAGTCTAGGGACCTGCAATTTTTGGAGACTCTGATTCCAACCAGGACAAGAGGAAGCTTATTTCCCAATTGGATTAACAGGACTTCCATCCAATCTTGATTCCATTTCATTGGATTCAATCCAAACCTGAAGTTAGGGACTGGTCAACAGAATTGCCTTCACCTTTGATAATTGAAGACAAGGAACAAGTGTATCTGAAGCTATTAACATGAACATCTTCACGCCCTGAGTCCTTCGGGAGTTGGGCGGCATATAAGAATAACAAAATAAATAAATAAACAAAATAAATAAATATGAGGCCTTCTCTCACCAGTTTTACAGTGATAAATTGCAGAAGCGATATTAAATGGCAATGATTTGTGTCCTAAATAATAAGCACTCCAAATCCCATTTTGGATATAGCTGAACCAGCTTACAATGGTATTCAGCATTACAGCATCTGAAGGATACGGATAGAATTGAAGCCTCCCTATTTGTCTAAGAAAGTTATAGATGTTTTATTCCACACATTCAATTCTCAGTTAAGGCTACCCACCTTTTTGACTAGGTTTGGCCCCCTTTTAATGGGTCCTGATTCTTTGCAAAAAAAGAGAAAAGACATCAATATTTTCCCCACCTTGTTGAGCAGCTTTAGCTGTGACAAAGCCTTCTGGTTGATTATCAGTCTCTGCCTTTCAAACCTCCCCAAATACTTGTCAAAGGGATCCTCTTTAGGAAGAAACACCCTACTAACAATCCTCAGATCTGCTGCAATGGCTCCATTCTGATCCAAGTACATTTTCATAAGGGAAAGATTGTACAATTCCTCCTTCTTTAGAAATGAAGAGAACTAGAATGGAAACATCCAGGAATTTTAAAAGCAGAAATCTTGGTTTGTTATCTCTCATCTCTTTTTACATTAGAATCTTTCTTCTATGGTTGTCTAACTTGCAAATATTGTGATTGGGAGAACAAGTTTTACCACTATTTTCAAAACTCTAGAACAGAGGTACAGTAATAGTTCTCAATCATATAGCATATTGACAAAAAGTATAGTGAGAAGATATAATTGACAGAAATTGTCAATTTTACAGAACATTTTAGGAAAGGTCACAAATCAATTGAAGAAAAACCCCAAATAACTAGAGTATTCATACACTCCTTGAAAACAACAGGGTGATTACCAGAAAGCAAGGATTTGTCAAGAAGAAAACTGAAAAGCTAATCTTCATTCAGGTAGAGCAAACAGGAAAAATGACCAGATGAACTAATTCTACTTTATTGTAAGGCTATATTAACAATGTGAAGGTCCAAATCTTTCATGAACTCTTTTGATAAAACATCTTGGTTATAGAAGGGAGGATGCAGCACTCTTTCAATAACTATGAGATGTTGGACAGAAGCTTAAGATCTTAAACAACCAAGCTCAGAGAGCAGCAAAGACCCTGAAAAGGAATTTAGTTTGACAGATCCTTGTTGGGACCCCTTACCAGAGGTGGGTTCCTAGCGGTTCCAATTGGTTCTATAGAATAGGTAGTAAGTTGGCGGCCTGGGTCGCTGGAACCGGCAGTGACCCAGGCCTGCCATGCCCCCAAGCCGGTTCTCTCGGCAGCGCTGTAGGTGCCGCCATGTTGTTTTTTGCTTCTGCACATGCGCAGAAGCTTTTTTCTACTTCACACGCATGCATGTGTGTGATGCATGCGTGCGCACCCATGACTCGCCCGTCCTGCGTGCAACACGTGCCCGCCCGGCGCGTCCCTGAGAGAATCGGCAGTAGGAAAATCCAGAACCTACCCAGGTTGCCCCTTACCATCCACGGCTGCAGCCTTGGAGTCCCCAACCTCTCTTCTCCCTTCTTCCTTCTACTCTTGGATTTGAACGCAGCATTTAAGGCATAGGCCAGAACCTTAATGTATGCAGTGTCTGTATTTGTGATCCGCATCCTATTCTTTTTCTCTTGGGTATCAGATGGCTCTTTCTGGCTGAAATTAATTTATAAAATTCTATTTTATTGTAAGACCATTAACAGTATCTTGCAAGTGTGAAGGTACAAATCTTTCACCACCTCTTTTGATAGTCAAAAAAATTAGGGAGAAACTTCTCTGAGTTTCTTTCTCTGCCTGTTATGCAGCTGTGGCTTCATTCCCCCTCCCCTCCTCCCATCTTATCTGATCCTTCCTTATGCAGCATCTCTTTGTCTGGTCCCCCAAACTCATTCCCGCATATCCTTACACTTCCTTAACAGATTTTGTGAATGCTGGTGATATAACATGTTTTTAGCAAAGAATTAACAAAATGCTTCAAGATGTGATGAATGGGGATCTAGTTAACTGAGGACTGGATGGTATGAGATAGTTAAGTGGATACAACTGTCTTAAAAATTGTACCCAATAATGGTATATTTTAATCTTACTGATAAAATTCAGGATTTATGAACAACATTTAGACCTTGGTTATTGATTTTTCCCCTAGATTTTCATTTATAAAGGGAGTAGATAAATCATGATTTTGTGATGTAAAAAATATAATGAAGTTTGGACAAAGCTATCTTGATCTCCTTTAAAAAAAATTCTCAGCTTCCAGAAAATAAAAATATGATTTCATGATATAGAGAGGTATATAAGTAAAATCCAGGTGGATACTAAGTAATTTTTAGCATCTAGAACAAGGATGTCAAACACAAGCTCATCGTGGGCCGGATTGTGACTTTTAAGGATTTTTTTTGCCTTTGCTGCGCCTGATCTAGGATATGATACATGATTGATGATTGTATATTGTATAACAACAAACATATGACAATCTACTGTATATCTTCTTTTAAGATTTCAATTGTAGTTTTTCTCACATTATTCTGTATGTAGAATTTTTACTGACTATAATAAAGTAGCGGTAATATTTTCATGATATGATACGATTTTAAAGATATGATAATTATGACATGATAATTAATTTGACAATAATGTCATTAATGATCCAGGAGAATCATTCCAGATCATATTGTAGGAACCACACTTGGAAAAGACATTGCGGGCAAAATATTCATCAGCTTTATGCAAGGACAAAGAAGGAAGAGATCAAAGGAGCTACTTTTAGCCTTGAGGAAAGAGAACAAGGAGAAGAGCCATGATGGTTTAAAGGAGCTTAAAATCAGAAGGAATCTGGGAACATTTTTTGGATATACAAACTGTCTTGGTTGTAGAAGGGAGGATGCAGTGCTATTCCAATAAGTACAAGATGTTGTACAAAAGCTAAACATATTAAACCACCAAGCTCAGAGAGCCCCAAAGACCCTGATAAGGAATTTAGCATGATAGATCCTGGTTGGGACCGCATACCTTCCACAGCTGCAGCCTTGGAGTCCCCAACCTCTCTTCTCCCTTCTTCCTTCTCCTCTGGGGATTGGACATAGCATTTAAGGCATGGGCCAGAATCTTAATGACACTGTAAGGAACACCTGGGTTTTCGATCCTCATCCTATTCTTTTTCTCTTGGGTCTCCAGTGTTGCTTTCTGGATGCATCTTCTCCGGCCTTTGACAGAAAAGATGTGCTTTGAAACAGAACAGTGAAAATATTCAGCTTGAAATTCAGGTTCCACAAACAAAGGATGTTTATAGGCATGATCTTTAGTCCAACTTTTTTTCCACAGAAAAGGAAAGGTCCAAATGCTATGAACATACTTGAGACGCCTGTCATTTCCAAAGAAATGTACTCCAATCATTGTCGTGATCCAGACTTTCCCTTCAATGGGTCCTGGAAAACTTTCAAATGTTAAATGGAAAGGAAGAATTCTATTGAAAGGTAACTCAAGTTCCATGAAGTGAACAAAGACGTTGACTTGTTTCCACTTGGAGAGGGCATCCCTGAGGGCTGCTGTATTTCCAGTCATTGAGAATTGTTGTGATATAACAACACAAATTGTATTCTTGAGTAAAGAAAGTAAAGCAAAGGAGTAAAAGTCCTCATGAAATTCTCTCCCTTCTCTGTGTCTGGAGCAAAGAGACCGATCAAGGTCCATCCGAAATGGAGGAGCAATTGGACAATTTGTGGATAATGGAAACCTTCTTTGGGGAGCATCGGATGGAAAAAAGGGAATTGTTTTTTAATACTAAGAGCCTCTGAAGCAATTTTGTCACTGACCTGAAAAAAGCAATGAAGAGTACTGTGTTATATTTGGGGTTTATCAAGTCCAGATTTTTAGTTTTTAATAAATTTCAACTTTTTTCTCAAGCACATATTAGAACAGTTTCTTGTTGATTAGTCAGAAGGCCATATCAAGATACAAAATATAAAAGGAAGGACATTAAGAGGATCACATGTAAAAGTAGATTTAATAAAAATAAGCATAAAGAATAAAAATAGTATTTTTTATCATCCCCTGAATTTACCACAATCAGACTGCATATGAGGATCTCAACTGAATTAATTTCCTCCGAAAAAAGGGACATATTATATATAACTGTTGGATTCTGATCACACAGGAAATATGTTGTTTTAATATTAGGATCCCAATAGATCATTTCTTTAAAGTGCAGTCCAAGATATTGATCTCCCTCTTTCTTATATAATTGACATTCAAAATAATACATGTATTACATCTTCTATCTCTGGAGCTCCACAAAAACAAATTTATTCATTGTAAGGGATTTGGAAGATTTAACTCAATACTTGGCAATTTGGAAGGTACATTTGTAGCATTTAATGCATTTAAATGTGCCAATCTTGCTGAGGATGGCCATATTTTTATCTGTTTTGAAAATCTTGGATTCTTTGTGCAGCAATTTTTTTAGTTTTGTTTCCAATTGTAAAAAGACAGGGAGATCACAGTTCCTAATATAATTTCTCAATTGTACACTTCAAGACCTTTTAAATAGAAATTTGTTTTTTCTATCAGAGTTTTGACTCTCTGACAGTTCCCATATTATTAATATTATAAAAAAATATATATTCCCTAATTTTATAAACTGTATAAATTCCCAATTTCGCTCTAACAGCAGCAGCTGAAATCCTTTTATCTACTCTCAACATACTTCTCAGTTTTAGTAATTGTATTAATTAAATCCCAGAGTTCAGTCCAATATAAGCGCATGGTGATAACATTGGTTTTTTGTACTGTAATATTTCAGGCTAAGAAAGCTGCATAGCTGTGATTTAAAAAAAATATATTTTAACAGTGCATTCACTTGTCCCTTTGGTCTAAATGAGCTCCTTTGATGTTGAGGGAGCCAAGATCCAGTCACAGAGAAAAATACCCCAGGTAAGGAAAGGTGTGAACTTGCTCTATTGGCTCATCATCGAATAGCTCTATATGGCAATGATATCATTTCCCAAAGACCAAAACTTTTGATTTTGACTTATCCATCACGATTATTATTATCACAATGTAAAAAGGATGTTGAGACTCTAGAAAGAGTGCAGAGAAGAGCAACAAAAATGATTAGGTGACTGGAGGCTAAAACATATGAAGAACGGTTGCAGGAACTGGGTATGTCTAGTTTAATGAAAAGAAGGACCAGGGGTGACATGATAGCAGTGTTCCAATATCTCAGGGGTCACCACAAAGAAGAGGGAGTCAAACTCTTCTCCAAGGCACCTGGGGGTAGAACAAGAAGCAATGGGTGGAAACTAATCAAGGAGAGAAGCAACTTAGAACTAAGGAGAAATTTCCTGACAGTTAGAACAATTAATCAGTGGAACAGCTTACCTCCAGAAGTTGTGAATGCTCCAACACTAGACATTTTTAAGAAGATGTTGGATAACCATCTGTCTGAAGTAGTGTAGGGTTTCCTGCGTAAGCAGGGGGTTGGACTAGAAGACCTCCAAGGTCCCTTCCAACTCTGTTATTATTATTATTATTATAATCAGATAATTCTTAAGAGAGGAGCCAAGTTGTCTTAACAGCACATGCAAAACTTAATGTCATATTGGCAGGACATTTGTGTTACCTTCAAGTTAAGCAATCAGTTTTACTTCTCAGAGCTCCATTGATCCTAAAACAGGGGTCCTCAACCTATGGGGCACAGCCCACTAGTGGGCCATGAGGGGTTTGCAACCAGACCACAGAAAAGGCCAGCAAGCGTGCATGTGCACACACACATCCTCACAGTCCATTTAAGCCAGCCGCTCACATGGAACCATCCCCTCTGGCCACCCACCCCCACCGGTGTGCAAAACTAGAAAGGTTGGAGAACTCTGTCCTAAAACAGACTCTCAAACAAATGAACATAGAAAATGGAATAATTGGGATAGAAGGGATCTTTGAGGTCTTCTAGTCCAACACTCTGCTCACAGAGGAGATTGTATTCCATTCCAGACAAAATGAATGTCCAGCTCTTTTTGAAAACCTCCAGTAATGGAGCACATACAGCTTCATGAGGCAAGCTGCTCCAATGATTAATTATTCTCACTGTCAGTGCTTGCAGAAAGGGCTTTGAGCAGGATCAGTATTCTGAGTTCCATTTTAAGATCAATCAGTTTCTTCCATAATATTTCTTGGTTTACTGTGTCAAATGCTAAAAAGACAGTAAACCATTCTTTCCTCTGACTGATATTTTTAGATGGTATGATGTTTCAAGACAAAACAATTGTCAATAGTGGATCATATCTGCTTAACAACTGCTGGTTCTTCTACAAGAAATGCACTTTTCATCTACCTACTCTCAACTCTATTCAAGGGGAAGCTAACATAGATTTTAGTTACATCTATTAGACAAATGGGTCAGGAATTGCCAAGGTCCGTTTTATTCCCTTTTTAATATATGGGAAATACAGTTGCCATTGTGTAGAATTACATATTTATAATTCTTTTATAAAATGGTTAAATCATGTTTGAGAATATCATTACATTGGCTGATATCATGAAAAAAGAAGTGAGATTTCCACTGGTGCTACACCTTCCTATTGTACAGAAGACCATTTGATTGAACACAGAGCCTCTCCTCACCTTCACAATTTTGCAAGTGAAGCCCTCAAAGCAATGGGGATGGTGTCATGAGTACCATATTTTTCGGAGTATAAGACGCACTGGAGTATAAGATGCACCTTAGTTTTTGGGGAGGAAAATAGGGGAAAACAATCTGCCTACCAGGTATTCATCTGGCTAGCGTCCTTAGTCTGGTCAGCTTCAGCACATTATTTTATCCCCTGGTTAGGACTTAAAAAAACCTTCTTCTGAGAGAGTAACAATGAAAGAGCCTGAAAGCCGGTAAGACCTGGGAAGATAGTTAGCACCTGGTTAGGGCTAGAAAAAAACTTATTCGGAGCAAGTAGAGCAATGAAAAAAAATTCTGCAAAGACTTAGGGCTGGAAAAACATTCTTTGGAGAGAATAACAATGAAAAAGGCTGCAAGGTAAGAGCTGGGAAGATCTGTTAGCACCTAGTTAGGGCTGGAAAAAAGTTACATTCGAAGTATAAGACGCACCCAAATTTTCAGCCACTTTTAGGGAGGAAAAAGGTGCGTCTTATACTCCCAAAAATACGGTAAATATTTCTGTTTTCAACATTGCTCCCTCCCCACTGTTATCCCAATCCTGAGTCATGACACCTAAAATGCCATGGTGAAAAGCAGAGTTTGAATCCCATAGAGATGAAATGGTTGGATCTATCACTTACTCAGCCACTCACAACCCACTCACTTTACCAGATAGCAAAACAGAATCACAAACCTGGGCGATTTTGTGGGGACCTATTAATGTTGACATCTGGATGGAGATGTCTCCTTCAGCTCCATCAACAATCACCAAAAGGTTGTCCTTTCTTCCACAGCTGTAGTTGGGAACATTGACTTCTCCAGTAGACAGCATGTCCAGCAAAGCATCTGAAGTACCAAATGTGTTTGCATAGTTGTCATAGATGTTGTAGCCAAGGGTGAGATTTTGTAGGAGCTGGGGATTTTTGTTAACCACCTCGATATTGAAAATCATGCATAGTATCCTTCCCTTTGAACCAGGAAAACTAGTGTAAAACCATGTTAATATTAGGATCATCAAAAGCAAAAATTAAATATTTTTTCTCTATTTAATCCTCTTTTCCTCCACAAGCTAACTGAGACATAAGTCAATATCGAACCAAATCAGAGACAAATGATAGTCACCCATCACTCTTTTTGATATTGTGAATATTCAGAAGATAGGATGGAGATAGTGCTCCAAAAGGATTAAATTTAGAAATACCCCACTATTTATAACAGAACTAATTTTCATCAGCCCAGTAACCAAGTTGCAGAATATTTCAGTCATTAAAACAAAAACATAATGCATGGAAGAGGATTTTTGATAAGTGATTCAGAAAAGCTGTTATATAAGATGTCATCCTCTATTCTTAAAAAAATGAGGCATTGAATATCAATCTACAGTTATAAAAATATAGAAATGACCTGGCCAGAGGAAACTACAACAACAATCACTACTTTCAAGAAAACTTAGTATTCAAGTCATGAACTGAGGATTGAACAGGAAGAGGAAAATAATGTGGGTTTCTTTCAGGTTTTATTTTCCTCATAATTTGGATTTGAGCCTCTCCTACAAAATAAGACAAAAGTGAGAGGCTGTGGAAATCAAAAGGATTCAAGAAATTAGTCATGTCCTACAATATGAGAGTAATTGAAGAAGAAGAAGAAGAAGAAGAAGAAGAAGAAGAAGAAGAAGAAGAAGAAGAAGAAGAAGAAGAAGAAGAAGAAGAAGAAGAAGAAGAAGAAGAAGAAGAAGAAGGTGTTATACTTGCAAATGGAGGGAATGAATCTCCATGACAGGGAATGACTTACAACCAAATCTGACTAGAAGGAGCCATGTTGAAAGGTAACATTGCAGGTGCTATTTCTGATGCAGAGACGACTATACCAATGACAAGATCTCCTGGCCTATAATAGCTCCATGGCTTTTCTCCATCCTGGTGGTCCAAATTCAGTGGGCATTTCTTTCTAAGTTTCCCAGAGACTGACTGAGGCACCAGCAGCATCAGAAGCAGAAGCAGGAGATCCATAATTCATGGGGTTGAATCACTCTCCTTCTGCTTTCTAAAAAAAAAGAATTGGAAGAATTGGAAGCAGTCACACAGGATGGAATATTCAGTGGCTTTCCTGATTCAAACAGAGAGAAACCAAGATTCACCTGGAAGAGAGAGAAACTACATTGAAGATCACAGCCTGTCCTATAACTTGAGCCACAAAAAGCATAACCTGTGGCATTTATCCTTTTCTAATGCAAGATCCCTTCCATGTCACTTCAATGTGATGTTTACATCAAAGGCAGTCACTGGAGGAGGAGGAAAGAGGTCTCAAGGCCTGTGAGGTGATAATTACAATGAGAAGGAACTTGTCCTTTTGGGATCCTGAACCTCTTCCATCTGATGAGGGGCAGGTGGAGAAAAGCATATTAGTGAAAAATCACAGATAGACCCCTTGGGACAGTGTTGTGTAGTGGTTCTTAGTCCTTCCTGTTAGGACATGTCCAGAAAGTGATGCTGCAGCAAGAGACCTCAACAGCCAGAAAAGTGACTTCTGCTGTCCTTCAATGTGGCCTTTTGCCTCCAGAGACTTCTAAGGAGTTTGGTGCTACTCTACATTGGTGCCACTTAACTCTAGTGCTGCCTGTGCTCTAACACCATGGAAGCAATCATTATCCTTGAACTCAACCTAATGTTAAGAGTTTGGGATTTTCTTTTCAATGGGATTTCCATATATTAATCCCAAATTGGAGCTGATTTTTGAATTCCTTATAACTGAAGAGAAATTTAATTTGCCATTTATTTCCTAGAAATATCAATTTTTGCATGAGAGCAGACTCAGAGACAACAAAAGGATGGCCTATTGACTGCATCATTGGCTGATAGGGAGATGGTTATAGAATAATGGATAGAAGTTTTGTTTTAGTTTCCTTTTCCTTTTCTGTGTTGTCTCTTCCACACTGAAAGTCTATAAATTTTCAATTAGGGTTAGGGTTAGGGTTAGGGTTAGGATTAGGGTTAGGGTTAGGGTTAGGGTTAGGGTTAGGGTTAGGGTTAGGGTTAGGGTTAGGGTTAGGGTTAGGGTTAGGGTTAGGGTTAGGGTTAGGGTTAGGGTTAGGGTTAGGGTTAGGGTTAGGGTTAGGGTTAGGGTTAGGGTTAGGGTTTCTTAACAACCACAGTGTGCTGTGAGGTTTGCAGCTGAGATGGTGGAAGCACGCAGAGTGTAGTGGATGGTGTGACCTGATTTCTTGCCGCAACCACCCAGTAGTTGGTTTATGACACGGGTAGGCAAAGTTGGCTCTTCTATGACTCATGGACTTCAACTCACAGACTTTCTGAGCCAATCATGCTAGCTCAGGAATTCTGGGTGTTGAAGTCCACGAGTCATAGAAGAGCCAACTTTGCCTATCCCTGGTTTAGGAGGACCTGGTGGAAGTTCCTCTGATTTTGTAGATGCACTTGATGCAACTCCTGTGACATTCGCATCTCTGAGGCCTTATTTGAAAGTCCACCCCAAAAGACCTCCAAGTGCTTCAAAGGGCCAGTTTGGAGTTCCTGTGTTCTGGTTTATCTTGGTCAATTGTTGAGAGATTATGTTTCTTATCTGGAGGGGGGGAATGTTAATATGTACAGCTTGGCCTAGAAGGGAGAAATGGGAGGGAAGGTTGAGTGAGAGGGGGAGGAAAAGGAATAGGCAGGTCCATCCTTACAATGAGGAGCACAGGATGACCAATATCCCAGGTACATTATTTGAAAGTTGTCCTACTGTAGAGTCCTCAGCTTCCACTCTCAGTGCCTGCTAGTGGTTGCATGTTCCAGTTGTTGTTTGTGAATTGGAGTGCCAAGTTGTTGTGTAACATGGCTTCTACTGTTCATTAGGTTACTGCCATGTTTCATTGAAGCCTAGCGCAGAGGGGAGGAAAACTCAGTTGGAAATGTGGCCACCAAATTTGTGAGTTTGCTTCTGGTGAGAGTAAGGGAAGCTGAGGAGAGGTGGCTGTGGTCATCCAGGGTTTATTATAGCCTTTCAGGAGGCTGCACCTCGAGCTGTCTTTTGACTCAGGGTGGCTGCAAGAACATTTCCTCAGCCTGGTGAAGAATGGTGTGTGAATGTGGCCCTTAGAGGAAGAAAAGTGTCTCCAGCTTATTTCTGTTATAAATGATTGTTCAGCTATTCCCTGCTGAATTAATACACATAATTCACTAACCCATTGGCCAACAGGTTCAACCTCAGAAAATAAACCACAGTTAAAAGTTGCAAGTGTGAATGCAGCCATTACTGAAGTGGTCAGGTTAAGTGGGTTGTATGGCTGTGACCAGAGCCTGTCTATGGTCAAGACTTCAGGATAGTAACCAGGAGACCATGAATTCTAGTCCTCCCTTGGGAACAAAGCCATCTGGGTGAACCTAGGCCAGTCAATCTCTGATGCCCTAGGAAAGAGGCAATGGCAAACCACTTCTGAAAAACCTTTTCATCTATGGTCTTTCTGATAACTTTCATACACAACTGGCTGAGGCTCTGACCTTCCTGAGTCTGGCTTCAGTCTTGCAAGACCAGCCAAGTGGACTCCAATTTGCTAAGCTCGGGCAGGTTGGTCTGTGTAGAAGCAGCAGGAAAGCTCCAATTTTGAGCATGAATTTCAAATACTCATGAAGGCTGCAGGGAGGTTGATAAAGCAAAAGTCATAGAAGGCCAGGAGGGCTGCAAGAAGTGGGTATCCCTTCCTGTCAAGGGAAGAGAGGGCATGCCGGAAAAGAGGAAGGCAGATGGAGCCCCCAACCCATCCAGCCAGGGCAGCCTTAGGTGTGGCCAGAAACCTCTCTTCCGAGGGAGAGGCCTCTTCACATGCGGTGCGGCAGTTGAGTCACACTGAACTCAAAGTCAGCACTGTCAACACAGAACAAAAAATTTCTTTGCTTGCTTCTTTCCTTTTCTCTTTGACTGTCTGGAATCAAAGCCGTTATTTCTCCAGCTGTTTGGTGACATAATAATCCTTGTGGGACTTCAGAATTCCATGACTTCAGGGTTGACTCATCACTCTCTCAACACCCTTTCTGGGCATGTCCCCAAAAGACTGACACCCCCCCATACACTATAAAACAATATCTGGAAGACTGAAGGCTCTTTGTGAAAACTTGATCCAGGGAAGAAGGAAGAAAACAGCCTGAAAACACATTAGTCTCTTATCCAAGTAAGCCTCATGATCTATTGGCCTCCAAACGAGAAACCTTTGTTGTATTTAAAATAGATAGTGGTCAGGCAGAGAGCCATCAAGGCACATATGTGGTCTGGGCCAGGGGTGGGTTCCACTTACCTTCCCTACCAGTTCGCATTGCGTTGGAAGTGCATGTTTTACACACGCACATACACGAGCGAAGCGAGTGACATCGGGGAAATATCCCTCTGTGCATGTGCAGAAGGCTTTGCGCATGCACAGAGGGTTCTTTGCCAGCCGCTTACAAGAAGCAGCAACTGAAGGACTTCTGGTTCCGGTCTCGTCGGCGTCGCTGGCGCTCCTCGCAGGGCGTCCTTTCAACTTTCCATAAAAGCCGCCAGATCAGCTGTCTGGTGGCTTGAAAATCTCTCCCCGGGCGAAGGGGAGAGATGAGAGCGTGACAGGCGGGGTAGAGCCCCCCTAGTGCCCTAAAAGTCAACTTAGGGCGCGTAGGGTGAGGGCTCCCCAGGTATCCTGTCTGCTGCTCCGGGAAGCTGGAAGCCTCTGCTAGTAAGCGGAGCAAGATGCCGCAGCCACCGCTGCTGTTTTAAAGGAGCTACAACTATTTTAAATATACAGAGAGCAGCCAGAGAAAGACAGGAATCCTGGAGGTACTAGCTTGTTCTTTAACTCCATTCCTGGGTTTTTATGGAAGAAACAAAGTAACTTAATAAGGAGTGGCAACAAGATGGCGATTGGAGACGTTGGTGTAGAAGAGAAAGTTATTTTTGCTTTGTTACCAGCCCTTTCCTCTGGAAACCTTTGAGCTGAAGAATGATTCCCCCCCCCCTTTTTTTTGAATTAAGCTATAGCTTTATAAAAGATAAAATTTAAATGGTTTTGGACTTGGAAAGGATTTTTTAAAGTAAAGATCTGGGTTTCTTTTTCCTCTCTTCTTTGTCTTTTTTTTTGAAAACATTGAAATGGCTTCTAAACTTGAAAAGACTGTAGTGAATAAAAGAACTGAGTACTCCT
The DNA here is from genome assembly GCA_023053685.1 of Diadophis punctatus similis. Lineage (NCBI taxonomy): Eukaryota > Metazoa > Chordata > Lepidosauria > Squamata > Dipsadidae > Diadophis > Diadophis punctatus. The sequence goes on from JALIGW010000002.1 coordinate 234,950,847, forward strand.
TTGATCATATTTTAAAGAAGCAATCTATGCCTGATTTAACACCATCAAAGTCTTTAACACCTGAGACTTTTTTTAATACTTTGAAAGCAATGAAAAATGAGTTAATTTTAGAATTTAATTCAAAACTTGCTGAAATAGAAAAAAAATGCAGGCTGCTATGGAGAAGATGAATTTACAATTGAGAGCGGATGTGGTGAAAGTTTGTAAAGGATTAGCAGTAAATATGGAGATTTTGGAGAAGGATTTGGAAAAAAATAAGCAAAATTTAACAATTTCAGAGGAATACATAAGCAAGGTTCAAAATGATATATCAAAATTGGAAAAAGAAGCGATGATGTCCCAATTTCAAGAGATGAAATTTGCTATAAGAGTCAGGGGCTTGAAGGAAAAATTTTTTGAAAATTTGAAAGAAAGAATGACAGAGGCACTGGAGCAGGTGTCTGTATTGTCTAAAGATGAATTGGCTATGCAAATTGATAAGATATTGTGAGAAATGAATTTATTTTTGTTAAAAATGACATGTAATAAGAACCATAGTGTAGCCATCTTGAATGTATCTGTAATGAATGTATCTGTAATGAAGATAAGCATTGTATAATCACATGTAATCATTTTTGTTATGTCAGCGAGGTTACACTGACCTGACAAGTTGTTTGTCCTAAAATTATGCTGAGAAGCTGGGAAAGAGTATAAAAACAGGATATGTTGACAGGATGTATTTGCTGGGAAGCACCTAAAAATCCTGGGAAAGGAACAATGGGAACGTCAGTATGTTTGGGGCCTATCCAAAATGGGAGATACCCAAAAGTATGAGGTATTGTGTTATGTAAGGGGGTGGAACCAAGGTGGGACTTGTGAGATGTATAAGACCTGTAACACGGAATATGGTTTCACCTGCTCCTCAGCCGTTGACTCCAGAGCTGTAAGGCTGCTGGGAGGAGTCGGGCTCTTGGCCAAGGTTTTCTGTTTTATTCTTTTTGATTTCTTTTTAAATAAATAGTTTTTATTGCACATCTGGTTTCCTGATTCTATTTGGTTTTTTGGGTTTTTCTAACAATTGGCGAAGCCAGCCAGGAGGACCGGACTCTCTCACTGGGCAAGTGAATGTCTTTGGAACCGGGGGTGCACCTGCCTCATTTTCAGGCTGCCTGGGGAGGCCTCCGCTTGTCCAGGGGGAGATTGCTCCAATTCCGGACCGCAGGAGCCAGTGGCAATAAAAGTTGACCCGAGGGGCGTGTAGGCGCCGGCACACATGTGGCTTTGGTGAGTACTGCCTTAAAGCGTAGGCGTGTGGTGTGTTGATCTTTTGGACAGGCTGGCGGTGATGCGTGATTGATGTGTGGACTGGCACTGGGAGGTTGATTAATCTCTGTCTGTGTTGTGATGTTTGACCCTGTGGGGGTGCGTCTGCAGTGAGAGTGGTTATGGTAGTTGAGAGTGTTCAAAGTGATCTGTGAAACAAAGTCTCGGGGGTGATATGGGGCCCGGTTAACTAGAAATGCTAGCGGATGGAATGAGATTCCTTTGAATCCCTTTTACATCCTATATTTTGTAGGTGCTGTAAAAACAGTGAAATGGGGATTGACTAACTTAGGTTATGATGCCTGAAAGTTGTGCTAGAATATGGCCATGATTGTCATTGGAATGAGTGTGGAAACTCTAAACCATATTGTTTTAAAGAGTGTGTTTGGCAAGGCAAAGTGCAAAGCTTACCTGCTGTATGTTCGTTTTAGTGTTTGGGTTTCTTTGGTAATTTATGAGGACTGTGACCCTTTTATGTATGTTTGGTGTCCTGAAGCTACTTGAGAGCCAAATGGCTTGATGGCTGCTGGGGAATTCAGTTACATTTGTTAATGTATAAATGTGTTGTTTTTGTCTTTGCCTATCTGACTTAGAGGACTATAAATCAATGGTAATTGTACCTGAAAGATAACACAGATGTTAAGAATTATTTTGCAGGCAGGACAGTGTTTGTACATGGCACTGGCGGGGTGTGAAACATATTGAGGTTTCCCAATATTCTGATGTGGAATTGTTTAGGGTGCTGGAAATGTTCAGCCGATCTGAAAGATGATCTGGTATTGCAGGTAAAGAATGGAACCAATGGGTTGTTGATTTTTTTTTGCAGATACAGATTTTTTCTTCAGGAGGTTTGGAAGTGTTAAGATGTCTTTAGGACATTTGAGAATAGGCTTGTCCTTGGAGCTTTGGGAAATGGGCTGTGGTTAGGGCCCAAAATCATATTTTTGATTTAAAAACCTTAAAGCCGTTTCCCACTGCTTGTAAGTTCAAGTTCAAGATGATACAAGAAGCAAAGGACATTAACTCCCTGGTAGATCAGTTGATGGGGAGGAAGATTTCTTTTTGTTTATGTTAGTTTGCACAAAAGTTTTTTTTGTTCAATGGAAGTGAGAGAGTTCTCAAACGGAGGTGGTCTGGAGACCTGTAAATGTGTGTTTGCAAACATGAGGATGTTTGTAAACATTTGCTTGTTTACAAGGGGATGAGAGAGATCTCCTTTACTAGTTATAGTAAGTAGCAAGGATTTGTACTTGGAAAGTATTTGATGGAAAATACTGATTAGAAAGACATTCTATGAAGAATGTGAAGAGAGGTGTTAGGCAGTTAGAAGTTAGAAGAGTTATTTGTGAGTTTCTGTGTTGAAATGATGTTGCAAAGATTCGAGTATTCTGAATTGAGTATTCAGCTGTGAGAGTGTGTGAGAGAGAAGGGGGGGAAGTGGCTTGCTTTTCTTTCCCTTTTATACATTTTTTCCCTAGAGTCTGTAGAGAGAGAGGAGGGTCAGAATGGGTGAATTTGCGGAAGTTGATGTTTTCCGCAGATGCCCTGCTCTGAGAGCTCTGCTTTTGTGGAAGTTGTTGAGTTTAATGAACTGCCGATTGTGAATAGATGAGAGATACCGACAAGGTTGAATTCTTATATGAGAAGTGGTCAGAAGTAGAACCATGGAGGTGATATGGCAGGAAGGATATAGAGACAAGTAAATGGAGTTGAAGAAAGATAAGTTGACATGAGTTTGCCTGATATGGGGAAGTCTTTTGTTTGTTTGTTTGGAGTAGTTCACATTAGGTAGGATGATCTGGCTAGGGGTGTGTTAGCTCAAAATGGGCTGGTAAGTTGATAGACCCTGTGGTGAGAGGGTGGCTTTATCTTAGGATAGTTTATTACTGATTTCTGATTTCTTATCAGGAGAAAGGAAGGATTGGAAAAGTGTAGAGTATGATGTGTAGACGTAAGGGATCTACAAATAAGAATGTGTAAGCCTATAGAGGCTATTTGTTTTTTTGTTTTGTTTATTGATGGTTCATCCCGAGAGGGGGATGAAAGAAGGGAAATTGGATATGCAGTGAGTAATAGGTTGCTGTTTGAATGGTCAGCAGAAACATGTGATGTGTGTTTGCTTTGTAATAAGTGTTGAAGATATTGGCAAATGAAGTGGGTAATATCTATGCCTGTGGTATTTGGCATACCTTTGAGAGGATTTGGATGGAACAGGGTTTGATTCCAGGCAGGGAAAGAAGCTAGGATGAATAGGATCTGGCAGAAGCCAGCGTGGCTGGCTGGCATATGAGGAGAGTTCCTCGAGGTTGATTGTGGAGATAGGTTAGCAGATAAGGCTGTAAGAAGCGGCAAGAATGGGAAAGGAAGTAGAGAAAATGGTAAATACAATTCCTATTTTGGAATGGGATGGCAAGCCTAAGTGTAGAAGGTGTGGAAATAGTAGATATGAGATGGATTTCGAATGGTGAATGAACCTATTATGAGAAACATTCTTGAGCGTGTGCATGAAGGAACCCATTGGGGTACACAAGCATTGACTGGCATGATGAAAAGAAAGTATGTTTGTAGAGGAATGTGTGCAATTGTTCTGATTGCATTAGATAAACAAAAAGAGCAGGAGGATGCAAGTGACCGGAGGGAAAGTGAATGGCTGTTTGGCCATTCCAATGAATCCAGGTGGGATGCCAGCTGTGGGAATATTGAGAAATTTGCTGGTGATAGTGGTTAATTTAAATGGTTGGGTGGAAGTATTTCCATGAGGATTTTCATGAGGAATGGTAAATGCTCAGATGCTATGAAAATAATATTGGAGCAGATTGTTCCAAGAAATGGGTTGGAGAAAACCATTGAAAATGATAGAGGTACGCATTTTCTAGCCCAGGTAGTGTAATAGGTAAGAGACCAATTAGGTATTAATTGGCAATTACATTTATCATTTTGTCCAATTTTGTTAGGCATAGTTGGGAAAATGATTCAAATCTTGAAAAATATCTTAAAGAAGTTAATTTTGGAATTGCCGCTACCTTGGATGAAATGTTTACCTTTAGCAATATTGCTTATTAAGATAAATATAAGAAAAGACATTAGAATTTTGTTATATGAAATGATGTTTGGTATTTCTTATACTAGAAATGTGGGAATGTCAAAGATTAAGATGTGAAGTTGCTTGTTTTCAGAAAAATATACAGGGACTGTCCCAGTGTTTTTCTCTTTTAAAGGTTCGAAGGACTATTGGCACTGATTCCTTCTCTTGATTTTCAAATACGTGACTTTAAGAGCGGTGACCGCGTCCTGATTTAAGCTCTAAAGAGACATGAACTAAAGCCAATGTGGGAAGGACCGTTTCAAGTGCTGTTGACAACCGAGTCGGCTGTTCAGACTGCAGAGGAAGGCTGGGTCCATTATTCGCGTGTGAAGGGACCTGTGGCGGCACCACATGGATGGACAGTGACTGCTAAGACAATAGATTCTTTTGCATTGACTTTTAGGACTAATTGATAGCACTTTGGGAGGTTGAGTTGCTTATTTGGTTGGGGTAATAAACTTTTGTATTGTGTTACTGTTTTCTATAGGGAAGAGACATAGTAGGGTGGTATGGTTACATGTTGTGAAAGTATGTGGATGAAAGTCCCTGGAGTGATTGTATTGAAGTTTGAGTTTGTATTACATTACATATACATACACAGGGGGGCCAGTCCACTGGAAGCATGAATTCGACAGTAGGGGTGATTATTGTCTTCTGGGGAATACGGACGTATCTTCAAGTAGGGATGGGAACGTTTGCTGTTTTGCCGTGTAATTAATGTGGCAGCAGTTGTGTTTCCATGCTGAACTTGAACAACGATTTTCCCAGATACATAAATCACTGACACTGATTGAGCCAGAATATGAGACTGGAATATGCATAAGATCTACATTTAGCGATGGCATATCACTCGGAAAATATCCAAAGTGTAATTGTATACATATGATGTAGTTGTACAACCTAGAGATGTGTCCAACAGAATGGAAGCTATATATATATATATATATAGTTCAGAACTGCAGAAAAAACAATTACTGCCAACCTGCCTTCCATTGAGGACCTGTATACTGCACGAGTCAAAAAGAGGGCCGTGAAAATATTTACTGACCCCTCGCACCCTGGACATAAATTGTTTCAACTCCTACCCTCAAAACGTCGCTATAGAGCACTGCACACCAAGACAACTAGACACAAGAACAGTTTTTTCCTGAACGCCATCACTCTGCTAAACAAATAATTCCCTCACCACTGTAAAACTATTCACTAGGCTGCATTACTATTACTATTAGTTTTTCTCATCGTTCCTATCACCCATCTCCTCCCACTTATGACTGTATGACTGTAACTTGTTGCTTGTATCCTTACGATTATTTCATATTGATTGTTTCCTGATTGCTTACTTGAACCCTATGACAACCATTCTTGACAAATGTATCTTTTCTTTTATGTACACTGAGAGCATATGCACCAAAGACAAATTCCTTGTGTGTCCAATCACACTTGGCCAATAAAGAATTCTATTCTATAAACATTGCTATGAAAAATATGGCAATTACACACCTTCCTATAAGAAATTCAGAATTATAGAGGAGGGACTGACGTTGCCATATAGAGAAATAAAAGCCCCATCTAAGCTCATGTTTTTATGTGGCAATATAGCAATGCCAATTCTACCTTTCAAATGGAAAGGAAGATGTACTGTGGAATATTTAAAAACACCACTTAGATACACACGACATGTTAGAGAAGAGCCTATGAAGAAGAAGGGAAATATTTTTTCTCGACTTAATGAAAGTGGCTTTGAATAGTTCATCCTTTTGTGTGAAAGGGGAGACAACAGTTGCAGATATCATGTCTACGTGTTTTGTTGGTGTATCAGTCCCTGGAAAGTTTTTGTTTGAAGAAGCAAAGATCCAAGATCATTATTGAACCTAACAATTATAACCTATCAAAGGTGATTACTTTGTTTGGTCATCCAATTAAGCCCAATAGATGGACCAATCAGAAGAAACTGGTAATTGAAGTGAAAAATATTTTGCCAGCTTATGAATGCATTATATACAAACAACCAGAGAAGAAGTTAGAAAGGGTTACGTATACACCTGTGCCTACAGAACGTGTGTTCACTTGCACTGAAACTGAAGAAGTAGATGCATTAGGGCAGGTGATATATTTACCCAAAGGATGGTTTTTGTTTTGTGGCTTATACACTTTTGCATATATTCCTGCACATGCAATAGGAGGCCCATGTACCATTGGGCGCTTGACTACATTTATGGGAGTAACACATTTTAAAAAATATTAATCATGAAACTCAGTTTTATTATGAAATGATGAATACTACCTTGTATAATAGCAATCGCATACCTGCAAAGAAGACTACAGTTGCAAAGGATAGTGTGGAAAACATTACAGGTGAGACACATGACCCTGAACCTGAACATGCAGAGACACCTAAGGAAGGGGGTGAACCTCACCTGGTGATACAGGATTCACATATTATATCCATACAGTGGCCTATAATTCCAGTGCAGTATAACATGACTGGATATACTGGTGGTGGGAATTATAGGGGACGGAGGTCCGTACCAATTGATGCAGGATGTAGTGATAAGGTGGTGGTGTAATCTAAAGTAGAAGCTGGACTTCTAGGCTTATTTCCTTGGTTTGCAACACAATATAATCATAAGCAGATAGGACATCTTGCTTGTGCCCTGACGGAAAGCATTAATGAGACTGCCATAGCAGCATTGGCTGATGAGATGGGAGAGATAGGGAAGCCTTTGTTAAGGATGGGCCATGGTTACGAAGAATTCCATGGATTGTGATGCTTTGGTATAGGAAATAAATCACATTTAAGAGCTTTGTTACCACCTACAACATAACACTGAGAATTCTGCATTCCGTGGGATATGGAATGTATTAACTCTTGGTTGTGAAGTTTTATATGGTAGAAAAACCATTTGTAGACACTATAATCGTTATAGTTATAGACTGTATATCTTGTGTCTGTATTAGATTTACTGTATGCCTGTATGTGTGTGAAGTGTTGTAAGTCTTGTTGTAAGATGGGACGACTTAAGAGGTTGGGGACATGGGCCCTGACTAAGAAGGATGTGCATATTGTTACAAAAATAAGGAGCTGACCGATTAGGATCAATAGTAAGTATTGATCAAAAGTGAAAGGGAGGATTGTGAGAAATGAATTTATTTTTGTTAAAAATGACATGTAATAAGAACCATAGTGTAGCCATCTTGAATGTATCTGTAATGAATGTATCTGTAATGAAGATAAGCATTGTATAATCACATGTAATCATTTTTGTTATGTCAGCGAGGTTATACTGACCTGACAAGTTGTTTGTCCTAAAATTATGCTGAGAAGCTGGGAAAGAGTATAAAAACAGGATATGTTGACAGGATGTATTTGCTGGGAAGCACCTAAAAATCCTGGGAAAGGAACAATGGGAACGTCAGTATGTTTGGGGCCTATCCAAAATGGGAGATACCCAAAAGTATGAGGTATTGTGTTATGTAAGGGGGTGGAACCAAGGTGGGACTTGTGAGATGTATAAGACCTGTAACACGGAATATGGTTTCACCTGCTCCTCAGCCGTTGACTCCAGAGCTGTAAGGCTGCTGGGAGGAGTCGGGCCCTTGGCCAAGGTTTTCTGTTTTATTCTTTTTGATTTCTTTTTAAATAAATAGTTTTTATTGCACATCTGGTTTCCTGATTCTATTTGGTTTTTTGGGTTTTTCTAACAGATATACAGAGCTAATTCTTGGTATGCAAAACAAAACAACTTGCCAAGGGACATTGTAATATATTTCACTACTAGAGTTTTGCGGAACAGAATTATACAGGCGACTTTTAATAATAATCTTCAGGCAAATGGTCAAGAAATAAGGATATGGAAAGAAACTCCTGCCAAGATGCTTAAAGATAGAAGAGAATATTCCTTTCTGGTTCAGGAATTAAAAATACAAAATTTACAATACAAATGGAATGCTCCAACAGGAGTAACCGTAAAATTCTTGGGAAAAAGATATGGACTAAATACAATAAAGAAGGCTACAGAATTTATTAAATGTTTTAAAGGCTGATATCTCTAAAATTCCAGTAAAAAAAGGCATGGAAATAAAGGAAGAGGAGAAGGGAAATCCAGATATACGTGATCAAGAGGAAATAATTCCAAAGATTCAAAAAGAGTGGCAGAGCCAGATAGATGTTTGTGATGTGGAAAAGGAGACAGAGGAATGGGATCAGATGACAGCTGAATCGACAGATTTGAAATGGTCAAAGGACAGATGGTGTTGAAACTTATAGGATGGTTGGAAAGATGAACAAGATTGTAAACATTTTTTCTTTTTTTCTTTTCTTATTTTGTATTAATATTGTCTATTAATGGTATTTTATTTTATTTTTAGATTATTTTATAGATATATTATATATTCTGGAGTTATAAATTTGATATAGTGTATTATTTCATTATCATTAATTTGAGGATTTGAAATATTAATATTGTTTATCGATGGTATTTTCATATCATATATTTTGAAGTTATAAATTTGATATAGTGTAATATTTTGGTATCAATATTTTGAGGATATAGGGATTAAGTTTAAAGTTTTAGAGGCATAAGGAGTTGGTTCTTACTTTTTTATTATTATTATTATATATTTTGGTTATTATTATTAGTATAGTAGATAATATATATTTTGAAGCTGATACCTTAAGGTATAGGAATATTGTTATTAATGTGTATTTTATGGTTTGATGTTTAGAAGAAATGTTATACATATAATATTATGTTATTAATAAGTTGGTGGATTTTAGGTTTAAGTTTAAGGGTTTTGAAATATAAGGGGTTAGTTTTTAATTCTTAACTTATTTTTATTTTTTATTTTTTTATCATTATTAATATATATATATATATTAAATATCAGGAAGTTAATATTCTGGTATATTGTAAAATTATGTTATTAATATTGTTTGAGTTTATGACTAAGTTTAGTTTATGAGGTTCATCTTTGTTTCTTTTTTATTTTACTTACTTTTGTTTTTCAATTGTTTACTTTCTCTTTAATTTTTAATGTTTTGAATAGTTTTAAAATTCGGAGTTAAAGATGCCAAAAAAATGGGGGAATTAAGAAGTTATTTTAATTTAATTTAAATTTATGTTATTGAATACTATGCCCTGTACTTTTTCTGGGAAGTCTGGGGGGGGAAGGGAAGGGAGTGGGTTGTGGGTAGGGGGGATGGGGGGGAGAAAATTGATAAAAATGCCTGTACTTTGTACTAATAAAACTTTTTGAATTAAAAAAAAAAAGAAGCAGCGACTGAAGGACAGGTTCAGGGGCGTGGCCAGCCAGCCATCGCTGCCGGTTCAGCGAGCGGGGGAAAATTTCCGCCACCGGTTCGGGCGAACCGGTCTGAAGCGCTAGCAACCCACCACTGGTGTGGGCTGAGGTTGGTTCTATCACCTAATGTGCTGTCTTGTAGCAGTTGTTTCTTCACTGCTCAGACAGCTTTAAAATACAATGAAGGTTTCTACAGACAAAATCACAGCTGTGCCATGGGCTCAACTTTGTCCCCAATTGTAGCCAATCTCTACATGGAGGAGGTAGAAACCAAAGCTCTGAACTCCTTCACAGGATTTCCTCCCATTCATTTGGTATAGGTATGTTGGAGATACATGGGTCAAGATTAAAATACAGGAGTTGGAAGCTTTCTTCAAACATATCAACTTTGTGAACTCAGTTTCCACACCTGCTTTCCTTTAGAAACCTAAAAGTGTGTGTGGGGGGGGGGAGGACAAAATCAAGAAAATAGAGAGGGAAATATCTCCTATAAACCAAATGGAGGGGGCAGTTTGAGATCCCCAAAATAAACATTTCTCATTGCAAATCTATGGGATTGTTCTAATCACATAACAAAGTTTTGCCTTGTATCTCCATGTATCACTTTGATTTATTTGATTCCACTCATATAAGTATGCATCAGCATTATGCTGGAAATGTAAAAGAGTTCCTGGCACATATTATCATATGTGGTGGGAGTGCCAAAAAACACAAGAATACTGGGGTTGGAAGTAAGGCAATGGTTGGAAGAAATTTTGGAAATAAAATTGGAGTTAAAACCTGAACTATTTTTATTGGGAATAACTATGGATAATTTTGGAAAAAATATATTATACCTCATGTTACACATCTTGACAGCTGCAAGGATAGCATTTGCCCAAAATTGAAAAAATAAAGAAATACCGAAGGAAGGAGAACTCTTAGATAAAATACTAATATGTGCAGAAATGGATAGATTAACGCTGCAGTTGAAGGACAAATCAGATATGGAATATTATGAAACCTGGAATAAATTATATGAATGGTGAGATAAAAGGAGAGCCAAGAATAAGTGATATCCGGAAAATTGGAAGATTTAAAAAAATGTATAAAATTTGATTCTTTTCAAAAAGAAAAATATAGATAAAGGAATGTCATGTAAATAGTTTAACTGGATAATCCGTCATGTACATAACTTTTACATATTTAGGTCTTTGTTATGTCCTGTTGTTTGTATGTTTGTTTGTTTTTAATTGTTCTTTAAATAAAATATATATTTTAATTAAAAAAAGAAGTGGGGCTTCCCCTCCCCCATAGTCTTCCTCCCTGTTTTGACCTCAAGGGGGTCAACATGCATTTCTGGCAAGAGAATAGACTTTACTCTTACATTCTTCTGGAAACAGTGACTAAAATTTCCTACTAAGCGTTGTCGTGAGCAGAGTAATAGGATAATATCAACCAGAAGAACTGGGCATCCGAGAACCAAGTTTCACAACCAATCTGTCCCAGTCAACCATGGCATAACCCAGTTCCATAGAGTAGCCGGGGCTTGTTCTGTGATTCACTTAGACAGATCTTCCAATAATGGCTTTTACTCACAAGGAATGGTCAGTGACTTTAAAGCAGCACACACACGGAAAGTTTATTAAAATTTATCTTCAGGGCTCAACAGCATTTCATAGTCAAAGCTTTACCTTAAATTCCTTTTTTCCTCCTTTTTCTCCTTTTCTTTTCCAATTTCCCAATGCCCACTGTGGGACTTCTTGCAAAACTTGCTCACTTGCGAATTAACCATTTGCCTTCCTTCCATAGACTCATAAATCCCCTTCCAAATTTATTGTACTGATTTGCACATATGAGACTATCAGAGTTTGTTGCAGAAAATTAAATCCAGAAAGTACGCACACAGGCAGACTAATGCAGCAGGATTGATTTAAATAAGAAACTTCTTTATATACAAGAATATATATATATACAATACCAACATAGATTCTTCTTCAACGTAACAGCAGTTACAGGCAGGAGAGAACAGTTAGTTTCATTTCAGCAGTTCAGAGTGGACTGAGATACAGAGTGGGCTGAGCCACGCTCAGCCTTCTAGCTTCAGTTTCAATTCTCTGCACAGACTCAGATGTGTTTAGCTCCCATTGGCTGACTTAGTTGCTATGCCTATTCATTGGCTGACATTGTTATCATTGGCTCTCCCAGTTCAAGAATATCTTAACAGAGATTACTTTATAGCTATTGAAAGCCTTTGAGTCAAAGGATAGTTTCTTGTAGAGGGGATACACTATTGCCTGTTGCGAGTCAGAAAGCACCACCCCCTCCACAGTAGAGGCTGACAAATAATATGAACTTATCAGCCATTTATAGAACCCAAGAGGAGCCCAGATCCAATAAATATGATTAAACTGGCAGCAGAGAGAATCTTCCCCACTTTCTCAGGAGTCACCAGCTCAAGCTTAACCCAGATCACAAAACCAGACTATACCCTAAGTACGTTGATGTAAAATATTTTCATGTTATTATCATCATCATCAACAGAAACAACAGGAGTGGTGCTGTGGCCTAGAGGTGGAGCTCTCACCTCACAATCAGGAGGCTGTGAGTTCGATCCTTGGTAGAGACCGATAGTTCTCTCTCTGGGCACAATGAGAACTCCCCATTGGCGACAGGAAGGGCATCCGGCCCTTCCTCTAGTCCCATTCAGTTGCCCAGACTCCACCTCGCAAGGGATTATAGGGTCCTTAAAAGATTATGAGGATCAACAGAAACAACTTTTTTTTCCAATTTAATTCTCTTTGTCTCCACAAGCCTATTGTGTCTTAAGCCAATACAGATCCAAAGCCAAAGGCAGGTGAGGGCCACCCATTTTGCTCTTTCTCCACTCTTCAATTTGGGAAAGAGCTAATAGTAAGATGAGGAGCACTGAGGACAAAGAGGAGAGAAATTGCATTGATAAAGGCTCTCAAACCAATTTGACTAAAACAGATTTCCAGATATTACAGCATGGGCTTTTTATTGAAAAGCTTTGTAGTGTTGGAAATGTGAAAAATGTGAAGGGACATTTTATTATTCTTGGTAGACATGTAAAAAAGGTTAAAATGTGTTCAAATACAGAGGATTTTAAAGATAAATATTCAATATTTCATTTGAGGATTCATGGATGATCAGTTAGGAAAATGCCATGGAACATTATTCTGGCGAGATTACTCAAATGCACGAAACATTGAAAACTACCCACCAGGGAGGAATGGCATGTGAAATTGACAGAACTTCCTGTGATGGACAAACTACTTTGAACAGAGAAAGGGCAATATTTATATGTATTGATGACTGGAAACCCATTATGGATTTTTTTTGTGTGTGTAAAAATGAAGAAAATGAAGTTGTGATTTGTGGTTTTCAGTCACAGGAAAGTAAAGATCGAAAGAGTCACAATGTAACCTTAGGAAGAGAGAGGTTAAAATATAATTGTACATATAACTGCTGTGAAGGAGGGTATTTCTTGGAGGGTATTTGTTGATATCTTTATTTGACAATTTAAACTATTTAACATTTCCTAAAAAATATTGCTTTTTTCCCTACATATTTTTTTAAACATTTGTCCATCCATGCACAAAATTGGAATGCTGCTTAAGTTAGAAAAAGTCCAGGGATACAATAAAGCAATATATATATATATATATATATATATATATATATATATATATATATATATATATATATATATATATATATATATATATATATATATATATATATATATATATATATATATATATATATATATATATATATATATATATATATATATATATATATATATATATATATATATATGCATATGCATATGCATATGCATATGCATATACATATACATATACATATACATATACATATATATACATATATATACATATATATATATATATATATACATACATACATATATATACATATATATACATATATATACATACATACATATATATATATATATATATATATATATATATATATATATATATATATATATATATATACACATATACACATATATACATATATACATATATACATATATACATATATACATATATACATATATACATATATACATATACACATATACATATATACATATATACATATATACATATATACATATATACATATATACATATATACATATATACATATATATATATAGAGAGAGAGAGAGCCACAGATGTGAAAGAGGCCCACAGGAATTTAATATCAATCTTTGAAAACTAGTTAATCGCATACATGATTTGAAGAAAATCGGCATATGTATATGACTAACAGTTTCTCTGCAAAACAACAGAATAACAGAAGACACGGTACAAAACCTGACCACATTACTACGTGCTTCTGCAGGTGCATCAGAAAAGCCATTATTTGTTTGTAAAGGAGGAACTAAATCACAGAATAAACGAGAAGACGATGGTGGTCGGGAAAACAGTGTGTAAAGAGAGAGAGAATATACAGCAAAATATCTGCAAGTTTAGACATGATCAATAAATACATAAAATTAGGATAGCATAACGTTTGTAGATATAAAACGTATGAAACCTGTTCAACTGATCTAGGTAAGTAAACCTAACAAAACCCACCATCTATAAAACTTGTCTAATTTCTTTGATACTCTATAGTCCTTGGTTAAATGTGTGTGAAGTATCCATCGGGAAATGGAGTGCCTGAAGTAAATAACTTTTTTGCATCCAATATGGCCCTTGGCAGGCTTAGCACTGGGAGATTCTTGGCATCCCCTCAATGAAACCATTTCATCCAGTTGGACACAGAAAGCATCCCTTCTCTCTGGCATCCCCTGCCTTGTGGAAGAGCCTCCCTGGAGATCCAGATGGCCCCAACTATCTCAATATTAGATCTTTTGCTGTTATTGATTTTCATCCATCTATAGTGATTGATTGATTGATTGATTGATTGATTGATTCGTGGCACGAACTGGTTCCAAACTGCTTTGCACTCCTTCGATCATCATTCCCCACTCTCAAATTCCCACCATAGAAGCATACAGGTTTATTGCCCATCTGTCCCCCTCCCTCCCCCAATCTTTTGAGGACAGGATTGCAACAAGACAGAAAGCTAATGATGGAAGACCTGACATGCACCCCCTGCCCCTCTGACAGGGACCTTAGACCTGCAGGGAAGAAAGAAAAGAGGGGGAAAAAAGAAGGAAAAATATACTTCGAGAGAGAGAGAGTGTTTTGGCCCCAGTTAGTACATGTTTTGGGTTAGGTCGATTTCCATCTCCTCCACCAAAATATACCAGCCATGGAGAGTATGGGAGGGGCACCCCTGGAGATGTAGGTGGGTTGTAGATCTCATTCTTGAGCCTATCTTTGAAAGAGCCAATGAGGATACCTTGCAGCCAGTCAGTGAGCCTGCAAACTAGGTCACAAAGTCCTTGTGTGTACTTAGCCACTCCCCTCCGACCCTGGCTTTCATGTGATCTCTAGATTTGCAATCAGCCAGGGAGTCCTCCAAACATTTATGGAGTGCTGCCAGGAAGCAGTTGAAAAATCTCAGCTCCAAAGTGTCTTGATTGTGGAGGGTGATCATCCACTGCGCTGCAGCCCCTTCTAGGGCCATGGTGACATGTCTCACCTTGGCACTTTCAGTGGTTATCTCCAGATCATACTCCTGCATGAAGGTCCAAACCCGGGGCAGGAAGAACCCCAGTTGCTGGGGATCCCTATTAAACTTCACACCCAGCTGCGGTGTCTTGTGGGTGGTCCTACTCCCCTGGGCTATCCCTGCAGAGAGGGTGATACAGGCGGCAGCTCCTGGTGCTGGACCAGCTGTGGCCGCTGCTGCCACCAGGCTGGCTGAAGTGCTGGCTGTGGTGGTGGATGTTGTTGCTCAGGCTGGAGGTGGCTGGTCATCAGGTTGCATGGCCTGGGCCTGGTGTTTACACACCTTGAGGTTCTTGAAAGCTCCCCGCATGAACTTGATTGCTTGCTCCATCATCCAGTCAGCTTGGTGAAATTCTTCACCCTCTTCTTCTTCCTCCTCCAGCTCCTCCAGCTCCACTCATTGTTCCTACTAGCAACTGCAACAGCTTCCATGAGTGAAAGTCATCACCATGGGCTTCCCCTCCCATTCCTCCTTTTGCCCAATGCCCAGAGACCACCTAGATCTCAGCAGATTGCCACAGGTTTCCATCTCTCCTGTCCATTCAGAAAGATCCAGTCCCACAGGACACTTCTTCAAAGCCTCCCCCCCCCCCAGCATTCAATCTCCTCATGATTGCTCCAGAGGTGGGTTCGTCCTGCTTTGCACTGATTCTATAGAACCGGTAGCAAACTGCTGGTGATGTCACAGAACCGGTTCTGTTGGTGCCAGTCCATGGACGCCACCATCTTTTTTTGGAATTTTTTAACGGATTTTTTTTCTTCTGCACATGCACAGAAACTGAATTTCTGGCACTGTGCATGTGTCGCCATCTTGTCAGTTTTTTTAAAATAATATTTTTGGATTTTTCGGCCACGCTGCATGGGAGGATGCGAACCGGCAGCAAGGTAAGTTAGAACCCACCCCTGGATTGCTCCCTGGAGCCGATATCATGTGCATGGTCCCCAGAGTAGAGATGATGCCCTCTCTGGGTGGACCACAATATCAGATACCACCTAATGTCAGACCAGGCTCTGTCTGATCCCTTAGGAAAGTAAAACTCTCAACTCCATTTGTCTGCAATGAAAAGAACGTTTATTAAAAAATGTTGGCTGCAGAAAAATCAGGAGGAATCTGAAGTTCCCATGTAGCAATACAAAAAACAAACCCTCAGTTCCCCATCCTTCCCCCATGTCTAATTTGTCTTTAGCCAATCCGACATCACTGATATGCTTTGGGAAATGCTGAGTTGTTTCTGCTGGTGAAATTCCACACTCGGGGTGAGCAACCTCGAAGATGGCTGGCACAAACTGGTATCAAACTGCTTTGGACTCCTTCAACTGTCATTCCCCACTCCCAAATTCCCACCATAGAAACATATAGGTTTAATACCCAACTGCTCCCCTCCATCCCCCGATCCTTTGATGGCAGGATGCTTGTGAGGTGCCAAGACAATGATGGAGGACCTCACAAAACCAACAGAATAGCTTGCCTTCAGAAGTTGTGGGTGCTCCAGAACTAGATGTTTTAAAAACATTCCTGGACAATCATTTGTCTCAAATGGTATAGGGTTTCCTTCTCGAGTGGGAGGTTGGACTAGAAGACCTCTAAGGTCCCTTCCAAGTCTATTGTTTTATGTTCTATGTCAAACAGAGGCAAATGAAATATATAAACCAACAACAAATTGCAATCAATTATTAACTGTCACAAGTCTAAGAAACAATTTCATTATCAGTTCCCTGGTTTTATCACTAGATGTTCCTTAGTGTTTAGATCTGGTCTCAGGATAATAACGTAGCACTTGGGGAAGAAGATGCAGCCCAGCAGTCCAGCACTGGAGGCCAAGATGGAGAAGACCTGCACGGCCACCATGGACTTTCCTTTGGTGCTCAGGTAGGTGGGCAGAAAAGAGACCCAGACGCAGCAGAAGACCAACATGCTGAAGGTGATTAGCTTGGCTTCATTGAAGGCCCCGGGCAGGTTCCTGGCCAGGAAACCCACCATGAAGCAAACGGCAGCCAAGAAACCCATGTAGCTGAGGACAACATAAAACATGGTAACAGAGCCTTCATTGCATTGAAGGATGATTTCTCCAGGTTGGGAGTGTATGTCAGAGTCAGGGAATGGGGGAGAAACTCCAAGCCACATGGCACAGATGATAATTTGCACAGCAGAACAAGAAAGGATGATGGAGTTGGCCAAGCTCTTTCCTAACCATCTTCTCATCCTGTTCCCTGGTTTTGAGGCCAAGAAAGCCAGCACAACCATGATGGTTTTGGCCAACATAGAAGACACAGCTACTGAGAAGACAATGCTGAAAACCGTTTGTCGGAGAAGACAGGTGGCTTTCCTTGGTTGTCCGATGAAGAGAAAGGAGGACAAAAAACAAAGCAGGAGGGAGCTCAGGAGGATGAAGGAGAGGTCCCGGTTGTTGGCTTTGACAATGGGAGTTTCTAGATATTTAAGGAATATGATTAAAACAAGGCTTGTGGTTAGGAACAAGAGTAGAGCAAAGAACACAAGGATTATGCCCAGATGTTCGTCATATGAAAGGAAGGTTATTCTTTTTGGGATACACCGGACTCTGTTCTTGGTTGGATATTGTTCATCTGGGCATTTGGTGCATTTTTCAGTATCTGAGGAAAAAGTAACATTTATTTTATAGTCTTTCAAATTTCAAGAAAACCTTTAGATGATATTTGATACTGAGAGACAGGAAAGCCTCATTAAATTATATAAACATACATTCCAGCAAAAAATTCACCAGAATATACAACTATTAAAAAAAAACAAGAACAACAACAAAATTAAATTAAATTAAAAGAAGAAATATCTGGTGCCACAAACTCCCTTCTCTGAGGTAATCCACCAGATTCTTATCTCTCACTGATCTTATCATGAGTTCTTTTTATTTGTTTATTACATAATTTATTTTTTTAACTTTTGTGAAATGATGGACATGTGTTTTCCCCAAGAATTTCTTGGGGAAATTCCCCAAGTTATTGATGATTGATGCACCAACCATGATCTCAATGAACTGCTCTAAAAAGATTGGACACAGGATAAAAGTTGTCTAACATGGTTGGATCCATGGAGGGCCTCTTGTGAAGGGTTGCAACACTGCTTACTTCAGGGGAGATTGTACAGCCACTTCCAGTTAAAAATCATTAACTATCCTGAAATTGAGAGTATCTCCAGACTATGAGGCCCTCTAGAAATCCCTTAAAATGTCCTGGGGATCCCTTGTCAACAGAGCCCTGCATGCTGGTTGCATGGTAGATAGCATCATGTTGTACTCCTCTCTTGCTTTCTCAGCATTTAGTTTTCATTGTTTAAATTTTAAATTTGTGATTTAATTTGTGCCACCAAAAGTCACTTTGTGTGAAATAGACAACCATATAAATTTGAAAAGAAAGAGATCTTAAGGAAGATTCATTCATGAAGGAATTCCAGAAGAGGAACTGAGTTTGTTATCTGCCAAGTCTTTTTACCCAATAAAAATGAGAAGATGAAGCAATATATTTCCATCCTTTCTAGATTTGGCAACAGTTTTAAAGAGAAAATGAATTCAACATTGGTATCTATTTGTAGATTGGTCTTTTATTATTAGTTCTTCTTTCCCCACTCCTTTCTGTTCCTTTTAATCCCAGCATTGTATGTTAGTATTTTTCCCCTTTCAGAACCACAACTATATTCCTTTTTTGTTGGTGTTATAAGAGTTTTTATCTCAATATTTAACAACAACACAAATTGGAAAGATAAGAAAAGGTGGGAAGGAAATATCCACTTGATGGTTTTATGATGAGTCCTCTGTTTGGTTTTCATTTGTTCCTTGAACCCAACTTCTCTCCCTCCATTGTTCCTCCCAGTTAGATATTTCAGCTTATAAGGATTTATGATCTTAATAAAGAGTAATTGATTAAATGGATGATTGATGTATCTTTTGACCTGTAATGTAAAATTGATTTAGACGAGCAAAGCGCATTGATCTGAAATCATATCTCATATTACAAAGAATTCATATATTTCTAAGAAAGATAAATATGGAAAGACACATCCAAACTGGCAAATAAAAGAAAGATTTCCTACCCAATCCATAAAATACTTCTTTCTACCTCATCCTTCAAGATCTTTTTCTTTTCCCTCCAATTAGGGAAGAAATTGGACACCATGAAAATCAAACACAAAACCATCAAACCTATATGTCTCTTTAAGACACGTATTGATCAAAGTGCTCTGGGTGAATTCAGAAGGTTTCCCTGTGGTGTTACCCACCTTCCTGAGTGGAGATGGTCCCCTCTGGACAAGGAATGCAGTCATAGCAGCAAACTGGCTCTCCTTCTCGAGCTTTCTTGACAAATCCAGGCTGACATTTTTCCACACATTTGGACTGAGGCAGAGACTGAGAAGAAAAAGATAAAATGCCAAAGGAAAGATGTTACGCTCACCATCCATGTAAGATGGAGGTAGATAGGAACGTTAGCCAAGTAGTCTCTGGGCTTCAGATAGAAAATATGAAATCTCTAACTACTTCCAAATGATTGCAGGAATACAATTGGAGGCGGATGCCTCATTTAGTTCTTCCTTTTTCTTGGGATTAAAGAGAGGCATGTATAGCTCTGTCCAGGTCTCGGCTGATTAAGAACCTCTCAGACTATAACCTGCAATTTTAGGAGACTCCTGACTCCAATCAGGACAAGATGAATCTTATTTCCCATTAGGACCAAGAGGACTTCCATCCAGTGTTGATTCCATTTCATCAGATTGAGACCAAACCGGAACTCAGGCCCTGGTCAACAGAATTGCCTTCATCTTTGATATTTGAAGACAACAAACTAGTGTACCTGAAGCTATTAACACCAAATATCCCCAGCTTATGAGGTCCTCTATCACTGGTTTTTTGCTGATAAAGAAGAGACATGAAATGGCAATGATTTGTGTCCTAAATAATAATGACCCCAAATCTCATTGTGGATATAGCTGAATCAGTTTACAACAGTATTCAGCATTATAGCATCGAAAGGATACCTTGGTCAATAGAAAAGAAGCCTCCCTATTTTTAAAGAAAATTATAAAACTTTTACTTCACACATTCAATTCTCAGTGAAGGTTACCACTTTTTTTACTAGGTTTAGACCACTTGAAATGGGTCCTAATTCTTTAGAAAAAAGAAAAAACACATCACTATTTCCCCCACCTTTAGCTGTGACAAAGCATCTTGGTTGATTATAAGTCTCTGCCTTTCAAAACTCCCCAATTGCTTGTTGATGGGATCCTCCTTGGGGAGAAACTCCCTACTAAAGATCCTGAGATCTCCTGCTACGTCTCCATTTTGATCCAAGTACACTTCAAACAGGGAAAGATTGTACAATTCCTTCTTCTTTAGAAATGGATGGAACTAGAATGGAAACATCCAGGGACTTTAAAAGCAGAAATCTTGGTTTCTTATCTCTTTTTACATTTGAATCTTTCTTCTATGGTTGTTTAACTTGCAAATATTTTGAGTTGGCATGTGGCCACTATCTTCAAAACTCAAGAACAAAGGTTCAGTAATATTTCTCAATCATATAGTATATTGCCAAAAAGTATAGTGAGGAGATATAATTGGCAGAAATTGTCAATGACAAGAAATATTTTAGGAAAGGTCATAAATCAATTGAAGAAAACCCCCAAATAACTAGAGTATTCATAAACACTTTGAAAACAACAGGGTGATTATGAGAAAGCAAGGATTTGTTAAGAAGAAAGTTGCAAGGCTAATACAGGAAAATGACTAGATTAACTAATTCTATTCTACTGCAAGACAACATTAATGGAATCTTACAAGTATGAAAATACAAATCTTTCACCATCACTTTTGACAGTCTAAAAATTTGGGAGACCTTCTCTGTTAGATAAGAATTACTCTCATCAGAGGCGAAATAGATCTTTCCCTGGAACTCTGACATTATAAAAAGAAACCGCAGTTTAAAATACTAAAATATAAAATATTTATTTTGGTACAAAAACAATAAATCACATCTTAGCTATAAAAAACAGGTCTTGCTCCTTACAGAAGCTGAAGAAGGAAGGAAGGAACAAAGAAAGGAATGTACACATGCGTACTAGGAACTTATTAATCACGTGCTCAGGAATAAACCATTATATTTGATAGGGATGCAGCTTCCTGCATATACATGTAACAGGCAATATAAAATCACTGCCTGACATTCTCTGAGTTTCTTTCTCTCCCTGTAACACAGCTGAGGGTTCATCCTCTCCCCCATCTTATCTGAGCCTTTCCTGCATCTCTTTCTCTGCTCCTCCAAACTCATTCCCACATATCATTACACTTCCTTAAAAGATTGCATGAATGCTGGCGGTACAACTTGTTTTTAGCAAAGAATTAACAAAATGCTTCATGATGTGATGAATGGGGATCTAGTTAACTGAGTACTGGAAGGTATGAGATAGTTCAGTGGATACAACTGTCTTAAAAATTGTATTCAAATAAATTTTAATCTTACTGATAAAATTTGGGATTTATGAACAACAGGTGTATTTTCATTGATAAAAGAAATAGATAAATCATGACTTTGTGATGCAAAAATTATAATAATGCTTAGACAAAGTTATTTTGATCTCCTTTAAAAAAATGTCCAGCTTCCAGAAAAAAGAATTATATGATTTTGTGATAGAGAGAGGTGCATAAGTAAAATCCAGTTGGAAACTAACTAATTTTTAGCATCTAGTACTTGATACATGATTGTATCTTGTATAACACAAATGAATGGCAGTCACAATCTATATCTTTCCTTAAGATTTCCTTGGTAATTTTTCTCACATTATTCTATATATATATATAATGGTTACTGATTATAATAAAGTACCAGTAATATTTTAATGATATGATAATAACCATATTATTAATTTAGCAATAATGCTATTATTGATCCAGTGGAATCATTTCATGTCCTCTTGTAGAAAACACACTTGGAGAAGACATTGCACAAAAATATTCATCAGCTTTAGGCAAGGACAAAGAAGGCAAGGAAGAGATCAAAGGAGCCTCTTTTAGCCTTGAGGAAATACAAGGAAAAGAGCCATTTCAGTTTACAGGAGCTGAAAATCAGATGGAGTCTAGGAACATTTTTTCGAATCTACAAAATGGTTGCGGAAGGGAAGATGCAGCGCTCTTCCAATAAGTACGAGATGTTGTACAGAAGCTTAAGATCTTAAACAAACAAGCACAGAGAGTCCCAAAGACTCTGAAAAAGAATTAAGTTTGATTAATCCTTGTTGGGACCCCTTACCTTCCACGGTTGCAACCTCTCTTCTCCCTTCTCCCTTCTCCTCTGGGGTTTGAATGCAGCATTTAAGGCATGGGCCATAATCTTAATGATGCTATAAGTAACGCTGTCATTTGGAATCCGCATCCTATTCCTTTTCTCTTCCAGTGTTGCTTTCTGGGTGCATCTTCTCCGGCCTTTGACAGAAACGATGTGTTTTGAAACAGAACAGTGAAATTCAGGTTCTATAAAGAAATATGCTTTATAGGCATCATCTTTTCGCCAACTCTTTTTCCACTGAAGAGGAAAGGTCCAAATACTATGGACATACTTGAGAAGCCTCTGCTTTTTTATTTGATATACTCCAAACGATGCCATGATCCAGATTTTCCCTTCAATGGGACCTGGCAGACCTTCAAACGTTAAATGGAAAGGACGAATTCTGTCAAAAATGGAATCAAATCCTATGAAGTGAACAAAGACATTGACTTGTTTCCACTTAGAGAGGGCATCCCTGAGGGGTGCTGTATTTCCAGTCATTGAGAATTGTTGTGATATAACCACACAAATTCCATTCCTGACAAGCATAGGAGTAAAAATCCTCATGAAATTCTCTCCCTTCTCTGTGTCTGAAGCAAAGAGACCAATCAAGGTCCATCCAAAATGGAGGAGCAGTTGGACAATTCCTGGGTACTGGACACTTTCTTTGGGGAGCATTGGATAGAAAAAAGGGAATTGACTTTTATCACTCAGAGCATCCAAAGCAATTTTATTACTGATCTGAAAAAAGTAGATTAAAAAAAATAAGTAAAATAGAATAAGCATTAAGAATAAAAATAGTATTTTTTATCATCCCCCAAATTTATCACAATCAGACCACATAAAAGAAGCTCAACTGAACTAATTTCCTCCAAAAAAAAGCAGTGTATTATATATAATTGTTGGATTCTGATCACACAGGAAATACATTGATTTAATATTAGGGTCCCATTAGATCGTTTCTCTAAAATGCAGTCCAAGATAATCATCTCCCTCTTTTTATAGAATTGACATTCAAAATAATCAATGTATTACATCTTCTATCTCTGGAGATCCACAAATAGAAGTATATTCACTGTAAGGGATTTGGAAGATTGAACTCAATACTTGGCAATTTGGAAGGTACATTTCTTACCCCAGGTAAGGAAAGGTGTGAACTTGCTCTGTTAGTCCTCATCAAATACCGTATTTTTCAGAGTATAAGATGCACCTTTTTACCCTCAAAAAGAGGGTGAAAACTTGGGTGCGTCTTATACACCGAATGTAGCCCCACCCAGCCACCCCCACCCTTTGGCCTCTGCCTGCCAGCAATTTACCTCTTTGCAGCAAACAGGGCAAAGCACAAGAAGAGCCCAAGAAGAGATGATCTGCCTCCTGACCTACAGCTGACGGAGGCTTGCAAGCCATGTGGTAAAATGAAACTAACTACGGTGGCTGCAATGTGACAAAATTGCTGGGAGATAAACTGCTGGCAATATTAGACTGCTGAAATTGCAAGGAGGCAAGCTATAGCTGCTATGGCTCAGAGCTAGAGCTCTTGCCTCACAATTAGGAGGTTGTGAGTTCTATCCTAGGCAGAGGCAGATTCTGTTAATGTGTTATTTTGTTAAATGTTTGTAGAGTGTTCAAATTATTAGACTTATTTTTTAAAGACTGCTTTATTATTGTTCTAGACAACTTAACAAAATGAAGAAGCTTTTTAAAATAAATGCTTGCTCTGAAGAGGCCCAGTGCTATTGTATCTTCTTTTAAATAGCAGAGAATACTTCCAGAAAGCCACATCAATTTTAAAGATCTGTAAAAGTATAATCTAAAATGTCCTGTTTTAGTATTAAGTATTAGTATTAAGTATTAGTATTAAAAGAAGGCAGCTGAGAAACCCTGACTTAGTCATGTTTGGAGTAGATCTATTTAAATAATTGGGAGGAGTTAGTGTGATTACATTTAAGAAAACTTTCTGGGATTAATATACTGCCATAAATGTACATTTCTCCAATTCTTTGCCATTTCTATGGGTCAGACACACATGCACAGAAATACACAGCAAACAGTGTATATCATCTGTACTGTTTGCTGTTGGGCAAATTGCTGGGAGGCAGAGGCCTTTTTTCCTTGTTTTCCTCTCCCAAAACTAAGGTGCTTCTTATACTCCGGTGTGTCTTATACTCCAAAAAATATGGTAGGCCTATTTGGCAATGCTGTCCAAAGACCGTAACTTTTGACTTTGATTTATCCATAATCAGATAATTCTTATGAGAATAGGAGCCAAGTCATCTTAACAGCATATGCAACCTTAATGTCATATTGGCAGTGCCCTTGTCTTACCTTCTGGTAAGGATCAGTCCTACTTCTCAATGCTCCATTGATCGTAAAACAGGGGTCACAACCTATGAGCCACAGTCCACTAGTGGGCCATGAGGGGTTTGCAACCAGACCACAGAAATGGCAAGCAAGTGTGCATGTGCACACATGCATCCTCACACTCCATTTAAGGATGGAACCATCCCCTCTCCCTCCCCCACCCCCACTCGTGTGCAAAACTGGAAAATAGAATAGAATAGAATAGAATAAACAGAGTTGGAAGGGACCTTGGAGGTCTTCTAGTCCAACACCCTGCTTAGGCAGGAAACCCTACACTGCTTCAGACAAATGTTTATCCAACATCTTCTTAAAAACTTCCAGTGTTGGAGCATTCACAACTTCTGGAGGCAAGCTGTTCCACTGATTAATTGTTCTAACTGTCAGGAAATTTCTCCTTAGTTCTAAGTTGCTTCTCTCCTTGAATAGTTTCCACCCATTGCTTCTTGTTCTACCCTCAGGTGCTTTGGGAAATAATTTGACCACCTCTTCTTTGTGGCAACCCCTGAGATATTGGAACACTGCTATCATGTCACCCCTAGTCCTTCTTTTCATTAAACTAGACATACCCAGTTCCTGCAACCGTTCTTCATATGTCTTAGCCTCCAATCCCCTAATCAACTTTGTTGCTCTTCTCTGCACTCTTTCTAGAGTCTCAACATCCTTTTTGCATCATGGCAACCAAAACTGAATGCAGTATTCCAAGTGTGGCCTTACCAAGGCATTATAAAGTGGTATTAACACTTCACGTGATCTTGATTCTATCCCTCTGTTAATGCAGCCTAGAACTGTGTTGGCTTTTTGGCAGCTGCTGCACACTGCTGGCTCATATTTAAATGGTTGTCCATTAGGACTCCAATATCCCTCTCACAGTTACTACTGTTGAACAAGGTACCACATATACTGTACTTGTGCATTTTGTTTTTATTGCCTAAATGTAGAACCTTACTTTTTTTACCATTGAATTTCATTTTGTTAGATAGCGCCCAATGTTCAAGTCTGTCAAGATCCTTCTGTATCTTGAGCCTATCTTCTGGAGTGTTGGCTATTCCTGCCAGTTTGGTGCCATCTGCAAATTTGATGAGTTCCCCATCAATCCCCTCATCCAAGTCATTGTTGAAGATGTTGAAGAGTACTGGGCCTAAAACAGAGCCTTGGGGTACTCCACTGCATACTTCCCTCCATGTAGATGCAGTTCCATTGAGCACTACACGTTGAGTGCTGTTGGTCAGCCAGTTTTGAATCCATCTGGTGGTGTTGCTGTTCTAACCCAAATTTTTCTAGTAGTAGCTTATGGTCTACTTATTCAAATGCCTTACTGAAGTCCAAGTAAACCACATCGACAGCATTCCTCTGGTCCACTAATTTTGTCACTTTGTCAAAGAATGCAATAAGATTAGTTTGGCATGATCTGTTTTTGACAAACCCATGTTGGCTTTTGGTTATTACTTTGTTTGCTTCTAGGTGTTCATTGATTCATTGCTTGATTATCTTTTCCAGAATCTTCCCTGGTATTGAGGTCAGGCTGATAGGTCTGTAGTTTCCTGGATCTGTTTTTTCCCTTTTTTGACAATGGGAACTACATCAGCTCTTTTCCAGTCCTCTGGCAGTTCCCCGGTGCTCCAGGATCTTTGAAAGATATAGTTCAGTGGTTCTGAGATCTCGTCTGCCAGTTCCTTCAGATCCTTGGGGTGTAATCCATCCGGTCCTGGTGATTTGAATTTGTCTAGGGTACACAGGTGTTCCCTTACCATT
This sequence comes from Diadophis punctatus similis, assembly GCA_023053685.1. NCBI lineage: Eukaryota > Metazoa > Chordata > Lepidosauria > Squamata > Dipsadidae > Diadophis > Diadophis punctatus. Next base: position 234,977,592 of record JALIGW010000002.1, read on the forward strand.
TTCTTCCCTATTTTAACTTGTGTTCCTAATATGTCTTTTGTGATGCTGTTTTTGATAGGTTGGACTGTTTTTTCCCTTTGTGTAAAGACAGATTCAAAAAACGAGTTAAGTAGCTCTGCTTTCTCCCTGTTGCTTGTCACCTTCTTGCCACTTTCTCCCTGCAATGGACCAATTGTTTCCTTGTCTTTTTTCTTGTTTTTAATATGTTGGAAGAAGCTTTTTTGTTATTTTTTTACTTTTGTCACAAGTCTTTGTTCATTGTGAGCCTTAGCTTTCTTCACTTCATCTTTACAGACTCAGGCTATTTGCTGATATTCTGCCTTAGTTATTTCCCCCTCTTTCCACTTTTTATACTTGTTCTTTTTGTCTTTCAATTTGTCAGAGAGTTCTTTATGCAGCCATGCTGGTTTCTTTTGAGACCTATTATTTTTCTTCTTCATTGGTATTGTGCTAGCCTGGGTTTTATAATTTATTTTTATTTATTTATTTTGTGAGATTTATATACCGCCTCACAGTGCAAGCACTCTCTAAGCGGTTTACACCAGTAAGCAATGTATTTTTATATTGCCCCCAACAATCTGGGTCCTCATTTTACCTACCTCGGAAGGATGGAAGGCTGAGTCAACCTTGAGCCGGTGAGATTTGAACCGCTGACCTGCGGATCACAGTCAGATAAAGTGACCTACAGTACAGCCTCTAACCACTGCGCCACCTCGGCTTTTATAAAAGGATTATAAAAATAAAAAGGATTATTTATAGGCTTTTATAACAGATGGGGAACTCTGTTCTAAAACATACTCTGAAACAAATGAACATAGAAGATAGAATAATTGGGATAGAAAGGACCTTTGAGGTCTTCTAGTCCAACCCTCTGCTCACAGAGGAGACTGTATACCATTCCAGACAAAATGAATGTCCAGCTCTTTTTGAAAACCTCCAGTAATAGAGCAAGCAGAGCTTCATGAGGCAAGTGGTTCCACTGATTAATTTTTCTTACTGTCAGTGCTTCTAGAAAGAGCTTTTACCAGGGTCATCAAACTGAGTTCCATTTTAAGGGCAATCAGTTTCTTCCATAATATTTCATTGTTTACTGTGTCAAATACTGTAAAGGCAGTAAACCATTCCTTCCTCTGACTGATATTTTTAGATGGTGTGATGTTTCAAGAGAAAACAATTGTCAATAGTGGGCCACATCTGCTTAAGACTGCTGGTTCTTCCACAAGAAATGCATCTACGTACTCTCAAATTCAAGGGGAACCTAACATAGATTTTAGTTACATCTGTTAGACAAATGGGCATGGAATTGCCAGGGTCCATTTTCTTCCCCTTTTTATATATGGGAACTACAACTGCCAGCTTGTAGAATTACATATTTATAATTCTTTTATAAAATGGTTAATTCATTTCTGAGGATATCATTACATTGGCTAATATCATGGGGGAAAAGTGCGCTTTCCATTGGTGCTAAACCTTCCTATTGTACAGAAGATGCTTTGATTGAACACAGAGCCTCTCCTCACCTTCACAATAATGCAACAGAAGCCCTCAAAGCAATGGGGATGGTGTCATGAGTAAATATTTCTGTTTTCCACATTGCTCCCTCCCCATTGTTATCCCAACCCTGAGTCATGACACCTAAAATGCCATGATGAAAAGCAAAGTTTGAATACCATAGAGATGAAATGGTTGGATCTATCACTCACTCACACACACACCAACAACCCACTCACTTTGCCAGAAAGAAAAACACAAACACCAACCTGGGCGACTTTGAAGGGGCCCACTAATGTTGACATCTGGGTGGAGATGTCTCTTTTAGCTCCATCAACAATCACCAAAAGGTTGTCCTTTCTTCCACAGCTGTAGTTGGGAACATTGGCTTCTCCAGTAGACAGCATGTCCAGCAAGGCATCTGAAGTGCCAAGTGTGTTATCATAGTTGTCATAGATGTTGTAGCCAAGGGTGAGATTTTGTAGGAGCTGGGGATTTTTGTTAACCACCTCGATATTGAAAATCATGCATAATATCCTTTTCTTGTCATTAGGTAAACTAGTGTAAAACCATGTTAATATTAGGATCATCAATAGCAAAAATAAACACTTTTTCTATATTTAATCCTCTTTTCCTCCACAAGCTAACCGAGACATAAGTCAATATCGATCCAAATCAGAGAGAAATGATAGTCACCCATCACTCTTTCTGATATTATGAATGTTCAGAAGATAGGATGGGGATAGTCCTCCAAAAGGATTAAAATTAAGAAATATACTATTCATTGTAGAAGCACTAATTTTCATCAGCCCAGTACCCAAGTTGCAGAATATTTCAGTCATTAAAACAAAAACATGATACATGGAAGAGGATTTTTAATAAGTGATTCAGAAAAGCTGTTCTAAAAGATGTCATCCTCTATTCCTAAAAAAAACGAGGCATTGAATATCAATCTACAGTTATAAAAATATAGAAATGACCTGGCCAGAGGAAACTACAACAACAATCACTACTTTCAACAAAACTCAGTTGAAACTAATGTGGGTTTCTTTCAGGTTTTATTTTCCTCATAATTTGAATTTGAGCCTCTCCTAGAAAATAAGACAATAGTGAGAGGCCAGGAAATCAAAAGGATTCAAGAAATTAATCAGGTTCTACAATATAAGAGTAATTAAATAATAATAAGAAGAAAAGTAGTTGTTAGACTTGCAAATGGAGAGAATGAATCACAGTGAATGACTTACAACCAAATCTGACTAGAAGGAGCCATGTTGAAAGGTAATGTTGCAGGTGCTATTGCTGATGTAGAGACGACTATACTAATGAGAAGATCTCCTGGCCTATAATAGCTCCATGGCTTTTGTCCATCCTGGTGGTCCAAATTCAGTGGGCATTTCTTTCTATGTTTCCCAGAGACTGACTGGGGCACCAGCAGTATCAGAAGCAGAAGCAGGAGGTCCATAATTCATGGGGTTGAATCAATCTCCTTCCCGTTTCTAAAGAATTGGAAGAATTGGAAGCAGTGACACAAGATGGAATATCCAGTGGCTTTCCTGATTCAAACAGAGACAAACCAAGATTCACCTGGAAGAGAGAGAAACTACATTGAAGATCACAGCTCCTGCCTGTCCTGTAACTTGGGCCACAAAAAGTATAACCTGTGGCATTTATCCTTTTCTAATGCAAAATCCCTGCCATGTCACTTCAATGTGATATTTACATCAAAGGCAGTCACTGGAGGAGGAGGAAAGAGGTCTCAAGGCCTGTGAGGTGATAATTACAATGAGAAGGAACTTGTCCTTTTGGGATCCTGAACCTCTTCCATCTGATGAGGGACAGGTGGAGAAAAGCATATTAGTGAAAAATCACAGATAGACCCCTTGGGGCAGTGTTGTGTAGTGGTTCTTAGTCCTTCCTGTTAGGACATGTCCAAAAAGTGAGGCTGCAGCAAGAGACCTCAACAGCTAGAAAATTGACTTCTGCTGTCCTTCAATGTGGCCTTTTGCCTCCAGAGACCTTTAAGGAGTTTAGTGCCACTCTACTCTAGTGCTGCCTGTGCTCTGATGCCATGGAAGCAATCATTATCCTTGAACCCAACCTAATGTTAAGAGTTTGGGATTTTCTTTTCAATGGGATTTCCATATATAAATCCCAAATTGGAGCTGATTTTTGAATTATTAAGAGAGATAATCATAGAATAATGGATAGAAGTTTTTGTTTTTGTTTCCTTTCCATTTCTGTGTTGTCTCTTCCACACAGAGAGCCTTTAGATTTTCAAGTTTCAAGGTTTGTTAACAACCACAGTGTGCTGTGAGGTCTGAAGCTGAGATGGTGGCAGCACCCAAAGTGTGGTGGATGCTGTAACCTGATTTCTTGCCACAACCACCCAGTAGTTGGTTTAGGAGGACCTGGTGGGAGTTCCTCTGATTTTGTAGATGCACTTGGTGCAACTCCTGTGACATTCTCATCTCTGAGGCCTTATTTGAAACGCCACCCCAAGTGCTTCAAAGGGCCAGTTTGCAGTTCCTGTGTCCTGGTTTATCTTGGTCAATTGTTGATGGATTATGTGTCTTATCTTGAGGGGGTGTTAATATGTACAGCTTGGCCTAGAAGGGAGAAATGGGGGAAGGGTTGAGTGAGAGGGGGAGCAAAAGGAATAGGCAGGTCCATCCTTACAATGAGGAGCACAGGATGACCAATATCCCAGGTACATTATTTGAAAGTTGTCCTACTGTAGAGTCCTCAGCTTCCACTCTCAGTGTCTGCTAGTGGTTGCATGTTCCAGTTGTTGTCTGTGAATTGGAGTGCCAGGTTGATGTGTAACATGGCTTCTCCTCTTCATTAGGTTACTGCCACGTCTCACTGAAGCCTAGCCCATAGGGGAGGAAAACTCAGTGGGAAATGTGGCCACCAAATTTGTGAGTTTGCTTCTGGTGAGAGTAAGGGAAGCTGAGGAGAGGTGGCTGTGGTCATCCATGGTTTATTATGGCCTTTCAGGAGGCTGCACCTAGAGTTGAATTTTGCCCCAGGGTGGCTGCAAGAATATTTCCTCAGCCTGGTGAAGTATGTTGTGTGAATGTGGCCCTTACAGGAATAAAAGTGTCTCCAGCTTATTTCTATTATAAATTATTGTTCAGCTAGTCCGTGCTGAATTAATACACATAATTCACTAACACATTGGCCAACAGGTTCAACCTCAGAAAATAAACCACAGTTAAAAGTTGCAAGTGTGAATGCAGCCGTTACTGAAGTGACCAGGTTAAGTGGCCTGTATGGCTGTGACCAGAGCCTGTCTATGTTCAAGACCTCAGGATAGTAACCAGGAGACCATGGATTCTAATCCTCCCTTGGGTACAAAGCCATCTGGGTGAACCTGGGCCAGTCAATCTCTGATGCCCTAGGAAAGAGGCAATGGCAAACCACTTCTGAAAAACCTTTTCATCTATGGTCTTTCTGATAACTTTTATACACAACTGGCTGAGGCTCTGACCTTCCTGAGTCTGGCTTCAGTCTTGCAAGACCAGCCAAGTGGACTCCAATTTGCTAAGCTCGGGCAGGTTGGTCTGTGTAGAAACATCAGGAAAGCTCCAATTTTGACCATGAATTTCAAATACTCATGAAGGCTGCAGGGAGGTTGATAAAGCAAAAGTCATAGAAGGCCAGGAGGGCTGCAAGAAGTGGGTATCCCTTCCTGTCAAGGGAAGAGAGGGCATGCCGGAAAAGAGGAAAGCAGATGGAGCCCCCAACGCATCCAGCCAGGGCAGCCTTAGGGGTGGCCAGAAACCTCTTTTCCGAGGGAGAGGCCTCCTCACATACAGTGGGGCAGTTGAGCCACACTGAACTGAAAGTCAGCATTGTCAACACAGAAGAAAAATTTTCTTTGCTTGCTTCTTTCCTTTTCTCTTTGACTGTCTGGAATCAAAGCCTTTATTTCTCCAGTTGTTTGGTGACATCATAATCCTTGTGGGACTTCAGAATTCCATGACTTCAGGGTTGACTCATCACTCTCTCAACACCCTTTCTGGGCATGTCCCAAAAAGACTGACACCCCCCCCCATACACTATAAAACGCCGCCCTGAGTCCTTCGGGAGTTGGGTGGCATATAAGAAAACCAAAATAAATAAATAAATAAATAAATAAATAAATAAACAATATCTGGAAGACTGAAGGCTCTTTGTGAAAACTTGATCCAGGGAAGAAGGAAGAAAACAGCTTGAAAACACATTAGTCTCTTTTCCAAGTAAGCCTCATGATCCATTGGCCTCCAAACGAGAAACCTTCGTTGTATTTAAAATAGATAGTGGTCAGGCAGAGAGCCATCAAGGCACATATGTGGTCTGGGCCAGGGGTTCAGGGTTACCTTCCCTACCAGTTCGCAATGCGTTGGAAATGCGCATTTTACACACACACACATGAGCAAAGTGAGTGACATCGGGGAAATGACCCTTTGCGCATGTGCAGAAGCCTTTGCGCATGCACAGAGGGTTCTTTGCCAGCCACTTACAAGGAGCGGCGACTAGAGGACAGGTTCAGGGGCATGGCCAGCCAGCCATCGCTGCCAGTTCGGTGAGCGGAGGCAAATTTCCGCCACTGGTTTGGGCGAACCGGTCTGAACCGGCAGCAACCCACCACTGGTGTGGGCTGAGGTTGGTTCTGTCACCTAATGTGCTGTCTTGTAGCAGTTGTTTCTTCACTGCTCTGGCAGCTTTTAAATGCAATGAAGGTTTCTACAGACAAAATCACAGCTGTGCCACGGGCTCAACTTTGTCCCCAATTGTAGCCAATCTCTACATGGAAGAGGTAGAAACCAAAGCTCTGAACTGCTTCACAGGATTTCCTCCCATTCATTGGTATAGGTATGTTGGAGATACGTGGGTCAAGATTAAAATACAGGAATTGGAAGCTTTCTTCAAACACATCAACTTTGTGAAACTCAGTTCCCGCACCTGCTTTCCTTCAGAAACCTAAAAGTGTGTGTATGTGAGTGGGGGGAGGACTAAATCAATAAAATAGGGAAGGAAATCTCCCATAAACCAAATGGGGGGCCAGTTTGAGATCCCCAAAATAAACATTTCTCATTGCAAATGTATGGGATTGTTCTAATCACATAACAAAGTTTTGTCTTGTATCTCTATGTATCACTTTTATTTATTTGATTCCACTCATATAAGAAGTGGGGTTCCCCCCCCCACAGTCTTCCTCCCTATTTTGACCTCAAGGGGGTCAACATGCATTTCTGGCAAGAGAATAGACTTTACTCTTACATTCTTCTGGAAACAATGACTAAAATTTCCTACTAAGCGTTGTCCTGAGCAGAGTAATAGGGTATTCTCCATAGTGGGTGGAGCTAGCCGCCAAGATTGGGTATTGGCACAGCCTTCTAGCCAATTATGACTGAGTCTGGAAAGGTATAAAAGGTGGCTCTTGGCCTAGATTCCCCCTCTTTTGACTCAGTCACAGCCATTGACTAAGTGTCTTTTTCATCATCTATCTTCCATTAATAATTGTAAGTTTTTGGTTCTATTCAGAATTATTATTATTATTATTATTATTATTATTATCCTTTCCCTTTCGAGCTCCTCAGTATGGCTATACCTGGGTGAAGCAGTTGGCCGCAAGTCTGACTGCTGCTCGCCCCTCCAGCCGAAGGCCCAGCAAGATTTTTGTTTTTTCTTTTTCTCCATACATTAATTTCCGGCTGTGGAGGGAGTGGGAAAGGGCCCCCTTATCACCACAGGGGCAGCGGTGACCTCACCGCACATTTGGGCGTGGAGCGAGGCTTGTATTTTTCTTTTTCTGTCTCCTTGCCAGACACCAAGGGCCAACCTGACAGGTCAAGGCCTCTAACGTTGGTTTTCACAGCTGCTAGCCTGCCTGGGAGAGCCGAGGGGCCGAGGGCAGAGCATGCTGCCAGATTAAATTTTTGGGTGCCTTGGCATCTGGCCGGTCCAGCGCAAGCGGTCCGAGCCACTAACGAGCCTTCCGATCCCCAGCTGACTCTCAAAGATAAAGGGATCGGAAGCGCCGAAGACCTCGCTCGCAGCCAGGCCGGATTCGCGCAAGCCATCCGGACCGTTTTTGATGCTGCCTATAAACAGCTGTTTCGGCCTTGGCTGGGTTCGCGCAAGCCGCCCACGCCACATTTAACTCGCTTGCAGATCGGCCGAATTCGTGCAAGCCATCCGGACCGTTTTTGATGCTGCCTATAAACAGCTGATTGTAACCTTGGCCAGACTTGCGCAAGCGGTCAATGCCTCAAATAGCCGCTGAACACCAGCTGCTGTGCCCGAGAAGCTGACAGACAATTTGGCCAGACTTGCGCAAGCGGTCAGCGCCCAGCCAAGCCTCCAAACGTCAGCTGGAGACCTTCAAAGAGCTGAAAGCAATATTTTTGTTGGTTCCTTTTTTGCTCCCTGTCTTGTGCCTGCTTGCAGAGGAAGCTGGCAATCTGGGTGCTGCTTGCTGAGGGCTTGTTCCCTCTTTTTTTGCTTGAAACTTCAGAAATCAGTCAGTCTGCTCCAGGGGACTCAGAAACTGACAGTTAGTGGCTAGGCCTTAGCAGACTCCTTTCTCCTCGGCTGGAACTAATTGCCTCAGGAGACAGTCAGCCATGTTAGGAGTGCCTCGTGGGTGGCCACCATTTTGAATTACACAGGACCGCCCACTTCAAAAAAATTTCTCTTTTCTTTTGAGGCCTCCTTTATTTAACTTGCCTTCTGTGCAATGGCTGACAAGAGCCAGCAATCTGGCAAGGCTCCTTTGATCCAAGGCCCTGTCAGTACCTGTCTCTAGTGCCTGGGCCGTCTGCTTCCATTTGAGCTCCTCTGCATTGCTCGGCTTGTCTTCAGCCTGGTAAGTGTGCAGGCAGTCTTTGAGAGTGCCGGTGGCCATCTTGAAGTCTCCCACAGGGTGGCAGCCATTTTGATTGCCCTCAGAATTGAAGGCACTAAGGGCGTGGCCTTTTTGTTTCAAATACCAAAAGTGGGCAGAGACCATATTGAAGCCACATCAAGGGCGGTGGCCATTTTGGATACCCTTTGTTGCCGGTGGCCATTTTTAAGGCCTAGTATGGGCATTGGCCATTCTGAAAGACCAACTAAGGGCAACTGCCATCTTGTTGACCTCATTTAAGGGCGGTGGCCATTTTAAGTGACTGTTTGGACCTACTAATTTACCCAGGCCTTTCTGAGGCCTACCTTGTTGACAGAGGCCTTAGATAAATATGGATACTGTTATTCTAATTGAGCTGACAAAAATTCAGACTAGCTGCCTGTAGGTCTGCCTCAGGAGAACCTGTTAAAGCATCAACTTAGAATGAAGATTCTATCTATATTTTAAAAATGGCTTGAACAAGGGCTTTCAGCAGAATTTAGAAGTAGTAAGCTACAGATCTCACATAAAAGGAACAAATGAGCCTAGTGAGTAACTCCAATAACAGTTTAAAACCAAGCTTTTTTTTTCTGGAGTCTGTGAGCCCAGCATAACTGGAACTATATACAATGTATATAACTATATACAAACTATCATTTTTTTCCAGTATTTGAAAGTATCAGTTTTTCATGAACTGAACTTTAAGACAAAGAGACCATGATTTGTAAATTGGAGTTGATTTTAAAATGATGCCTTTTACAAAGGATATTGCCCCATCCAGAGTACTCTGCCCTACTCATTCCTACCTAGCATCCCCCAGGAAGGATGCCAGGGAATTCTCATTAGCTCCCTCTGGCATTTGGAACCAGACAGCCCCACACTCCAGACAGCTCCATCCACAAGCCAAAATCAACCTACTGCTCAATCAGCAGCAGCTCAAGCAGATGTCCAAGCTAGGTCAATGGGGTCCACGGTGGTGACATGCCGGATGGCCTGGCTTTGCAGCTGGCCAATTGACATGCAGTAGAAGTGGAAATTAGCCTCTGCCCCGATCACCGGGCAGTCCTTGTTTGGTGAGGCCCTGAATCCCATCCTGCTTGAGACTAAGGACAAGCGCAAGGTCCTTCCCTCAGCCACCCGGAAAGCCCCTTTCCGTGCCACCCCCTTACCAAGGAGGACTTCCAGGGGGGCCTTCCAGTCTTCCAATAGACATCAGGGTAACTACTAGGGACAGTATCAGGGGCATAGCCAAGGGCAATGCAGTTCCCATCAGAGATTCTCTAAGGGGCCAACCCTTCAGGGGTAACCAATTCATACGGCCCTTTAGAGGGGCCGGCGGTCGCCCTTTCCACCAGAACAAGTAACCTCCGGCCGATCCTCCCACAGGGGGTCGCCTGGCTCCCTATGCCAGTGGATGGGAGGAAATCACCAATGATGCATGGGTTTGTGAGACCCTGGCTTCAGCGCTCTCACTTGAATTCATTTCCACCCCCACCCCCCGAGGTTCTTCTCCGCTGCCCCTTGTCATAAAATTACATGTGGTTTGTAGTGCCCAAATCCTCGGGAGGATGGAGAGCCATTTTGGACCTCAAGGGTCTCAACAGGTTTTTTTTTTTCAAAATGCACACCCTGAAATCAACTCTGGCAAGTGCTCGGAAGGGAATCTACTCACATCCATAGATCTCTTGGAGGATTACCTCCACATCCCAATTCGGCCATCTCACCACCAATATTTACAGTTTTGCTATGCAGGGGTGCATTATGAATATGGGGCGCTCCACTTTGGCCTGTCCTCAGCGCCAAGGGTCTTCACCAAGGTCCTGGCAGCCTTGACCACTCACTCAGATCCATTTCCATCAGGATCCAGTGCTATCTGGACGATATTCTCATCTCCTCAGCCTCCCCTTCTCAGGCTGAGAGAGATGTCCAGGTAGTGCTTAACACGCTGGAACTCCATGGCTTTTTGGTCAACCGATCCAAGAGTCAGCTTGTCCCCGCCACCAGAATTGTCCATCTGGGTGCAATCATTGATTCCCTGGGGTGTAAGGTGTACCTGTCCCAGGATCGGAGAGACAGTCTATTGGCTTTAACCCAGCAAGTTCTAAGGCAAAACTCAGCTCCACTGAATTTGCTGTCCTCCCTCCTGGGCAAGATGATTTCGGCCATTCACATTGTCCCATGGGCTCACTTACACTTCAGAGACCTCCAATGGCTCCTTCCCTATCAGCGTCAGGGAAGGGCCCATTCCTCAGTCAAAGTGAGACTCCAGCCCTCAGTCAGGAAGTCTCTGATTTGGTGGACCACCTCTGCTGTCCACAGGGGCACCTGCTTCCTTCCCCCAAGACAAATCTTAGTCACCACCGATGACAGCCTATCGGGTTGGGGGGCACACGCAGAAGCACAGGTGGCACAGGGCACATGGTTGTTAACTGAGACAACTCTAAGCATAAACGTTTTGGAACTACGGGCTGTGTTCCTTGCTCTGCAGCAGTTCAGACCTCTTGTGGAGAACTCTCATGTCATGATACTTACTGACAATGTGGCCACCAAGGTCCACATAAACAGACAGGGTGGGACCATGTCAGGACAGCTCATGTCAGAGGCCATGTGGTTGGGGCTATGGGCAGAACAATACCTATTGTCTCTTTCTGCTGAACACATCTCTGGGGTAAGCAACGTCAGGGCAGACTGGCTCAGCCGGAACCAGATAGACCACTCAGAGTGGAGCTTACACCCAGACCTTTTCCACCAACTTGTGGGTCAATTCGGACAACCTGTGATTGACCTTTTTGCCACCCCGGGGAATGCCCAGCTGCCCAGGTTTCTGTCCCAGTATCAAACTCAGGGGGCGGAAGGGGTGGACGCCCTCCGCTGCACCTGGCCTCAGGGGTTGCTTTACGCTTTTCCCCCCATCCCCATCATTCCGCAGGTCATCCGGAAACTCCTGGAAGAAAGAGCCGAGGTGGTACTTCTGGCACCCGACTGGCCAAGGGGAACCTGGTATGCCAACCTGGTCTCCTTGTCCATCTCACCCCCTTGGAGGATCCCTCCGACAGAGTGGTCGCTGCTCCAGGGGTCAGTGCAGCATCCATAGCCGCACTGGTTGCAACTGACCGCCTGGCACTTGAGCGGCTCACTCTGAGGAGCCGCCAAATCCCTGAGGACGTTATGGAGGTCTTGCTTGACTCTCGCAGACCGTCCACGCATCGTATTTATGCAGCCTCTTGGAAGGCTTTCTGCTCATGGTGTGCTAGGGAGGGTTATTCCCCACTGGATCTTTCGGTCATAAATGTCCTTTAATTCCTACACCAGGGGCTAGCTAAGGGTCTTTCCCTGAGTACCCTCAACTGCCAGATTGCTGCCCTGTCCATGGTGCTGTCTTGTCCCTCTCTGGGGAAACTCTCTGCTCACTCCTTAGTCTCCAGGTTCCTAAAGGGCGCAATGAATAGACGCCCTCCTGTAGTGCATAGGTATCCCACCTGGGACTTGTCCAAAGTGTTATTAGCACTCATGGGGGGGCGCCTTTGAGCCTTTGCACTCCGTCTCTCTGGCCCACCTAACATACAAGGTGGTTTTCCTGGTGGCTGTCACCTCTGCCCGTCGCATTTCCGAACTGGCAGCCCTTTCCATCAGGAGTGACCTCTGTGTGTTCCACCAGGACAGGGTGGTTTTGCGGTTGGATCCCACCTTTCTGCCAAAGGTAAACTCTTACTTTCATTGGGCTCAGGAGGTGGTATTACCTTCCTTTTACCCTTCTCCATCCTCAGACATTGAAAGACAGTGGCACCTCCTGGACGTGAGGTGCGCACTGGACACTTACATACAAAGGACCTCTGCCTTTTGCAAGACTGAGGCCTTGTTTGTCTCTTTCCACCACACTTCCTTGGGGAGGAAAGCATCCTCTGTCATGGTGGGTCGGTGGATTCGTAATGTCATTAACACTGCATATGAACAAATGTCCTTGCCACGACCCACCAGGATTACGGCCCATTCCACATGCAGTGCAGCCACCACTGCGGCTTGGAACACGAGGGCTTCCATCGAGGAGATCTGCCAGACTGCCACTTGGGCATCTCCAACGCTATTTGTCCGGCACTACAGACTGGACACTTTCGCCTCTCAGGAGGCTGACCTTGGGCGCAGAGTGCTGGAACAGGTAACATTGGAGGGCGGTGGTCCCAGCCAGAATCAGGAGGCCCTCCCTGGGGACTAAATTACTTTGGTATGTCCCAATCTTGGCGGCTAGCTCCACCCACTATGGAGAATGAGACGTTGTACTTTCCTGAGACGTCCATTCTCGTAGGGTGGAGCTAGCCGCCAAGTCCCTCCCTTCTAACTTGTTCTGGCTGGACGAGGAGCCTATTACTCGTATAGTCATTAGGTATCTCGGTGTATTAGTGTACATAGTTATCTTCTCTCTGTAGGTAGTTAGGTTAGGTAGTTAGGTCTCTCACATATCAACTCATGTGTAATTTTCTGTGATTGGACAGTTAATAAACTTGTTAGATTGATGGCACTTGAGTCTGGCATTTATCCCTCGTCAAAAGAGGGGGAATCTAGGCCTAGAGCCACCTTTTATACCTTTCCAGACTCAGTCATAATTGGCTAGAAGGCTGTGCCAATACCCAATCTTGGCGGCTAGCTCCACCCTACGAGAATGGACGTCTCAGGTAAGTACAACGTCTCAATATCAACCAGAAGAACTGGGCATCCGAGAACCAAGTTTCACAACCAATCTGTCCCAGTCAACCATGGCATAACCCAGTTCCATAGAGTAGTTGGGGCTTGTTCTGTGATTCACTTAGACAGATCTTCCAATAATGGCTCTTACTCACAAGGAATGGTCAGTGACTGTAAAGCAACACACACACGGAAAGTCTATTGAAATTTATCTTCAGGGCTGTCACGTAGTGAATATTGTCAGTTGTATGTCTACGCAGGGTGATGCACCCCTATCCTAATGTTATGGTACATTCCAATACAAGCAGGACACATGATGTGATCTTGTACGCATGTGTGCATTCCTGATTCTCCATTATATTCTTCCTGTGGTTTGGCTCTGACCGGGAGCGGTCGCATTTAATTAGCAAGAATGTAATTATTCAGAATTTATTGTTTTTGTACTGAAATAAATATTTTATTAGACTTTAACTTTGGTTTCATTTCTAAATGTATGAACTCCGAGAGAAAGATCAAACGTCGCCTCTGTGAGATTTATTCTCACTTTAACAAGGGCTCATCAGGATTTCATAGTCAAAGCTCCACCTTAAATTCCTTTTTTCCTCCTTTTTCTCCTTTTCTTTTCCAATTTCCCAATGCCCACTGTGGAACTTCTTGCAAAACTTGCTCACTTGTGAATTAACCATTTGCCTTCCTTCCATAGACTCATAAATTCCCTTCCAAATTTATTGTACTGATTTGCACATATGAGACTATCAGAGTTTGTTGCAGAAAATTAAATCCAGAAAGTACGCACACAGGCAGACTAATGCAGCAGGATTGATTTAAATAAGAAACTTATTTATATACAAGAATATATATATATATATATATATATATATATATATATATATATATATATATATATATATATATATATATATATATATATATATATATATATATATATATATATATATGTATATATATATATATATATATATATATATATATATATATATATATATATATATATATATATACACACACACACACACACACACACACACACACACACACACACACACAATACCAACATAGATTCTTCTTCAACGTAATAGCAGTTACAGGCAGGAGAGAACAGTTAGTTTCATTTCAGCAGTTCAGAGTGGACTGAGAGTACAGAGTGGGCTGAGCCATGCCCAGCCTTCTAGCTTCAGTTTCAATGCTCTGCACAGACTCAGATGTGTTTAGCTCCCATTGGCTGACTTAGTTGCTATGCCTATTCATTGGCTGACATTGTTATCATTGGCTCTCCCAGTTCACGAATATCTTAACAGAGACTACTTGATAGCTATTGAAAGCCTTTGAGTCAAAGGATAGCTTCTTGTAGAGAGGATACACTATTGCCTGTTGCGAGTCAGAAAGCACCACCCCCTCCACAGTAGAGGCTGACAAATAATATGGACTTATCAGCAAGTCTCTGGCCATTTATAGAACCCAAGAGGAGCCCAGATCCAATAAATATGATTAAACTGGCAGCAGAGAGAATCTTCCCCACTTTCTCAGGAGTCACCAGCTCAGGTTTAACCCAGATCACAAAACCAGACTATAACCTAAGTACGTTGATGTAAAATATTTTCATGTTATTATCATCATCATCAACAGAAACAACAGGAGTGGTACTGTGGCCTAGAGGTGGAGCTCTCACCTCACAATCAGGAGGCTGTGAGTTCGATCCTAGGTAGAGACTGATAGTTCTCTCTCTGGGCACAATGAGAACTCCCCATTGGCGACAGGAAGGGCATCCGGCCCTTCCTCTAGTTCCATTCAGTTGCCCAGACTCCACCTCGCAAGGGATTATAGGGTCCTTAAAAGATGATGATGATCAACAGAAACAACGTTTTTTTTCCAATTTAATTATCTTTGTCTCCACAAGCCTATTGTGTCTTAAGCCAATACAGATCCAAAGCCAAAGGCAAATGATGGCCACCCATTTTGCTCTTTCTCCACTCTTCAATTTGGGAAAGAGCTAATAGTAAGATGAGGAGCACTGAGGACAAAGAGGAGAGAAATTGCATTGATAAAGGCTTTCAAACCAATTTGACTAAAACAGATTTCCAGATATTACAGCATGGGCTTTTGATTGAAAACCTTTGTAGTGTTGGAAATGTGAAAAATGTGAAGGGACATTTTATTATTCTTGGTAGACATATAAAAATGTTTTCAAATACAGAGGATTTTAAAGATAAATATTCAATATTTTATTTGAGGATTGATGGATGATCAGTTAGGAAAATGCCATGGAACATTATTTTGGCGAGATTACTCAAATGCACGAAACATTGAAAACTACCCACCAGGGAGGAATGGCATGTGAAATTGACAGAACTTCTTGTGATGGACAAACTACTTTGGACAGAGAAAGGGCAATATTTATATGTATTGATGACTGGAAACCCATTATGGATTTTTTGTGTGTGTGTAAAAATGAAGAAAATGAAGTTGTGATTTGTGGTTTTCAGTCACAGGAAAGTAAAGATAGAAAGAGTCACAATGTAACCTTAGGAAGAGAGAGGTTAAAATATAATTGTACGTATAACTGCTGTGAAGAAAGGTATTTCTTGGAGGGTATTTGTTGATATCTTTATTTGACAATTTAAACTATTTAACATTTCCTAAAGATTATTGCTTTTCTCCCTACATATTTTTTAAACATTTGTCCATCCATGCACAAAATTGGAATGCTGCTTAAGTAAGAAAAAGTCCAGGGATACAATAATTTATTTATTTTTATTTATTTAAATAGATTTGTATGCCGCCCAGCTCCCAGGGGACTAAAAGCAAACTATAAAGCAAAAGAAAAAAAAAGAATATAACCAGAGCCACAGATGTGAAAGAGGCCTACAGGAGTTTAATATCAATCTTTGAAAACTAGTTAATCGCATACATGATTTGAAGAAAATAGGCATATGTATATGACTAACAGTTTCTCTCCAAAACAACAGAATAACAGAAGACACGGTACAAAACCTGACCACATTACTACGTGCTTCTGCAGGTACATTCATTCTCCACATTGGTTAAAGGTGCAGATTGTGAACACAGTCCTTAAATGCCACATATTTATCCAGATCCAAAAAGGATGAGGAACACTGGAAATTTCTTGTCTGCTAGAAAAATACAGCCATGATAAAGCCAAGAAGGGAGATACACCCAACCAAACATATTTCTACTAAATTTGAGAAACTATGTGATAATTTCAGGAGGAATTCCTTCTTTGAATGGGATGTCCTTGCAAACTTCCATTTCCAAAAGTTAAGAACAGGTCTTCTGAATCAGGCCAGGAGCCATCTTTATCTCTCAGTGTGACCACAATTGGAATTTATCTCTCGGTGATACGACCACACTTGGAATACTGCATCCAGTTTTTGTCACCACAGTGTTAAAAAAATGTTGTAGAAGGAGGACAGAGAAGAGCAACAAAGATGATTAGGGGAATGGAGACATAAAACATAAAGAACAGTTGGTGGAATTGGATATGTCTGGTTTAATGAAAAGAAGGACTAGGGGTGACATGATAGCAATCTTCCAATATTTGAAGGGTTGCCACAAAGAAGAGGGAGTCAACCTATTCTCCAAAGCATCAGAAGGCAGGACAAGAAGCAACAGATGGAAACTAATTCAGAAGCGAAGCAACCTAGAACTAAGGAGAAATTCCCTAAAGTTAGAACAATCTATCAGTGGAACAATTTGCCTCCAGAACTTCTGGGTTCTCCAACACTGGAGGTTTTAAAAAAGAGATTGGACAACCCTTTGTCTGAAATGGTATAGGGTTTCCTGCCTGAGTAGGGGGTTGGACTAGACAAGTTCCCTTCCAACTCTGTTATTCTGTTACTTGTGACCCAAATAACTCTGTAGTGTCAACCATCAGAATAATGAGATAGATGAATTGTTGCAATTTAGTAAGGAGTATTTATGCACAATCCCACCTCCCTCCCTTACACCACATTTATGGGATACTTAAATATGGATACTCTCAATGCTTTAGGAATAGTTTTGTAAAACAATTTGCACGGATGCATTTCATCCCCCCTCTTATTTTATTTCTACATAATTTGACAAGATGGGTAATCCAGATTATCCACATTTTGAAATTATACTGGATAAGGATGGAGGACACTATTTTCCAATTGCCCTTGGATTATTTCAGCTCAAAATCGTTGCCCCAGCTCATGTATGAGGGACAGTTTGAAACAATTTCTATGCTTGGCCTGTTGGAAGGTGTTGAGAGTGGAAATTCCTCTAACTTACATTTATTCATTTCTTCTGGTCGTAAGATGTTCCTTTGTATTCAAGTCTGGCCTCATAATGATAATGTAGCACTTTGGGATGAAGAAACAACCCAACAGACCAGTACTGGAAGCCAAGATTGAGAAGACCTGCACAGCCACCATGTATTTCCCTTTGGTGCTCAGGTAGGTGGGCAGGAAGGAGACCCAGACATTGCAGAAGACCAGCATGCTGAAGGTGATCAGCTTGGCTTCATTGAAGGCTCCAGGGAGATTCCTGGCCAAGAAAGCCACTGTGAAGCAGATGGCAGCCAGGAAGCCCATGTAGCTGAGGGTGATGAAGAACATGAAAACAGAGCCTTCATTGCATTGTAGGATGATCTCTCCAGGCTGGGAGTGAAAGTCTGAGTCACGGAATGGAGGAGAAATTCCCAACCAGATGGAGCAGATCATAATTTGGACACTAGAACAAGAAAGGATGGACTTCCGGTTCCGGATCGCTGCATCGCGGACGCTCCTCGTTGAGCGCCTTTCCTTTTCCCCGTTAAAGCCGCCAGAACAGCTGTCTGGCGGCTTGAAAGTCTCTGCCCCGGGCAAAGGGGAGAGATGAGAGCCGGACAGGTGGGGTAGAGCCCCCCCTAGTGCCCCAAGTGTCAGCTAGGGGCGCGAAAGGTGAGGGCTCCCCAGCCAGCCTGTCTCTTGCTCCGGGGACTTGGAAACCTCCGCTTTTGCGGAGCAAGATGCTGTGACCACCCGCTGCTTCATGAATGGGATTACAACTACTTAATTGTTTAAACAAGCAGACAGAGAGAGACAGGATTTTAAAGGGCAAGTACAGATTTTTTTTTTCTTTCAACTCCACTGCTGATTTTCACTTCGGAAGAAACTAAGTAACAGTTATTAGGCTACAACATGGCGATCGGAGAAAGTGGGAGGAGAAGTGAAAGTAACTTTCGTTTCCCTAGCAGCTTTTTTTCTTATGGAAATTTTTGATTTTGAAAGTTGGCTTTACTCTCTCTGTCTCCCGATTCTGGATTAAATAATAACTGACAATTTTTTAAAAGTAAAATTCTATCTGGCTTTGGAATTTGAAAGAATTTTAAAAGAAATTTAAAAGAACTTTAACTAGAGGCTTGGCTTTTTCTTTGTTCACCACTGGAAATACTAAAATGGCTTCAAAATCTGGAAAGATTGTTTTGAATAAAAGAATGGATTATTCATCTGGTTATATTTCTAAAATGCAACTTACCACTGAGTTAACACCCCCAAAGTCTTTAACACCTGAAAATTTAATAAGTACCTTAAAGATTATGAAAGATGAACTTATTGTTGAATTTAACCAAAAAATTAGTGAAATAGATAATAAAATGCAGGCTGCTTTAAAGAATATTGACCAACAAATTAGAAATGATGTGTTGGAGGTATGTAAAGGTCTAGCAACAAATATTGAAGTTTTGGCAAACCGCATTGAAGAAAACAAACAAGTTTTGACAACTTCAGTAGAATATATAGATAAAATACAAAATGACATTGCAAATTTTGAAACAGAGGTGTTAATGACGCAATTCAGATCCATGGAATTTGCCATAAGGGTCAGGGGGTTGAAAGAAGGATTATATGAAGATTTGAAAGGAAGGATGGTGGAAGCTTTGGAGCAGGTGTCTGGACTGTCTAAAGAAGAACTAGCCAGGCAAATTGATAAAATATATAGAATCAACTCCTGGTATGCAAAACAAAAACACCTACCAAGGGATATTGTAATATACTTTACTACAAGAGCCTTACGGAATAGGATTATACAGGCGACGTTTAAAAATAACCTGCAGGTGAATGGCCAGGAACTGATGATATGGAAAGAAATTCCCTCTAAAATGCTCAAAGCCAGAAAAGATTATACCTTTCTGATTGATGAATTTAAAAGGTTAAATTTACATTACAAATGGGAAGCACCAACAGGAGTTGCAGTGAAATTTCTGGGAAAAAGATATCGGCTTAATACAACAAAGAAAGCTACTGAATTTTATGTCAACGTCTTAAAGGCTGATATATCCAAGATTCCAGAGGAAAGATGTATGAAAACAAAAGAGGAGGAGGAGGGAAAGCCATCCCTTCCTCTTCAAATCGAAACAGATTTACAAAATTTAAATGATTGGCAGAGCCAGACAGATGTCTACAGTCTGGAAAAGGAGATGGAAGATCGGGGTCAGATGGGAGGCGAGCTGACAACTACAAAATTATCAAGTTACAAAAAGATGCAACCATCATCAAGATACAACAAGATGCAGTGTTGAAGTTTATTGGACAGATGGTTGCCATTATGACTGTACTTTTCTTTTTCCCTTCTTTCCTTAATTTTTTTTTCTTTTCTTTACTTCTTGCATTCTTTTTTTTTCTTTTGTTTTTTTTGGGGGGCTTATTCAAAGTATTATTAATTCTTTTTAAAGATTTAGAACTTTTTTGAACCTAATAATTTAATACATAGTAACATTTTGTTACTAATAGAGTGGTAGAATTTATGATGAAGTTTAAGGTTTTTGTATTATTATTTAGTTATTTTTTGTGTAATATCAATTTAAGTTTTATTTAATTGTGAGAAAGATTTGGAATTGTTATCTATCCAGTTATAAAATATTACAATTAGATTTAACATTTTTTTGGGGGGGAGGAAGGTTATTTAAAGTTTGGAATTAGTGCTTATAATCTGATATATAGTAATAGTAAGTTATTTATATACTGATTGATTTTATGATGAAGTTTAAGGTTTTTGTATTTAATACTTAGTCATCATTTATGTAATAATCATTTAATTCTTAGTTAACAGTGAAGAAATGTTGTGAAGGGTAGATGATTGAAAGGAGGAGGAAGGAATTTTTATTAGTGTACAATTTGGAGTTGAAGTTTTAAAAAAATAAGGTGGAAGTCAAAAATTTTTAATTTAATTTAAATTTATTTTATTGATATTATGCCCTGTACTCTCTCTGGGAAGTCCGGGGGGGAGGGGGGAGGGAAAGGGGTGGGTTAGGGGGGAGAAAAATTTAAAAAAATGTTTGTACTTTCTATTTAATGTTTAGCTATTATCTATGTAATTTTGTACTAATAAAACTTTTTGGGAAAAAAAAAAAAAAAAAAAAGAAAGGATGATGGAGTTGGCCAAGCTCTTCCCCAACCATCTCTTCACGCGGTTTCCTGGTTTTGTGGCCAGGAAAGCCAGCACCACTGTGATGGTTTTGGCCAAGAGAGAAGAAACGGCAACTGAGAAGATGATGTTGAAAACTCTTTGTCGGAAAAGGCAAGTCATTTTTCTTGGTTGACCAATGAAGAGAAAAGGAGACAAGAAGCAAAGCAGGAGGGAGACCAGGAGGATGTAAGAGAGATCTCGGTTGTTGGCTTTGACAATGGGAGTTTCCTGATGTTTAATGAATATGATTAAAACAAGGCCTGTGGCTAAGAACAAGAATAGGGCAAAAGAGATAAGAATGATTCCCAGAAGTTCTTCATAAGAAAGGAAGGATATAACTTTGGGGATACATTGGATTCTGTCCTCATTTGGATATTTTTCATCTGGACACTTGGCACATTTTTCTGTATCTGAATAGTAAACCATAAAGGCAATATTTTTAAAAAATATTCTGTACTTTGACCTTTCAAGAAATACTTTCCTGGGACAACATTTGTTACCAGCAGCATTTTCTGAGAAGCATTACTTAAAATCTCTACAGAAAGAAGGTAAGAATAACACAATTTTCTTAAAAAACAGCTTTATTTTTATCATTTATGAAATTACAAGAAGTCCTGGAACCTGAATGATTTCTTTTGTAATTTGCAGAACCTACATTATTAGAGATAGATAATGTATCAGTTAATCTTTCTAGACACTTTTCCTGGATCCTGCCAGACAGCACTTCTTAATATGCAGTATTTGACTCTGGATGCCTGTCTTTTGAAATCTAATTAGGTGGGGAGGGGAGTTAGTTCTGCAAATAATCTGGAATCCAAACTAGAAAGCAGAAGATGTTTTTTTCTGGCAGTAGAGAAGCTTGTCCAATCTGCTACACCACCTGTCTCTTCCTAGGCCTTACCTCAAGGTTTTTCTGCTATTCCTCCCTCTAGATAAGAAATTGTGCAATTTGAAGATAATGGCAATAGCGCTTAGATTTATAAACTACTTCATGTGCTTTACAGCCCTCTCTAAGCAGATTAAAGTCAGCCTACTGCCCCCAACAATCTGGGTCCTCATATTACCAATCTTGGAAGGATGGAAGGCTGAGTCAACTTTCAGCCAGTGATAATCGAACTGCCGAACTGGTGTCAAAAACAAAAAACAATTGATCAATCTATCTTTTAACTTGAACTTTAGGACAATGTTTCAGATGAAACCACTTCCACAAGGCCTGCCCTTTTCCTTGGTGACCCCCACCTTTATGAATGGAGATGGTCCCCTCAGGACAAGGAATGCAGTCGTAGCAGCAAGCAGGCTCTCCTTCTCGCTTCCGCTTGAAAAATCCAGGATGACAACTTTCCACACATTGGGACTGAGGCAGAGACTAAGCAGAAAAAGAACAAATGCCAAAGAAAATATATTGAGATGAAGCATCCATGAAAATGGATGTAGACATTAACATTAGCCAAATAGTTCCTGGGCTTCACTTAGATAAATATGAAATCATTGACTCATTCCAAACATATTTAGGAGAGATAAATACCGGCAGATTATTTATTTACTCCCCTTTGCTTTTGGCATCTAACATTGAAATAAAGGATTTTTCTACTTAAGAAAGACTGGAGGGATGGAATTGAAAAGACTTGTGTCCAGCTCTGTATCTGGGTCTTTTTCTACTGAAGAACTACAATTATGGGACACCAACTTTTATGGAAAGACAAATCTACATTTCTTATTAGTTAAATTTGGATCCTCCTTTTTGCTCAGAGGAACTTAACGTAGCTAGTGATAAAGATTAAACAAATGCATTCTAGGTTTTTGAGGTGAAGTGCCCTCTTACAAGCCAAATCCCAAATCTAAGTAGCATTTCCTTTCAGATTCTCCCTTGTTATTTCCAAAATGAGGAAGGGCTTTTCTTTAAATCAAAGTCTTGTTTCGGTGCTTCAGTTTTCCAGGGGCATTATCTCACATCCAGGGGCATTATCTCACATCAAAAGAGCCTTTATGGTTTCATGTGAAATATAAACATCTTTGGAGCTTCTTCAGAGGAGCAGAAGGCCTAATGGTTATCCCGGTGGGGTGAAAGAGAGATATAGGTAACTCTGGCCAGGTTTGGGCTGCTTAAAAAGATTATAGAACATCAGTGACCTTTCAAGAGAGACATTCCTCGATCTGGACAAGGTGAGGCTTATTTCTCACATGGACCAACAGGACCTCTAATCAGTCATGATTATATTTCATCTGAGTCAATCCAAATCTTAATGCAGATGCTGGTTAAAGGAACCTGAGGCTATTAGGAACACAAATGCCAGCACTTGAATATATCCCACCAGTTTGATCTATGGTCTCCATCCTAAAGAATAACCACACAGCATCCAATATTGGACATGACTGAATCAGTTTAAAAGGATATTCCTCATCATGGCATCTGAAGGACATTTTGTGAATAGAACTGAAGTCCCCTCAAGCAATCTAACAAAACATTAAGTTTTCTCTTCTGTACATTCAACTCCCAGTGAGGGTCATCCACTATGGTGACTAGAGTTAACCCACTTGAAATGGGCCATAATCTTTAGAAAAAAAGAGAAAACACAGCAATCTTTGACCCACCTTGTTGAGCACATTTATCAATGAAAGAGCAATTTCGTTAATAATAACTCTCTGTCTTTCAATACTCCCCAGTTTCCTTTTCATCAAATCCCCATCGGGCGAAATCACCAAGAACTCGATGTCCATATCTGCAGCTATTTCTCCATTATGGTCCATGTAAAGATTCCAGTGGGAAAGATTGTAGAACTCATTCTTCTCCAGAAAGGGATGGAACTAGAATGGAAACATCCAGGAATTTTAAAAGCAGAAACCTTGGTTTGTTATCCCACCTGGTATTTTCATGTGTGACTTTTTCTTCTACAGTTTTTTTAATGCGTCAACATGCTTAATTAGGACAAGTGTTACCACTAAGTTTATAAGTGAACGAGAAAGGTTCAGCAAAATTTGTCAATAATATATTGAAAAAATATAAATTGAGAAAATGTAATTGACACATTTGATCAATTATAGGGAACATTTTACAGCAGGTATCAAATAAATTGAACAGCAAAAAAGAGATTATTCATAAACTGCTTGAAAATAAAGGTTGATTACCAGAAAGCATGGGATTTTTCAAGATGGAAGTTCCCAAGATAATCTTCTCCCAGGTAGACAAGACAGGAAATATGACCACAGGAGCTAATTTGATTTTATTGGTGTGCGATTAAGAGAATCTTGCAAGTCTAAAAATACATATCTCCCACTAATTCATTTTCCAGCCTGAAAATTTAGGGAGGGTCCTTTGTGAGTTTCTTTTTCTGACCATTATGCAGCTGCAGGATCCCCCACTTTATCTGATCACTCCCTGGCCAGGTTATCTTCTCCCTGATAACACCTGTCTGATCTTGATGAATACAAATCACCAGAACCTGATGGATTAATTCCCAGAGTTCTAAAGGAGCTGGCAGATATCATCTCAGAACCACTGCACCACAACTTTCAAAAATCCTGGAACACCGGGGAACTACCAGAGGACTGGAAAAGACCTGATATGGTTCCCATCTTCAAAAAAGGAAAAAAGCAGACCCAGGAAAGAACAGACCAATCAGCCTAACATCAATACCCGGGAAGATACTGGAAAAGATAATAACAAAACTACCAACTATATCTACCAACTATATCTACCAACACCTAGAAATGAGTAAAGTAATAACTAGCAGCCAGCATGGGTTTCTTAAAAACAGATCATGCCAAACCAATCTTATTTCATTCTTCAACATAGTGACTAAATTAATAGACCAGTGAAATACTGTGGACATAATATACTTCGACTACAGCAAGGCATTCGACAAAGTAGACCACAACCTACTTTTTGGTAAGCTAGAAAAAAGTGGGACAGATAGCTTTACCACCAGATGGATTCACAACTAGCTGACAAATTGTACTCAACAAGTAGTCCTTAATGGGTCTAAGTCTACATGGAGAGAAGTAAGCAGTGGGGTACCACAAGGTTCCGTCTTAGGCCCAGTACTCTTCAATATCTTCATAAATGACTTACATGAGGGAATAGAAGGGGAACTTACCAAATTTGCAGATGATACTAAGCTGGCAGGAATAGCTAACACCCTAGAACAGTGATGGCGAACCTTGTTTTCCTCGGGTGCCAAAAATGCAAGTGTGCGTGCTATTGCGCATGTGCGTGTGCCCACACCCATAATGCAATGCCCCCCATGCCCCACCCCCCTGCAGATGTGCTTGCGACCCCCCCACTCCCCACACATGCATTTCCCGACTTCCAGTAGGCCCATTTTTTGCCCTCCCCAGGCTCCAGAGGCTTTCCTGGAGCTTGGGGAGGGTGAAAACGGCCTCCCCCACCCCCGTAGGCCCTCCGGAGGCTGGAAATAGCCCATTTCCTGACTTCCGGTGGGCCCAGTAGGCCTGTTTTTCACCCTCCCCAGGTTCCAGAGGCTTTGAAGCCCGGGGAGGGTGAAAATGCCTTCCCCCACTTTCCCTGTGGCACTCTGGAGGCCGAGAAAGCCCTCCCAGAGCCTCCGTGTGAGCCAAAAATCAGCTGGCCAGTGTGCACATGCACGCTGGAGCTGAGCTAGAGCAACAGCTCGAGTGCCGGCAGATATGGTTCTGCATGCCACCTATGCACCAATTATCACATCAATCAAGAGGAAAATCTGCGCACGAAATCCACCCGCACCTTCTATAATTTTGTAAACAACCAGCTCAAAGACTCGAGATCCATCCCACCCCAAAAAGGACCTAACGGAAAAGAATGTAATGATGAAGCAGTTAAAGCCAATCTCTTTAACACATTCTTCAGCTCAGTCTTTGTAAACAGCAATGGCTCATGCCCAACATATCCTACTCATACCACAAATAATTAAAATGATCTAACACAAATAGATTTCACAGAAGATAATGTAGAAAAGGCACTACACAGACTTAATCTATCTCTATCCATTGGACCTGATGGACTATGTGCTCTCCACTGCCATAGCTGAACATCTAAGCATAATCTTTGAAATATCTTTCAGAACCAGCTCCCTACCCAACCTATGGACTACTGTAATGCGCTCTACATGGGGCTACCCTTGAAGAGTATTTGGAGACTTCAACTGGTGCAAAATGCGGCTGTGTGTGCTGTGGTGGGTGTCTCAAGATACACCCACGTAATACCCATACTCCGCCAGTTGCATTGGCTGCCCATTGGTCTCCGGGTACAATTCAAGGTGTTGATCATCATCTTTAAAGCCCTACATGGCTTAGAACTAGGCTACCTCTGGGACCGCATTCTACCTCATACTTCCCTTCGACCGGTCAGGTCCCACAGAGTGGGTCTCCTCCAGGTCCCGTCAGCCAAACAATGCCGACTGGCAGGGCCTAGGGGGAGGGCCTTCTCTGTAGGGGCCCCTGCTCTCTAGAACCAACTACCTCCAGAGATCCGAATTATCCCCACCTTGCTGGCCTTCTGAAAAGCCATTAAGACATGACTCTTCCTGCAGGCGGGGTGATTTTGAGACAACCTTACATCTGATGTCTCCCCCATGTATGTATAGTGTTATATGTTTTTAATTGTTTTTTAATTGTTTTTAATGATTTGTTTGGTGTTCCTTAAAATGCTGTATGCCACCCTGAGTCCTTAGGGAGTAGGGCGGCATAGAAGAACTTCCAAATAAATAAATAAGACCACTCCCTCCAGCCACTGTGGGTAACTGCGGAGACAGCCTTCATAGAGATATGGCTGGAATGTGCTTTTGTTTCGACTGACGTACTGCCTTGCAGCAGCTGCAAAGTTCGTTTTCCCATCTCCCGTGCCTATGGTAGGTCAGGAATGCTTTGCAAGTTGACAGCCTGACTGTTTGAGGGACATGTTCTAACCACCTCACCTCCATCTGAAAGCTATGCAGAAACTTAGTCTTACTTCAGCAACATAGCAGTCAAATAAATTGAACGAATTAATATAGAAATAAAAAAGAACAACTTTTAAGGTCTACAGCCCTAATATTTAAGGAATTTGTCTCTTAACTGGGAGAGGGATTTAGATTACTTTCAAAGGGGAATAGCTTTGCAATATTTTATATAGTCGAGAAGAAACCTTTCCAAATCATACTGGTCAGAGGTTTTTTTTCTTCATCATAATTTTAATCTATTAAAAAAAACCTAATGGAATAAAAATTAAAAAAATAGTATTAGTTTTATTCTAAGACTGAATAGCAAGAGACCATCATACTTTAAAATCATAGCTATACGAAGAATAGAGGAATGATGTTAATACAGACATAATTTTGAACCCACTGGTTGTAATGTACAACTTAATTTTTTTCTCAATTCCATCACTCCAGTCTTCATTAAATACAAAAATCCTTTCTTGAAATATTATGCCAGAAACAAAAGGGAAGAACTAAATGAAGAATCTGTGAATAGTTGTATTTCCTGCAACTGTTTGAAACTTTTTAGAGATTTCATGCATTTCTGTGTGAAGCTCAGAGACTCCTTGTCTAATATTCAGGTTGACCACAATTTTCCAAAACACATTTTCTCTGGCATTCCTTGTTTTTCCTCTTAGTCTCTGCCTCAGTCCAAATGTGTGGAAAATTGTCATCCTGGATTTGTGAAGCGGGCTTGGGAAGGAGACCCAGTTTGCTGTTACGACTGTGTTCCTTGTCCAGAGGGGTCCATCTCCACTCAGGAAGGTGGGTGACACCAGAAAAAATGCTATTGGATATAGATAGATAGATAGATAGATAGATAGATAGATAGATAGATAGATAGATAGATAGATAGATAGATAGATAGATAGATAGATAGATAGATAGAAAGATAGATAGATAGATAGATAGATAGATAGATAGATAGATAGATAGATAGATAGATAGATAGATAGATAGATAGATAGATAGATAGATAGATAGATAGATAGATAGATAGATAGATAGATAGATAGATAGATAGATAGATAGATAGATAGAATTGTTTATTGGCCAAGTGTGATTGGACACACAAGGAACTTGTCTTTGGTGCATATGCTCTCAGTGTACATAAAAGAAAAGATGTGTTTGTCAGGAATGGTTGTCATAGGGTTCAAGTTCATTCAGGCTAGATCATTTCAATCCATATGCTTTTAATAGAGACAGATCTAAATTTGACTATTTTATTGTTGTTCTTTGTTCCACCATGGGAGGAATAAGAACAAGATCTTGAAGGGTGAGGTAGGAAGAGATAGAAAGACACGGTAGATTGGGCAAGGTTGCTTCTGCCAGAGTAAATCTCTCTTCTACTTGTCACTTTTGAAGTGTCCTTCAAATATTACCTTTGTTAGGAACAATTGATTTATTGAACCTTGAAGAATGGTTTCAGGTCAGTCCTTCTCACCCAAACCACTTTTACCCTACAGACCAAAAGATTGAACAATCAACCAACCAATCAGTCATTGTTTTTTTAAGATCATAGAGCCAGAGAAGCAGAAAATGGGAGGACCATAGAGGGAGAGTGGTTTGATTCAAGGGACAAGAGAAATTCAAACAGAGGATTCACCCTAAAATCCATTGAGCGCATAAGAGTGTGAGAGGAAGGTAAACTAAATTTACCATAATTTGGAATAAAATCTGTCTCTTTCCTCTCCAGTGCTCTAATTTTCCATGCTGTAGTTGAAGAGATAAAACAAAAATATTATTTGTAGAACAGTTCTACAGTCCCAGGTTCAGCATATCCACCATCACAAAGTCCTTGGTAGGATTGCTGTTGGGCCTTCCCACTTCTTCTAATCTTTCCAATTTTCTCAGTTGTTTAATAAAATACAATTACCACATTAAAAAAATGTAAATTTTTTTTAAAAAAATTCTGAAATGAAAAATGTTTTATACACACTGTTGGGGATTAGAAGGAATCAGACCTAACATAAAAAAGGGAAAAAGAGAACTAATTAAAAAAATAAACAATCTACACAATATCCAATTGATACCACTGTGGAGCTCATTCACTCTTTAAAACTGTTATTAAACCTAGAATGGAAATGTATTGCTTCCTCTTCTCACTATTGGAAATGAAATACCTGACAGAAACAGATAAAGGACTCAATTTCTCTTCTTAAATTATTTCAGGAATTAATTATTTTGTTTAAATAAAATTATGTATTTAGATGGCCACTCATCTCAAACAAAGTACCTCTGGGTGACTTATAACCAAGAGTAAAACATTTTTCCCCTAAAAAATGTTTCCCCTGTGCTGCATTTTATCATATGTAACACCTACAAGTATTATTTTTTTGCAATGGTTTTTTATTGTTCATTGTTTAAAAACTTTTAAAAACATAGCAAAAAAAGAATACTTGTAGATGTTACATATGATAAAACCAGCACTCAGGACCGTTTTACTAGGAGATTTCCAACCCTGTTGAAAGAAAGCCTCAAGGGTTGCAGCTAATCTCACCTTGGAGTTAGTTTGTGGGTCCAGCCCAACACTGGGACTGTTTGGCTCAGCACAATTTGAGCCAAAAATCCCAATGAGTTGGAACTTCACTTCAGTACTTTATTTCTTCATGTAACTACAGAACTTTGTACTGTACAGTGTACTTTGTACACGGAGAGCATATGCACCAAAGATAAATTCCTTGTGTGTCCAATCACACTTGGCCAATAAAGAATTCTACAGTATCTATTCTATCTATCTATCTACATTATTAATGCACATTCTGCAGTAAGGATGGATGGTTGGACCAAGTCCAAATGCTGATGTTCCACAAACTGTTTTTTATAATTTTATGAAATATTTACTATTTACTGGGGCTTTCCCTTCTCTCAGTATCAGTTATCCTCCAGAGAAGGTATTCCATTAAAAGTAAATTGACATAACACTAAAGAAATATTGGTGTTTATTTTCCTCAGATGTCAAAAAATGCACCAAGTGTCCTGATGATAAATATCCCAATGATAAACGAGTCCAATGTATCGCCAAAGTTGTAACTTTCCTGTCTTATGAAGAACATCTGGGCATCATCCTGGTCTTCTTTGCCCTGCTTTTGTTCCTAACCACAGGCTTTGTTTTAATCATGTTTCTTAAATACATAGAGACTCCCATTGTCAAAGCAAACAACCAGGATCTCTCCTACATCCTCCTGGTCTCCCTGCTGTTTTGCTTCCTGTCTTCTTTTCTCTTCATTGGACAACCAAGGAAAGCCACCTACCTTCTCCGACAAACCTTGTTCAGCATTGTCTTCTCAGTAGCCGTGTCTTCCGTGTTGGCCAAAACAATTACAGTGGTACTTGCGTTCCTGGCCACAAAGCCAGGAAATAGGGTGAGAAGATGGTTGGGGAAGAGCTTAGCCAACTCCATCATCCTTTCTTGTTCTGCTGTCCAAATGTTCATCTGTGCCATGTGGCTGGGAGTTTCTCCTCCATTCCCTGACTCTGACCTGCAATCCCAGCCTGGAGAGATCATCCTTCAGTGCAATGAAGGCTCTGTTACCATGTTTTATGTTGTCCTTGGCTACATGGGTTTCCTTGCTGCCATTTGCTTCATAGTGGCTTTCCTGGCCAGGAACCTGCCTGGGGCCTTCAACGAAGCCAAGCTAATCACCTTCAGCATGTTGGTCTTCTGCAGCGTCTGGGTCTCTTTCCTGCCCACCTACCTGAGCACTAAAGGAAAGTTTATTGTGGCCGTGCAGGTCTTCTCCATCTTGGCCTCCAGTGCTGGGCTTCTGGGCTGCATCTTCTTCCCCAAGTGCTACATCATCATCCTTAGACCAGATCTAAACACTAAGGAGCATCTAATGATAAAAGTAGGGAACTGATAATAAAATTGTTCCTTAGACTCATAACATGTAATTTTTCATTGCGGTTATTATTGGACTTGTATGCTTCCTTTGCATCTGTTTGAGAATTAAGATTGTTTAAAACCAAAGGAAATAAAGTATAAGACTAATGAAATTAAAATGCAACATAATCATCAAACAGTAAATTAATTAATCATTAAAATTGTTATACAGCCAGGGAAAGACAGGAAAGGAAATAGGAGAGTTGTATTAAGGTAAGATGGCTGAAGAGAAGAGACAAGATTCCCCAAAGAGAAGAGGAAGGAGTCTTTTGTCTTGGGTGGGATGAATATGGAAATCTAAGTCTGTGTGAACATGCCCTCTTTCTCTCTTTGAGTTGTTCTCTAAAGTGAGGGATGGAAATAGAGCTGGAGAGAAAATTATTCAGTGCAATGAAGGCTCTGTCACAATGTTTTATATTGCCCTCAGCTACTTGGGTTTCAAGGACATTCAGATGATGCCCAGTTGCCTCTATGACCTTTTCTAGTTTATCTGCCAGTGTTAGGTGACATCTTAAGTCCTTGTGGGACCTCAGAATTCCATGAGTGTTGAGTGTTGAGTCATCACTCTCCCAACACCCTTTCTGGGCATGTCCCAAAAGGAATTACTCCACTGCAAAATGTATCTGTAAGGTTCAACACCCTCTATGAAGACTTGATCTAGGAAAGAAAGAAGAAAACAGCCTGAGACCAGATTTGTCTCTGGCCCCCAAAGGGGAAGCTTTCATCATTGTGCCATGTGAATGGGAAAATAATATATGGATGAAAATGGCAGGACGGCATCCCTGAGGCTTCTCTATTCAGAGTTAACTAGGGAGCTGCAAGTAGAGACCATTTTCTCCAGAAGCTGCCTAGAGGCCAATAGTCTTTGCCACATCTGATCAAAGGGAAAGGGTTGGAGGTTAATGTTCTGATCCCTGTTTGTGTGTGTGACCATGTAAGGTCAGTGTCAGGAGACTTCATGATGACATGCCTTCTTGGGCCATTCCAGGAGATTCTAAGATTTGGTACATTTTCTCTCTCTCCAAATAGTTTCAAATCAAAGATGACTTGATGCACATTTCTGTTATCAGAAATATATTATCATGGAGCATTCAGAAGCTCATGAACTCATCAGTGCAATGGGGCCCTTGAATATTTATATTTACATTTACATTTCTATTTACATTTCTATTTATGAGAGAGGGGGAGAGGTAGAGAGAGAGGAGAGAGGAGAGAGAAAGATAGAGGTTGAGGTTGAGGGAGAAAGAGAGAGAGAGAGAGAGAGAGAGAGAGAGAGAGAGAGAGAGAGAGAGAGAGAGAGAGAGAGAGAGAGAGAGAGAGAGAGAGAGAGAGATTTCCTCTTTGTCTATCTGTCTGTGTCTTCAATCTAACTTTCCACAGAGTTGAACAGGGGGTTGGTAAGAATTGGAATATTAGTCAGTATACAGGAAAGGGATATGGAGGATGATACCAAGATATGGATGAAAGATCCAACCATGCCTATCTCCTTGGTACATACCAAAATGTCCCAACACCCAATCTCTCCAACATACATGTGTGGCTATATGGAAAATCCTTCTATTTAAATTTAACTGATTTGAGTTTTAATGGAGAGAAATTGTGGAGTGCAGAGATGGTGGTTCAAGGAACCAGTTTGCTTTCTTTGCATTAAAGTCTCCCAGGAAGTAACTCTTTAAATCAGAACTGTGAAAATTTCTAAAGGACAAGGACACAATATATGCCTGAGATGTTTGCTGATTGATTTATTGATTAGGTGCCAGAACCATCAGCAACTAAATATATGGACTTTCTCCAGTATCACCTGTCCTTATTGTAGTCATTTTGTTCCCCCAGGAGGGTATTCACACTTCTATAATTGAATTTATTCATTTTGCAGTGGTTATCCTCTTCTTCTCTTTCCTTCAACCTCTTCCAAATTGGTTTGTTCTAACATGGTGATTAGAAATTTCTGAACTTCCAGTGTTTCTACATAAATGTAACCTAAAACACGATCTGTTCTCCAGACAAATCCTAAAACTGGACAAACAGAACCCAACTAAACAATGAAACAAAACCAGTGTACTTATTCATTTATTGATTGAGGGAAATGATCCAAGGCTACATATTTGTTTGTGGCAAAAGTAGGGGAACCTTTTCCTTCAATAATTGCTCCTTAGGCAGCAATAAATACAACTAAACAGTTATGGTAACAGCTCAGTAATCCCCCACACATCATCTTGGAATAATTTTAGCTCGTTCCTCCGCTAGCAAAACAGCTGGCTACTCTTTTTCTGGTTTTAGAATTTGGGTGAGAAGAGGTCACATTTTAAGCTATATTTATGCAAAAATATTGAACATTCAAATGGGCTTCATGGGGAAAATCAGTTTTGCGCTGAGTGGGTCTGTTTAATAGACAAATTGAGAGTTATGGAATGTGGCCTTGCAGCTCACAGGACTCATGGTAAAAGGTTGGGTGAAAATGTTTCTTTTAATACACACACAATACACAAAACTCACACATTGCAGAATGAATGGTGAATGTGAGCATGGCCAGCAGCTGCATTCACCTCAGAGTGATTCAGCTTCTTAAAGGGACAGACATAATTTCCAACCTTTAAAAAAAAAAACCCACTACCACCAAGTTCTCAACCTGACTCTTTGCGTTATGCAGATGCACAAACAAATCTAAACAGACAAATACCCACAAAGAGAAAATATAGGACTTTGACAATGTAAAATACACCACCCTGCTTGTGCTTGTGTTCTATCACTGCCCTATAGAGGCACAGGAGCTCTCTGTTGGAGGCCAGCAGATCAAAGGATGAGTTGTAGGGCATGGTCTTTTCAGCATAATTTGCACTTAGACTTCACAACTCAAAAGGAGCCCCATTATGACCACTTTTCCTCCCATGAAAGGTGTCCAGGGCATCTGTCCACTTCCCTGGGTATAAGAGGGACTTATAATGCCCGCTTTATAATGCCTTGAAAAGACCACACTTGGAATACTGCATCCAGTTTTGGTCATCACCATGTAAGAAAAGATGTTGAGACTCTGGAAAGAGTACAGAGAAGAGGAACAAAGATGATTAGGGGACTGGAGGCTCAAACATAAAAACCGGTTTCTGAAATTGGGTTTGATTGAAAATTGGGTTTAATGAAAAGAAGGACTAAGGGAGACATAACAGCAGTCTTCCAATATCTAAGGGGCTTCCACAAAGAAGAGGGAGTCAACCCATTCTCCAAAGCACCTGAAGGCACGACAAGAAACAATGGATGGAAACTAATCAAGGAGAGAAGCAACCTGGAACTAAGGAGAAATTTCCTGACAGTGAGAACAATTAATCAGCGGAACAACTTGCGTCCCGAAGTTCTAAATGGTCAGACACTGGAAGTTTTTAAGAAGAGATTGAACAACTATTTGTCTGAAATGATAGAGAGTTTCCTGCCTGAGCAGGGGCTTGGAGTAGAAAACCTCCAAGGTCCCTTCCAACTCTGTTATTCCATTTTTCTGTTATAAGACGATCCCTGGATTGGTTGATTAGTTTCCATTGTGCCATGTGATTCACAATTCCTAGTCAAAACTGGTCCTTCTCCCAGAGACACTAAATTCCCATAAATACACTTTTATCTTATTGGTTGTTTCCTGCATGCAGGATCTGGAGATACTCATTGGTGGCTTCCTTCTTTTCTTTTCTTTTCCTTTTCTTTCTCTGCAGTATTATTTAGTCCTTGGATTCACGTGATAGACTCTTCTTAACTTGGGAGGGTTACCTCTTTACGAACACTTACATTTTCACACTCTTTCTCTCTTTCAAAGGGAGTTTGTTGTATATTGCCTTACCTGCCAAGTAGCAACTAAGACAACTTCATTCAAAGAGACAGCAGGATAAAATGTGAGTTTGAACAGAGCCTCAGGACCCGTTTCTGCTCAACACAGAAGGAACACAATCGCTCTGCCAAAGTCAATTTCCCCTTGTGAGACACTTCCAGTCATTGCTCAATTGAGCTCTCTAAAGAAAAGCTGACAATTGAATGAAAAAGGGGCCCACACACATTTAACAAACCTCTCTGACCAAAATAGACTTTTAGACACAGAGTATTGCCTGGCACACACTCCTACATCGTGATCTTCATTGGAAGCAGGAAAGGACATGGGATCAAATTCTCCCCAACAATATAGGGCACCCTGCTATTGTCCAGGGTCCCAGCTCAACAATTGTGAATCCCATTTCTGACACCAGTTTCTGTGGAATCAAAACACAAGATCCAAAGCAAATCAATCAAGGCTCACTGCAGTGTTTTTTTACATGGTGCATCCTGGGAATGGATCTTGTCCAAAAGATAGTGAGAAACTCCTTCAAACAGAGGAATCCACTCACAGAATAGAATTCTTTATTGGGATGGGATTTTAATGAGTTTTTATGTTGTGAACTTTAAAGTTGTAAGCTCTCCAGTGGCACCTATAGGTGAATGTGGCAGCCTTATGAATTTATTTAATGAGAATATATAAATATTTATGCATTTCAGAAAGGAGGGCAAAATGATACAAAACAGGAGGAGAAAAGGGGGCATACATACATAAATATTAACATGTCTCAGATTACATCTTGCCCTTCTATTATCTTCAAAGATAAATGACCTTAGTTATAAGGAGCATTTGCATCTTCAGATTCCAGGGTTGCTATCAGAGGTGGGTTCCTCCCAGATCGGACCGGTTCACCTGAACCGGTAGTGACCTGCTGGTGATGTCACGATGATGTCACGGAACTGGTTTGGTCAGTGGCGGTCGGTGGGCACCGCCATCTTTTTTTTTTTTGAATTTTTTTTATTTTTTATTTTTTAAATTACATTTATTTTTTCTTTTGAACATGCGCAGAAGCTGAGTTCCCAGCACTGCGCATGCATTGCCATCTTGTTTTCAGATTTTTTTCAGATTTTTCGGCACTGCGCATGCACAAACGCCCATGTGGCTTGGCCATGTGGCGCGGGAGGAAGCAAAACGGCAGTGTGGTAACTTAGAACCCACCCCTGGTTGCTATGAGAATGTTCTGATAAAACTTGCGCATGTCACTCTGAACTGCAAGGCCACATTCCTCCTGTCTCCATTTGCCTAATCAGAAGACCCATTCATCCAAAAACCAAATTTACCCACACTACTGTGACTGAAAATAAGACTTGGTGTATTACTATTGGTTCCTTTAGGAATATAAATAGGAGTAGGTTAAGGAATAAGAGGAATGGGTCACCCCATGGGCATCTTGAACCTTTCCTTCCCATATTTGTCAATTTGAAAACAATGTTAGGGGTATTATTTATTGTTTTACTTTCTGTCCTTCTTTCTTGATTGTAAGTTGCCTAGATACATCTCTAGCCAAGATGGGCAGCATTTAGGTTTAATAAATGAATCAACAAAGAAAGAAACATTAAATGAACAAAATCTGACATTTTTGAAAATAATAGATTTGTAAAAATCATTTTTTTCTATTTTATTTTGACATCAAGCCTACTAAATGAAATTTTTGAAAAATAATAGATTTCTAAAAGTCATATTTTAATTTTATTTTGACATCAGATGTTCTCTGGTATTCAGATCTGGCCTAACAATAATAATGTAGCACTTGGGGATGAAGATGCAGCCCAGCAAACCAGCACTGGAGGCCAAGATGGAGAAGACCTGAACAGCCACCGTGTACTTCCCTTTGGTGCTCAGGTAGGCTGGCACAAAGGACACCCAGACACTGCAGAAGACCAGCATGCTGAAGGAGATCAGCTTGGCTTCGTTGAAGGCCCCAGGGAGATTCCGGGCCAGGAAAGCCACCGTGAAGCAGACGGCAGACAGGAAGCCCATGTACCCAAGTGCAACATAAAACATGGTGACGGAACCTTCATTGCATTGTAGGATGATCTCTCTAAGTTGGGAGTGCATGTCAGAGTCAGGGAATGGGGGGAAAGTTCCCAACCAGATGCTGCAGATGACAACTTGGAGGCCAGAACAAGAAAGGACAATGGAGTTGGCCAAGCTCTTCCCCAACCATCTCTGCACTTTATTCCCTGGTTTTGTGGCCAAGAAGGCCAACACCACTGTGATCGTTTTGGCCAAGATTGAAGAAATGGCAATTGAGAAGATGATGCTGAAGGCTGTTTGTCGGAGGAGGCAGGTCACCCTCCTTGGCCGGCCAATGAACAGGAAAGAGGTCAAGATGGAAAGCAGGAGGGAGACCAGGAGGATGTAGGAGAGATCCCGGTTGTTGGCTTTGACAATTGGTGTTTCCATGAATTTAATGAAGGTCCCCAAGCCAAAGCCTGTGGTTAAAGAGAGGAACAAGGCAATGGAAGTCAGGGTGATCCCCAGATTTTCCTTATAAGAAAGATAACTTTTCATCTTGGGAATACAATGAACTCGATTGGTGTTTGGATGTTGATCATCTGGACATTTTGTACATTTGTCTGCATCTGAAAAAGAGCAGAGTAGGGTCTTATTTAATATGTCCTTTAATTAAACATATTGTTTGGGTAAAACTATTTTTGGTGTGAATGTGTGTAGGTATGTTTCTTCATTTCTCTCCAGCTAAAAACCTCTTTTCTTTTTTAATGTCAGCATTTCATCAATGTGCTTGTTGAGAGAGAAGGAGGGAGGGAGGATTCAAGGAAGGAAAGCGGTTCCACCATTTTACCTTTCCACTGCTCAACCTCTTGAAAAGTGGAGCCCAGTCTTTTCTTGGTGCTTTAAGACACCCATGGAATGGAGCTTACAATTGAAAGTCTTTAAGACACCCATGGAATGGAGCTTACAATTGAAGGACTTCACTCCATGTGAAGGAGTGCTTGGTGTGACTTATGCCAGCTGAATTGCATAACCAGCCCTGTTGCCATGGAGCAAAAAAGATTAGATGGAGGTGAAGATGAATTGGATATGGAGTGAGGACATTAAAATGCATCCCTCTATTTTGTATAAGCAGCAAAATAACCACCTTTGCACCAAGTCAAGAAGGAAGTTAAACTTGGCCTTGAGTTATGAATATTCTCTTCTCTTCTCTTCTCTTCTCTTCTCTTCTCTTCTCTTCTCTTCTCTTCTCTTCTCTTCTCTTCTCTTCTCTTCTCTTCTCTCCTCTCCTCTCCTCTCCTCTCCTCCCCTCCCCTCCCCTCCCCTCCCCTCCCCTCCTCCTTATGGGTCAGGAATCAGAGAATGAATCTAAAGAACAGCCTCCAACAGAACCCGTAGAATGTCAGCCTCAGGAGACACAAGCCAGGAATCACCTGATCAAATTCAGGAACCAACTGAAGAGATGAATCAGTAAGA
Source organism: Diadophis punctatus similis (assembly GCA_023053685.1). NCBI lineage: Eukaryota > Metazoa > Chordata > Lepidosauria > Squamata > Dipsadidae > Diadophis > Diadophis punctatus. The sequence continues at coordinate 235,015,196 of JALIGW010000002.1, forward strand.
TGATTATTGTGCAAGGACACCCAACTCCAAAGACAGTGAGTAGAATGAAGAGCAAACATACACTATGAGATTCCATTAACAGAGGAATCAATCCTTTGATTAAAGACAGTTGGCTGCAGCCTGACTTAAGAAGCAACTCTGACCGATGAAATTTTGTTGGAATCCTGCATCAAATATCCAATTCTGGAATCATATCTGGTCTATTGTTACCTTATCAAACTTGAGTAAATTACTAATTTCCATAGCAACTATGTAAGTATATAAATGATCTGAAATAGAAACAGTCAAACTATCAATTTAGTTCATCAGGTTTGCATCCTGTTCAGTATAGAGATTGAAATTTGGGAAACTGAAATCTGAGCTGTGACTGGTTGCCACCTGACATGGACACCTGGCACAATCTGATCAATCCTCTTCAAAGACCCAATCAAGCTTCAATCAATATATACTGAAATCTGGAATCTCTCACTATTCAGAGCAATGATGTAAATATTAATTTGAAACATAGAAGATGTGTTGTAAAAGAGAAAGAAGAGGAGATGTTACCTGTCTCATAGTACTCACTTATCCTGGATCTTTATCCATAATTTGTGACCCAGTTTGCTTGACTAGTATAGCAGATTAACCTCTGAGATAATTTCTTATAGTTCAGTATGAAATAAATGCATATTTCTAACAAGGTTTAAAGTGATGGGACCCACTCTGACCAAGTCTTCAAAAATGCAAGTTCATGGGAAATGTCAGGGTTCTCATCCTCCCAAAAAGACTTTCTCCTGCTGTCACCCACCTTCCATGGTGGAGATGGATCCTTCTGCACATGGAGGACAATTGTAGCAGCAGATGGGCTCCCCTTCCTGAGCCACCTTCATGAACCCAGGAGAACAACTTTCCACACACCTGGAAGGGGGGAGGGGCTGGGCAGAGAGAGGGAAAGAAATGAAATCCACAAGTGAATTATTGTATTTCCTAAAGGAAGTAAAAGGAAAAGTTTGGAGCTCTGCAGTTCAAGGCTTAGATTTGCTAAATCTAAACCCTACAAAAATGCGAAGCTCATCCAACCGATTTGGCTGCTTGTTGTTGCCTATTTATCTTCTCTTCTAATGTTTCTCACAAACAATATTTTTACAGAATATAGAATAATAGAGTTGGAAGGGGCCTTGGAGGTTCTCAAGTCCAACCTCCTGCTTAAGCAGGAGACCTTATACCATTATGGACAAATAGCTGTCCAATTTCCTTCTATAGGTAAGCTGTTCCACTGATTAAGTGTTCTTACTGATGGATAATTTCTCCTTAATTCTTGCTTGGATCTCTCTTTGATAAGTTTCCACCTGTTACTTCTTGCCTTGTCTGCTTATGATTTGGAGAATAGGTTGACACCTTCTCTGTGACAGCCCCCAAATATTGGGAGACTGCTATCATGTCACCCCTAGTCTCTCTTTTTGTTCGAATTGACATTTCCAATTTCCACAACTGTTGATGTTATAGATACAATAGATATAAACTCAAGGTAAACCACTCCAAACTTAATTGCAGAAAATACGACTTCAGCAGCAGAGTGGTCAATGCCTGGAATGCCCTACCTGACTCTGTGGGTTCTTCCCCAAACCCCCCAAACTTTAACCTTAGACTGTCTACTGTTGACCTCACCCCATTCCTAAGAGATCTTTAAGGGGCGTGCATAAGTGCACCAGCGTGCCTACCATCCCTGTCCTACTATCCCCATTTATTTGTACTCATTTCCTATGTTCATGTCCGTGTTTATATTTATACCTGTTATATTGTATATGTTTGACAAACTAAATAAATAAAACAAAATAAAAATAGTTGAGCCTCCAGTCCCCTAATCATCTTTGTTACTCTTGTCAAGCACATACTCAAGGGAAAGTTGGAAGGATTCTCTGCTTTGGAGAAGTGAATCATGTTGCCTTATGATTTAAGTCTTGCTCCCCCACAGAAAATTGATACACTACTAACTGGAAGGAAGGATATTTTTCTCAGACACCTGAACAGGCAACCAAAGAAGATGTTTCCTCTCTGGGAGAACTCAGGTGACATCCCTGCCCCAACTCTGATCTCCTCTTGATGAGACCTTCAGAAAGGGTCAAATAAGGTCTTTTCCCCACCTTGTCCAGCATTTCCATCTTTGCAGTAGCATTCTGGTTGATCATCAACTTGAAATCCAAGGATCCCTTTCTTTCTAGACTTCCAAATGTCCCTTTGTTGATAGACATATTAGGTAAAATAACCCAATGCACAATGTCCAGGTCTGCTACCAGCTCTCCATTCTTATCTAAATATACCCCATTGATGCAATTATTATAGAACTGAGAGCTTTGAAGGAAGGAATGAAGCTGAAATGGAAGAGGAAAATGACAATGTTACAAATGACATACAAAGCTCTATGGCAAAAATCCTCAGTTTGTGCTGGAATGATCTGCACTGAGGAATATGCAATTTTAAAAAATCTATTAAAAGCACTAAACATGACCATTCAAAGCAAAGACTGACAAAAGTTGTCCTTTATCTCTCCCCATTCATAATTGTCACTGTAGAGGAACATTAGAAAACCAATGGGAAGTTTAGCAAATGATACTAAGGAGCTGTGGTGGCACAGTGGTTAGAGTGCAATGCTGCAGGCTACTTCTGCTGATCACTGGCTGCCAGCAGTTTGGCAGATGAAATCTCACCAGGCTCAAGGTTGACTCAGCCTTCCATCCTTCCGAGGTCGGTAAAATGAGGACCCAGATTGTTGGAGGCAATATGCTGACTCTGTAAAACCGCTTAGAGAGGGCTGTAAATCACTGTGAAGCGGTATATAAGTCTAAGTGCTATTGTTATTGCTATACATCGAGTGTGAGCTAGTGAGGTCCAACGTTAAAACCCTAAAGGAAGGGGATGCAGTGCACAAGCACACTGAAGGAATTCTGCCAGTGAAGTCAAAGTGAAATAAAAGGCCCCACAGAGAACCAAGGCTATAAAGAACTGGTGTACAGATCCATGGGAGGATAGGAAGAGAAAAATCTTTGCTCACCTTGAGGATAACTATCGGAGCCTTTGCTCTAGTAGCATGTTGTGCTTACGAATCTTGCATTATCACCTTGCATTGAGGTGATAGATGAGATATTTGGTATGGAAAAAAGACCCCAGATCCTCACTGTGAAAGATGATTCTCTTTCACCAGTTAAGGTCACCTCCTTGCAATTTTATGGAACATCTACGGAAGATTTTATGGAATGTTCTTCACTCTTGCTCCTTCTAGACTTTCTCCTAGTCAAACCATTGACCTCCGCCCTCTTAGCGTCTTGTCCCATAGATGTTTCTCCCTATCTTACGACTTGATGAGATGTTTTGATATCTCAGATCCTGCTGAGAGTCTAAGCAGGGGAAGAGGAATCCAAAGGGGGTCTTAGCCGAGGAATGGGACCCCCTCTGAGTCAAGGCTCCTTTGGAGCTGAAGGGCAGCCCAGGAGGTGAGAGGATCAGAGTGTTTAACTGCCTGATATGGACAGCACATTTTCTGAGCTTGTGTGGGACAGGGTTAGTGCCCCTGGTTGTAAAGAAAAGAGTCAAAGATACAAAACATTTGCCAGACCAATCCTTGAATACAGCTCACCTGTCTGGAACCTGCACTGCATATCGGACATTAATACAATTGAGAGAATCCAGAAATATTTCACAAGAAGAGTCCTCCACTCTTCTGCTCGCAACAGAATACCTTATTCCACGAGACTTGAAATTTTGGGCTTACATAACTTAGAGCTACGTCGCCTTCGATCTGATCTAAATGTAGTTCATAAAATCATCTGCCACAATGTCCTACCTGTCAATGAATACTTCAGCTTCAACCGCAACAATACACATGCACACAATAGATTCAAACTCAATGTAAACACATTTTGACTAATAAAATAATAAATAAATAAATAAATAAATAAATAAATAAATAAATAAATAAATAAATAAATAAATAAATAAATGAGGTGAATGCAAATCAGTAGTTAGCATGAAGCTGTTAAAAATAAAATAAAACAAAAGAAGTTGGAAGTTAAACATATGAAGAACGGCTACAGGAATTTGGCATGTCTTGACTATTGAAAGAAAGAACTGGGGTGACATGAGGGGGTTTCCAATATTTGAGGGGCTGCAACAAGGATGAGGGGGTCAAACTATTTCCCAAAGCACCTGAAGGTGAGACAAGAGGCAATGGATGGAAACTAAGGAAAGAAGCAACCTAGAACTTAGAAGAAGTTTCCTAATGCTGAGAACAATCAACCAATCGAATGGCTTGCATTCAGAAGTTGTGGTTGCTCCATCACTGGAGGCTTTCAAGAGGAGCCATTTGTCTGAAATGGTATAGGGCAGTGATGGCAAACCTATGGCATGCGTGCCACAGGTGACACGTGGAGCCATATCTGCCGGCACGCGAGCCATTGCCTAGCTCAGCTCCAGCGCGCATGTACGCTCCGGCCAACTGATTTTTGGCTCGCACAGAGGCTCTGGGAGGGTGTTTTGTTTTCTGGAGGGCCTCCGGGGGGACGGGGAAGGGCATGCTGGAAGGGCATGAAATCCTCTGGAGCCTGGGGAGGGCGAAAAATGGGCCTACCGGGCCCACCAAAAGTTGAGAAACAGGCCATTTCCAGCCTTCAGAGAGCCTCTGGGGGTGTGGGGGAGGCCGTTTTCACCCTCCCCATGCATTGAATTATGGGTATGGGCACTCGCGCATGTGTGATAGCACGCGCGCACACACTTTCGGCACCTGAGGAAAAAAAGGTTCGCCATCACTGGTATAGGGTCTCCCACTTGAGCAAGGGGTGGGACTAGATGACCTCCAAGGTTCCTTCCAGCTCTGTTATTCTATGTTCTATGTTTTAGAAATGAGCAAGATAAAATGAAAGAAACAGGGAGACCAATCGACAGTTGGAAGTCCATTTAATTTTTATATTCAAACTAAATTATTACTATTGTCAGAGTAGTTACACAGTTCTTACAATTGTAAAATTGATTCTCAACTTCAATGGAGAGCTGTGAAAAAGAGAATAACTACCTGCCAGGCCTTCAGCACTGGAATTTTGAAGTTTTTAATATTTTTAGATGTTGTCCTCCAGGATCTGGATAAATAAGCTGTGTTTAAGGCCCATCCCACAGCCCGGACTGTGTTGTAAATGAAATAGCTGTCCAGAGTCAGGATCCGATCCTTTTCCTCTTTCCTCGGAGTTTCCAGGTCTACTTTCTGCTTGCACCGTCTCCAGACTTTCACCGAAAAGGCATCCATGGTGTAGGAGCACAAGAAATAGTTCTCTACAAAGCGCCTCATGGAATGATAAAATTCCATATGCCAATCATCGTTTGCCATTTGATTTTTCTTTATAGGAAAGTAAAAAACACTATGGATGTATTGAAAGAGAATACTTTTATCTCTCAAATTACTATTGAAGTCCCAGCGGATTGTTGTGATCATAACTTTTCCTCTAAGAGGTTTAGCAAGAAGTGCAAATAACTGATGCATAATTTGAAACCCTACAGCACATGTATTCATATCTGCACCATAAATAAAAATGTTCACCTTTCTCCACCTGCAATATTGTTTTCTGCCTATCTTTAGGTTCTCAAGAGCTGGGGGAAAGGTTTGCAATATAACTGGGCAAATGCCATTCCTGATCAGCATGGAAGTCAACGTCCTCATGAACCTTTGTCCATTCTCAGTGTCTGGAGCAAGGAGACCCACCAAGGTCCACCTGAAATGGAGGACCAGCTTCACTATCCCTGGATACTGGACTCCTTCAGCAGGGAGCATTGGGTAGAAGAAAGGAAACTGAGTTTCATCGCTCAGAATCCGGGAGTCAAAACTGTGACTGATCTGAAAAGGAACACAAAGAAACTCTAGTTTACTGAAGACCAGAAAAAAAAACCAGAAATGTAGCTTTAATGGAGGAATTCTTTCACTCCTTGTAATGAAGAACTTTCCCTAGTGACATTCAGCAGAGTTTATTTATTTATTTATTTATTTATTTGGTTTTCTTATATGCCGCCCAACTACCGAAGGACTCAGGGCGGCGTACAACAGAAAAAATACAAGAATAACCAATTTATAAATATAACTTAAAAACAATATAAAAGTTAAAAAAGACACAATATTAAAATCACCCAACAACCATTTAACAACCATACATACTTGGGGGTGACCCCCAGCCTGCAGGAAAAGCCATGTCTTAACGGCTTTTCGGAAGGCCAGCAGAGTGGGGATAGTTCGGGTCTCTGGGGGAAGTTGGTTCCAGAGCACGGGGCCGGCCACAGAGAAGGCTCTCCCCCTAGGGCCCGCCAGCCAGCATTGCTTGGCCGACGGGACCTGGAGGAGGCCAACTCTGTGGGCCCTAACCAGTCGAAGGGAAGTGTGAGGCAGAATGCGGTCCCGTAGATAGCCTGGTCCTAAGCCATTAAGGGCTTTAAAGATGGTGATCAACACCTTGAATTGGACCCGGAGACCGATGGGCAACCAATGCAGCTGGCGGAGTATGGGTGTCACGTGGGTGTACCTAGTCACACCCACCAAAGCACACGCAGCCGCATTTTGCACCAACTGAAATCTCCGGATACTCTTCAAGGGTAGCCCCATGTAGAGCGCGTTGCAGTAGTCCAAACGGGAGGTGACAAGGGCATGAGTGACCATGAGTAGAGCCTCCTTCTCCAAGTATGGCCACAACTGGTGCACTAGGCGAACCTGTGCAAAGGCCCCCCTAGCCACAGCAGAAAGATGATGATCCAATTTTAGCTGTGGATCTAGGAGGACCCCCAAGTTGCGGACCTGATCCGAGGGGGTCAGTTTCGCTCACTCGAAAGCCAAGGAGGGACAGTTGTCATAGTCCTTAGGAGGCAATACCCAAAGCCACTCAGTCTTGTCGGGATTAAGTCTGAGTCTGTTCCTCCCCATCCAGATCCTAATGTCGTCCAGGCACCGGCACATTACATCAACTGCCTCACTGAAGTCAGACGAGGTGGTGATGTACAGCTGGGTGTCATCAGCGTACTGGTGAAAACACACCCCATGTCTGCGGATGATCTCCCCCAGCGGCTTCATGTAAATGTTAAACAGGATGGGCGAGAGAACCGACCCCTGAGGCACCCCACATGATAGGGGCCTAGGGGACGATCTCTGCCCTCCCACCAACACCGACTGAATCCTATCAGCGAGATAGGAGGAGAACCATCGCAAAACGGTGCCTCCCACTCCCAATTCGCCGAGATGATGCAGAAGGATACCATGGTCGATGGTATCGAAGGCCGCTGAGAGGTCAAGTAGCACCAGGATGGAGGAATTCCCCTCGTCCCGGGCCCACCAGAGATCATCTATCAGAGCAACCAAGGCAGTTTCTGTACTGTAGCCGTGCCTGAAACCCGACTGGTAAAGATCTAGATGATCTGTTTAATCCAGAAGTTGTAGAAGCTGAGTAACCACCACCTTCTCCACAACTTTCCCTAAAAAAGGTAAGTTGGAGACTGGACGATAGTTCTTCAAATCAGCTGGATCCAGGGAAGGCTTCTGCAGGAGGGGTCTCACCACCGCAGCTGTTAGCGACTGCGGTACGGATCCCTCCCTCAAAGAAACGGTGACCACCGCCTGGATCCAGCCGCGTGCCACCTCTCTGCTGGCGGAGACCAACCAGGAGGGGCACGGGTCCAATAAACAGGTGGAGGTACCCATCGCCCCCACAGCTCTGTCCACATCCTCAGGAGAAACAGGCCCAAACTCTTCCCACAACGGTGGACTAAGACTTGCCCCTGTCAACTCTATGGACTCTGCCCAGCCAGAGTCCAGGTTCGACCGAATCTGAGCGACTTTATCCGACAGAAACTCTGCGAATTCCTCAGCTCTGCCTTGTAAGTGTTCCTCGCTCCCCCCTTTGGCAAGGAGGGAGCGAGTCACCCTAAACAAGGCAGCTGGGCGAGAATCTGTGGACGCAATAAGAGCCGAAAAATAAGATCGTTTTGCCGCCCTTATTGCCACTAAATAAGATCTGATGTAAATTCTTAATAGTGTTCAGTCAGATTCGGTTTTGCTGGACCTCCAGCGGCGCTCCAGACGTCTCTTCTGGCGTTTCATCTCCCGGAGCTCCTCGGTAAACCAGGGAGCTTTCCGGGATCCACTGCCTTGGAGAGGTCGCTTAGGCGCAATTCGGTCTAAAGCCCCTGATGCTGCGATGTTCCAAGCAGCCACCAGGGAATCAGCCAAATTGTGTACCAGGGTTTCAGGTATTTCCCCAAGTTCCCTCTGGAATTCTTCCGGTTCCATTAGGCGCCTGGGGCGGAACCACCTAGTTGGTCCCGCCTTCCTGCGGGGGAGGAATGGGGCTGCGAAATCCAACCTCAGTAGGAAATGATCTGACCATGACAGTGGGGTGATGACTATGTCCCTTATCTTCAGATCATCTCTCCACTGCCCCGAAAGAAACACTAGGTCGAGCGTGTGACCATCCTCATGAGTCAGACCCTGGATTACTTGGGTCAGGTCCATGGTTGTCATGGAATCCATGAACTCCTGAGCTACCCCAGAGGTTTTGCCAGCAGATGGCAAGTTGAAGTCCCCCAGCACCATAAGCCTAGGGAACTCAACTGCCAGGCCGGCTACTGCCTCGAGCAGCTCAGGCAGGGCCTTACTTACGCAGCTGGGAGGCAGGTACATTAAGAAAAGGCCCACCTGAACCCCTAAGTCCAACTTCAGAAGGAGCGTCTCACACCCAACAATCTCCGGGGCATGGATCCTATGAGGATGCATATTTCTGCGCGTTATTATTGCCACTCCTCCCCCCTTCCCTGGGGTCGAGAATGATGCTGCACCGAGAAACCGGCTGGGCATATCTCGGAGAGAGCTACTCCCCCCTCCTGCCCCAGCCAGGTCTCGGTAACACACACCAGGTCTACCCCCTCCTCTGTGATTAGATCACGTATCAGGGGGGCTTTGTTGGTAATTGATCTGGCGTTGAGCAGCAGCATCCTGAGCCCAGGGCCCTGAAGACCCTGGTTGCCAAGTATCTGGGTTGAGCAAGATGGAACCGGATCAGAGGGGCCGGAACAAGGGATCACTTGTAAATAGCAAGGTCTTATTCCCCGAGAGCAGCCCACCCCTCTGCTCCTGCCATATCTGCCTCTTCCTGTTATGACTGAGATGTTCCGGCTCTCGCCCCCACCAGAGACCCCCTCCCCCCTGCTGGTCCCCCTCCTTTCCTGCAGGCCATCCATACCATTCTCGCTGGTCAGGGAAGTTTCACTCCGCCACCCCCCGCTTCTGTTTCCACATTCAGTGGGTGGGGATGGAGGCCCAGGCCCTGACTCTTCCATTATCACTAGTCTAACTTATATAACACATACACATCCCTATCACTCATCCTCTTACATAATCACTCAATCATACTCATTTATAGCCCACACGTTAACCACAATCACAGTACTTCTGGGGTAAAAATTGCAAGATTAATTAATTAATTGCTGATATTAAAATCAATAAAATCACTAAGGAGCATAAGGGGGGAACCTTATTAAAAGTTTGTTGTACAATCTGCATTAAGATTGTGCCAGGGATGGGATATATCTGCTCAGAACCTTCTCTCCCATTCAATAGAATCTTCATACAATCCTTACTTCATTCCGTTCTCACAATAGAAGTCTGCTCTTCATTTACAACAGAGGAACTCTGATTGAAAATTGCATGAATGAAAACCAAGAAAGACACACCTGAGGGATCTTGTAGGTTCCCAACATGGTTGAAATCTGGAAGGAGATGTCAGTATCAGCCCCTTCCAGAACAGCCACGGTGTTTCTCTGCCTTCCACAGCTGTAGTTGGGAACGTTGGCCTCCCCCTCCGAAAACAGGTCCAGCAAAGCCTCCGAGGTCATTTGGGCTCTGAAATAATTGTCATAGATGTTGTATCCCAGGGTGACATTGAACGAAATGTTGGGGTCCTTGTTGATTGCTTGGATTGCAAAAGGGAAGGATAGTATCTTCCAGTACTCTGTTATTGTTTTCCTGAAAGTATGAATGTATCAGAACATAATCAATGGAAGCAAAATGTTATTTAACTGTTCTTTCAACAATTGTATTTCTAATACACCTAAGGCTGAGAGGTTTGGAGGCATTTTCAAATCTCAAAAAAAATATATATCTCACCTATCTGAATGCATATTATGTCTGGGTTTGACTAGTTATAGCTATATTATGTCTGAGTTTATCTGGTATTATTTCCCTAACTCTTTTTACATTTAAATTTATTAGGATTTTTTTCCCCAAAAAATGAAATGTTAATCAAAAGAAAAAAGGACATAAATAAATAAAAAAGAAAATGCAAGAAATAAAGAAGAGAAAAATAACCTGATTTCCAACCTTCTTTTCAACAGACAATTTTTCATTTCTTTAAATTCTACATTTTTCACAATCTAATCTTCCACTCTGAGAACTCCATGATGCTTCCATCACTGAGCACACAATAATCTTGCCAGAGTTACCCTTTATAAACACTATGAATGTTATCTAATTTTTTGCTCAGTAATCCCAGTAAAAAAGAATTCTGGTTTCTTCAAAAGTTTTAGCCTTTCAAGATCTTCTTTTCATTAAACTAGACATACCCAATTCCAGCAACTGTTCTTCATATGCTTTAGCCTCCAGTCCCCTAATCATCTTTGATGCTCTTCTCTGCACTCTTTCTAGAGTCTCCACATCCTTTTTACATCATGGCAACTGAAACTGAATGCAGTATTCCAAGTGTGGCCTTTCCAAGGCATTATAAAGTGGTATTAACACTTCACGTGATCTTGATTCTTTATTTTATTTCTTTATTTTATTTCTTTATTTATTTGTTTGTCAAACATGTACAAGATAGTAGGTGTTTGTATAAACATAACAAAAGCAAAGTAGGTACAGGTAAATTTAGACAATAGGACAGAAGGACAGGGACGGTAGGCACGATGTTGCGCTTATGCACGCCCCTTACAGACCTCTTAGGAATGGGGTGAGGTCGACTGTAGACAGTCTAAGGTTAAAGTTTTGGGGGTTTGGGGAAGAAACCACAGAGTCAGGTAGTGAATTCCAGGCATTCTATTCTATCCCTCTGTTTATGCTGCCTAGAACTAATTTGGCTTTTTTGGCAGCTGCTGCACACTGCTGGCTCATATTCAGATGGTTGTCCATTAGGATTCTAAGATCCCTCTCACAGTTACTACTATTAAGCAAGGTACCACATATACTGTACCTGTGCATTTTATTTTTCAAAATGTGAGAATTCCACACAGAATTCCACTGTGAGAATTCCATGATACTTCCATCATTGAGCATACAATAATCTTGCCACAGTTACCATTTATAAACACTATGAATGTTATCTAATTCTTTGCTCAGTAATCCCAGTAAAAAGAATTCTGGTTTCTTCACAATTTTTAGCCTTTCAAGTTCTTTGCATTGTTCTGTCAATTTGTATCTAAAATTTCTGAGTTTTCTCACAAGTCCACTCTGAATGATTTCCCAATGCTTTTCCCAATGCTTTTCTCAATGCTTTTCACAATTCCTGCATTGGTTGAAATACGTTTACACATCTTTGATAATTTATCTGATGTCCTGTACCAAGAATACATCATTTTATTTCAAAAAAATTCTCTTAACCCATGACAGAGTGTAAACGGAATACCAATTACTCAAATTCTCTGAATCTTTATTTAATAGTGAATTCAGACATTCCAATTCAACCTGTTCATACATTTTTGTTATTACATGTTCATCATTTGTACATAATTCAGTTTAAAATTCAGTTTTGGCTTGTTCTTCACATTGTCCTTATTCTTGCTGTTGTATTGAGATTTCAGACTGACTTTCAATCTCTTTCTGCCCCTTTGCCTATTTATCTTCTCCAATAATTAATAATTGGAAGTGCGACAATTGGACAGGACACTCACAAGGACAGAAAAAATGAGCAACTATGAGTGTTAACAAATGGAGTAAGTGCTCAATTGCTGGAGGCATTTATATGGCCCACATGTTCACGATAGAGACTTAATTGACATTTAATTCTTTCCATGATTAAGATGCTGGCATTCTGAAATGGGATCCAGGCATTTAAGAAAAGTCCATTCTGAACTGGGATCCATTAATTTAATTGGTGGTAGAGAATAAAATTGAGAATATCTCATTTTTATTTCAGAGAAAAAGTCAACCTTTCTGCATTTTTCTACCCATGCTGATGACCTTATTAGGCACAATGACCTTACTGGGCATGAAACTCTGCTAAGAGGGTGTCACGAAAAGCAGATGCTTCTTCTTCAAAATCAAGAAAAATAGAAAACATTTACTGGTTATTTATTTGAGAATTTCAAAGCAGGTTCATCAGCTGAAAAGTATAAACCAAGGATGAAATGAGACAGAAAGAGAGAAGAACTAGCAGATCAAAGAGATCATTCATTGTAAGGGAGGCGGCTGGAACTTTAGAACTCAGGGTGGAATGGAGAGGCTCTAATTCAGTGCACGAAATTTGACATACTGAGAAATTTGAGTCAAGGGAGATTTGTTGAAGGTTAATGGAAGAAGAAACATCCTCGTTGCAGAGACAATGCCACCAATGAGAAACTCTCCTGGCTTGTCATAGTTCTCTGGGTGCACCTCGTCCCTCTTCAGAGTCAGGAGACATTTGGCTATGAGTCTTCCCAGAACTTCTTGGGGCAGCAGAAGCAGCAGAAGCAGCACCATCACATCTGCTCCTGATGGAGTCTCCAGCCTTGCTTTGAAGACACAGTGATAGGAAGAGGGGGAAGGATCCAAAGCCCTCTTCCAAGACAGAAGCTCCAAAAGTTTTCTAATCCTGACAGAGTCTGTACAAGCCTTCACATTTGCATCCCCTGCCTGTCATAAAAGCTTTCAAGGTTCTCTATTTCTCCAGGGCCATTTATGCCCCCAAGATTTTCCAGTGCAAAGAGATTAGCCAAGAAGGCGTTGATATGATATCAAAGTGGAAGCATGTTATGGCTGTGTTTGTGTGATAATTGAAAGCAATCCAAAATGTCTTTTGAGATTTAGCACCAGGAGAAGAAATAAATCACTATGATTTGGATAATGGCCACAAGGAGAGACATCCTCTCTCTAAACTCTGAGTGAGTCAACAAGCAGGGGCCCAATGGGAGGAGTCACAAGTGGGGTGAAACTCTGAAAATGATCCCAGGATTGAGACAGGATAACTTTCACCCAAACTTCCCTTAGAAAATCTCTTGATACATTCCAGTCTCTAGAGAGAATTTTAGCATAAGGACTGAAATGTCAGTCCTCAATATGGATACAGATGATTGTGGTTTGCCTTTGATAAGAGATGAGTGGCTGCTCCTGTTCATATGACTACGTCTTCTCTGTTACAATGTCCCAAAGCAGAACAAAATTCCTGAAAATCACTTTTATTCATTATAGTCATCAAAAGTTTGTCTTTGGGTTCTACTGTTAGGACATTTCAATTTTTTAAAAAGTAGATTTTTTTCCCACTGGAGAAAAGCCATTATTTGTTTGTAAAGATGGAACTAAATCACAGAATAAACCAGAAGACAATGGTAGTCAGGAAAACAGTGTGTAAAGACAGAGAGAAAATACAGTAAAATATCTACATGTTTAGAGATAGATCAATAAATAGGTAAAATTAGGATAACATAACATTTGTAGATATAAAACGTATGAAACCTGTTCAACTGATCTAGGCAAGTAAACCTAACAAAATCCACCATCTATAAAACTTGTCTAATTTCTTTGATACTCTATAGTCCTTGATTAAATTTGTGTGAAGTATCCATCGGGAAATGGAGTGCCTGAAGTCAATAACTTTTTTTGCATCCAATATGGCCCTTGGCAGGCTTAGCACTGGGAGATTCTTGGCATCCCCTCTATGGAACCATATCATCCAGTTGGACACAGAAAGCATCCCTTCTCTCTGGCATCCCCTGCCTTGTGGAAGAGCCTCCCTGGAGATCCAGAAGGCCCCAACTATCTCAATATTAGATCTATTGCTGTTATTGATTTTGATGCATCTTTAGTGATTGATTGATTGATTGCTTCTTGGCACGAACTGGTTCCAAACTTCTTTGCACTCCTTCTATCATCATTCCCCCTTCTCAAATTCCCACCATAGAAGCATACAGGTTTATTGCCCATCTGTCCCCCTCCCTCCCCCAATCTTTTGATGACAGGATTGCAACGAGATACCAAGCTGATGATGGAAGACCTGACATGCACCCCCCGCCCCTCTGACAGGGACCTTAGTCCTGCAGGGAAGAAAGAAAAGAGGGGGGGTGGGAAAGAAGGAAAAATATGGTTCGAGAGAGAGTGAGTGTTTTGGCCCCAGTTGGTACATGTTTTGGGTTAGGCTGATTTCCATCTCCTCCACCAAAATATACCAGCCATGGAGAGTATGGGAGGGGCACCCCTGGAGATGTAGGTGGGTTGTAGATCTCATCGTTGAGCCTATCTTTGAAAGAGCCAATGAGGATATCTTGCGGCCAGTCAGTGAGCCTGCAAACTAGGTCACAAAGTCCTTGTGTGTACTTAGCCACTCCCCTCCAACCCTGGCTTTGATGTGATCTCTAGATTTGCAATCGGCCAGGGAGTCCTCCAAACATTTATGGAGTGCTGCCAGGAAGCAGTTGAAATTTCTCAGCTCCAGAGTGTCGTGATTGTGGAGGGTGATCATCCACTGCTAGGGCCTTCTAGGGCCATGGTGACACGACTCACCTTGGCACCTTCAGTGGTTATCTCCAGATCATACTCCTGCATGCAGGTCCAAACCCAGGGCAGGAAGAACCCCAGTTGCTGGGGATCCCTATTAAACTTCACACCCAGCTGCGGTGTCTTGTGGGTGGTCCTACTCCCCTGGGCTATCCCTGCAGAGAGGGTGATACAAGCGGCAGCTCCTGGTGCTGGACCAGCAGAGGTCGCTGCTGCCATCAGGCTGGCTGAAGTGCTGGCTGTGGTGGTGGATGTTGTTGCTCAGGCTGGAGGTGGCTGGTCATCCGGTTTCATGGCCCGGGCCTGGTGTTTACACACCTTGAAGTTCTTGAAAGCCCCCCGCATGAACTTGATGGCTTGCTCCATCATCCAGTCAGCTTGGTGAAATTTTTCACCCTCTTCTTCGTCCTCCTCCAGCTCCTCCAGCTCCACTCATTGTTCCTACCAGCAACTGCCACAGCTTCCATGAGTGAAAGTCATCACCATGGGCTTCCCCTCCCATTCCTCCTTTTGCCCAATGCCCAGAGACCACCTGGATCTCAGCAGATTGCCACAGCTTTCCGCCTCTTCTGTCCATTCAGAAAGATCCAGTCCTGGAGGAGGCCTCTTCAAAGCCTCCCCCCAGCATTCAGTCTCCTCATGATTGCTCCAGAGATGAGTTCGTCCCACTTTGCACCAGTTCTATAGAACCAGTAGCAAACTGCTGGTGACATCACAGAACCGGTTCTGTCTGTGCCGGTCCATGGATGCTGCCATCTTTTTTTTGGAATTTTTTTTTGGGGGGGGGGGATTTTTTTGGTAATTTTTTCCGGGTTTTTTTTCTTCTGCACATGCGCAGAAGCTGAATTTCTGGCACTGTGCATGTGTTGCCATCTTGTTATCTTGTTAAAAATGTTTTTAATATTTTTGCATTTTTCGACCACACGGCATGGCAGGATGCTAATCGGCAGCAAGGTAAGTTAGAACCCACCCCTGGATTGCTCCCATGAGCCGATATCATGTGCATGGTCCCCAGAGTAGAGATGATGCCCTCTCCGGGTTGACCACAATATCAGACACCACCTAATGTCGGACCAGGCCCTGTCTGATCCCTTAGGAAAGTAAAACTCTCAACTCCATTTGTCTGCAATGAAAAGAACTTTTATTAAAAAATGCTGCCTGCAGTAAAGTCAGGAGGAATCTGAAGTTCCCATGTAGCAATACAAAAAACAAACCCTCAGTTCCACATCCTTCCCCCATGTCTAATCTGTCTTTAGCCAATCTGACATCACTGAGATGTTTTGGGAAATGCTGAGGTGTTTCTGCTGGTGAAATTCCACACTCGGGGTGAGCAACCTCGAAGATGCCTGGCACGAACTGGTTCCAAACTGCTTTGGACTCCTTCAACTGTCATTCCCCACTCCCAAATTCCCACCATAGAAGCATGTAGGTTGATTACCCAACTGCCCCCCTCCATCCCCTGATCCTTTGATGACAGGATGCTTGCGAGGTGCCAAGACAATGATGGAGGACCTCACAAAAGCAACAGAATAGCTTGCCTTCAGAAGTTGTGGGTGCTCCAGAACTAGAGGTTTTAAAAACGTTACTGGACAATCATTTGTCTCAAATACTATAGGGTCTCCTTCTCGAACAGGAGGTTGGACTAGAAGACCTCTAAGGTCTCTTCCAACTCTATTGTTTTATGTTCTATGTCAAACAGAGGCAAATGAAATATACTGTATAAACGAACAACAAAGTGCAATCAATTATTAACTGTCACAAGTCTAAGAAATAATTTCATTATCAGTTCCCTACTTTTATCATTAGATGTTCCTTAGTGTTTAGATCTGGTCTCAGGATGATAATGTAGCATTTGGGGAAGAAGATGCAACCCAGCAGTCCAGCACTGGAGGCCAAGATGGAGAAGACCTGCACAGCCACCATGGACTTTCCTTTGGTGCTTAGGTAGGTGGGCAGGAAAGAGACCCAGACGCTGCAGAAGACCAACATGCTGAAGGTGATTAGCTTGGCTTCATTGAAGGCCCCGGGCAGGTTTCTGGCTAGGAAAGCCACCATGAAGCAAACGGCAGCCAAGAAACCCATGTAGCTGAGGACAACATAAAACATGGTAACAGAGCCTTCATTGCATTGAAGGATGATTTCTCCAGGTTGGGAGTGTATGTCAGAGTCAGGGAATGGGGGAGAAACTCCAAACCACATGGCACAGATGATAATTTGCACAGCAGAACAAGAAAGGATGATGGAGTTAGCCAAGCTCTTTCCTAACCATCTTCTCATCCTGTTTCCAGGTTTTGAGGCCAAGAAAGCCAGCACAACCATGATGGTTTTGGCCAACACAGAAGACACAGCTACTGAGAAGACAATGCTGAACACCGTTTGTCGGAGAAGACAGGTGGCTTTCCTTGGTTGTCCAATGAAGAGAAAGGAGGACAAAAAACAAAGCAGGAGGGAGATGAGGAGGATGAAGGAGAGGTCCCGGTTGTTGGCTTTGACAATGGGAGTTTCTAGATATTTAAGGAATATGATTAAAACAAGGCTTGTGGTTAGGAATAAGAGTAGAGCAAAGAACAGAAGGATTATGCCCAGATGTTCTTCATATGACAGGAAGGTTATTCTTTTTGGGATACACCGGACTCTGTTCTTGGTTGGATATTGTTCATCTGGGCATTTGGTGCATTTTTCAGTATCTGAGGAAAAAAGTAACATTTCCTTCATAGTCTTTCAAATTTCAAGAAAACCTTTAGATGTGATTTGATACTGAGAGACAGGAAAGCCTCATTAAATTGTATATACATACATTCCAGCAAAAAATTCACCAATATATACAACTATTAAAAAAATAAAAAATAAAATGAAAAGAAGAAATATCTGGTGCCACAAACTCCATTCTCTGAGGTAATCCACCAGATTCTTATATCTCACTAATCTTAAAATGAGTTCTTTATTTTTATTTTATTATTTAATTTTTTAACTTTTGTGAAATAATGGACATGTGTTTTCCCCAAGAATTTTTAAACTAAGTTATTGATGATTGACCCACCAACTATTTTCTCAATAAACTGCTCTAACCAGATTATTTATGTATTTGTTTATTTGTTTATTAAATTTTTGTCAGATGATGGATATATGTTTCTGCCAAGAATGTTTAAACTCCATTACTGATGATTGACCCATGCTCTCAAACCATGCTCTCAATAAACTGCTGTAAAAAGATTGGACACAGGATAAAAGTTGTCTAACATGGTTGGATCCATGGAGGGTCTCTTGAGAAGGGTTGCAACACTGCATACTTCAGGGGAGATTGTACAGCCACTTCCAGTTAAAAATCATTAACTATCCTGAAATTGAGAGTATCTCCAGACTATGAGGCCCTCTAGAAATCCCTTAAAATGTGATATTTTCCAACAGTCCTGGGGATCCCCTGTCAACAGAGCCCTGTGTGCTGGTTGCATGGTAGATAGCATCATGATGTACTCCTCTCTTGCTTTCTCAGCATTTAGTTTTCATTGTTTACATTTTAAATTTGTGATTTAATTGTGTGCCTCCAAAGTCACTTTGTGTGAAATAGACAACCATATAAATTTGAAAAGAAAGAGGTCTTAAGGAAGATTAATTGGTGAAGGAATTCAAGGAGAGGAAGTGAGTTTGCTGAAGAGCTGAAGTGGTGCAGTGGTTAAATGCAGCCACTGCAGGCTGACTGCTAGTTCAGCAGTTCAGCTGTTCAAATCTCACTAGGCTCAAGGTTGACTCAGCCGTCCATCCTTCTGAGGTCGGTAAAATGAGGACCCAGATTGTTGGGGGCAATATGCTGAACTCTGTAAACCGCTTAGAGAGGGCTGTAAAGCACTATGAAGCGGTATATAAGTAAAGTGCTATTGCTATTGCTGTCTGCCAAGTCTTTTTATCCAAGAAAAATGAGAAGATGAAGCAATATATTTCCATCCTTTCTAGATTTGGCAACAGTTTTAAAGAGAAAATGAATTCAACATTGGTATCTATTTGTAGATTGGTCTTTTATTATAAGTTCTTCTTAACCCCCCCTTTTTCTGTTCCTTTTAATCCCAGCATTGTATGTTAGTATTTTTTTTCCTTTCAGAACTACAACTATATTCTTTTTTTGTTGGTGTTATAACAGTTTGTATCTTTCCCATTAGGGAATAAATTGGACACCATGAAAATTAAACACAAAACCATCAAACCTATATGTCTCTTTATTATTTATTTATTTATTTATTTATTTGGTTTTCTTATATGCCGCCCAACTCCCGAAGGACTCAGGGCGGCGTACAGCACAAAAAATACAAGAATAACCAATAAACAATTGAATTAAAAACAGAATATAAAAATTAAACATTACAATATTAAAAACCATCCAACAACCAGACATACACGGGGGAGAGTTCAGGTGGAATTAAGCTCTACCCCCTGCCTGCAGGAAAAGCCATGTCTTAACGGCTTTTCGGAAGGCCAGCAGGGTGGGGATGGTTCGGGTCTCTGGAGGAAGTTGGTTCCAGAGCGCGGGGCCCGCCACAGAGAAGGCCCTCCCCCTAGGGCCTGCCAGCCAGCATTGCTTGGCTGACGGGAGCTGGAGGAGGCCAACTCTGTGGGCCCTAACCGGTCGGAGGGAAGTATGAGGCAGAATGCGGTCCCGGAGATAGCCTGGTCCTAAGCCATGAAGGGCTTTAAAGATGGTGATCAACACCTTGAATTGGACCCGGAGACTGATGGGCAACCAATGCAGCTGGCGGAGTATAGGTGTCACGTGGGTGTACCTTGGCACACCCACCACAGCACGCGCAGCCACATTTTGCACCAACTGGAGTCTCCGGATACTCTTCAAGGGTAGCCCCATGTAGAGCGCGTTGCAGTAGTCCAAGCGGGAGGTGACAAGGGCATGAGTGACCGTGAGTAGAGCCTCCTTCTCCAAGTATGGCCGCAATTGGTGCACCAGGCGAACCTGTGCAAAGGCCCCCCTAGCCACAGCAGTAAGATGATGTTCCAATTTTAGCTGTGGATCTAGGAGGACCCCCAAGTTGCGGACCTGATCTGAGGGAGTCAGTTTCGCTCCCTCGAGAACCAAGGAGGGACAGTTGTCATAGTCGTTAGGAGGCAATATCCAAAGCCACTCAGCCTTGTCGGGGTTGAGTCTGAGTCTGTTCCTCTCCATCCAGATCCTAATGTCGTCCAGGCACCGGCACATTACATCAACTGCCACACTGAAATCAGACGGGGTGGTGATGTACAGCTGGGTGTCATCAGCGTACTGGTGAAAACGCACCCCATGTCTGCGGATGATCTCCCCCAGCGGTTTCATGTAAATGTTGAACAGGATGGGCGAGAGAACCGACCCCTGAGGCACCCCGCATAACAGGGGCCTAGAGGAGGATCTCTGCCCTCCTGTTAACACCGACTGCATCCTATCGGCGAGATAAGAGGAGAACCACCGTAAAACGGTGCCTCCCACTCCCAACTCGCTGAGACGATGCAGAAGGATACCATGGTCGATGGTATCGAAAGCCGCTGAGAGGTCAAGTAGCACCAGGATGGAGGAATTTCCCCCATCCCGGGCCCGCCAGAGATCATCTATCAGAGCGACCAAGGCAGTTTCTGTACTGTAGCCGCGCCTGAAACCCGACTGATAGGCATCTAGATGGTCTGTTTCATCCAAAAGTCGCAGAAGCTGAGTAGCCACCACCTTCTCCACAACTTTCCCTAAAAAAGGTAAGTTGGAGACCGAATGATAGTTCTTCAAATCAGCTGGATCCAGGGAAGGCTTCTTCAGGAGGGGTCTCACCACTGCAGCTTTTAACGACTGCGGTACGGATCCCTCCTCCAAAGAAGCGATGACCACCGCCCGGATCCAGCCACGTGTCACCTCCCTGCTGGCCGAAACCAACCAGGAGGGGCACGGGTCCAATAAACAGGTGGAGGCCCCCATCGCCCCCACGGCTCTGTTCACATCCTCGGGAGAAACAAGCCCAAACTCTTCCCACAACGGTGGACTAAGACTTGCCCCTGTCAACTCCATAGACTCTGCCCAGCCAGAGTCCAGGTTTGACTGGATCCGAGCGACTTTATCCGACAGAAACTCTGCAAATTCCTCAGCTCTACCTTGCAAGTGTTCCTCGCTCCCCCCTTTAGCAAGGAGGGAGCGAGTCACCCTAAACAAGGCATCTGGGCGAGAATCTGCAGACGCAATAAGAGCGGAAAAATAGGATTGTTTTGCCGCCCTTATCGCCACTAAGTAAGATCTGATGTAAATTCTTAATAGTGTTCGGTCGGATTCGGTTTTGCTGGACCTCCAGCGGCGCTCCAGACGTCTCTTCTGGCATTTCATCTCTCGGAGCTCCTCTTTAAGATGTATATTGATCAAAGTGCTCTGGATGAATTCAGAAGGTTTCCCTGTGGTGTCACCCACCTTCCTGAGTGGAGATGGTCTCCTCTGGACAAGGAATGCAGTCATAGCAGCAAAATGGCTCTCCTTCTCGAGCCTTCTTAAAAAATCCAGGCTGACATTTTTCCACACATTTGGACTGAGGCAGAGACTGAGAAGAAAAAGAAAAAATGCCAAAGGAAAGATGTTACACTCACCATCCATGTAAGATGGAGGTAGATAGGAACGTTAGCCAAGTAGTCTCTGGGCTTCAGATAGAAAATATGAAATCTCTGACTACTTCCATATGATTGTAGGAATACATATGGAGGCGGATGCCTCATTTAGTTCTTCCTTTTTCTTGGGATTAAAGAGAGGCATGTATAGCTCTGACCAGGTCTCGGCTGATTATGAACCTCTCAGACCATGAACCTGCAATTTTAGGAGACTCCTGACTCCAATCAGGACAAGATGAATCTTGTTTCCCATTAGGACCAAGAGGACTTCCATCCAGTGTTGATTCCATTTCATCAGATTGAGACCAAACCGGAACTCAGGCCCTGGTCAACAGAATTGCCTTCATCTTTCATATTTGAAGACAACAAACTAGTGTACCTGAAGCTATTAACACCAAACATCCCCAGCTTATGAGGTCCTCTATCACTGGTTTTTTGCTGATAAAGAAGAGACATGAAATGGCAATGATTTGTGTCCTAAATAATAATGACCCCAAATCTCATTGTGGATATAGCTGAATCAGCTTACAACAGTATTCAGCATTATAGCATCGAAAGGATACCTTGGTTAATAGAAGAGAAGCCTCCCTATTTTCAAAGAAAATTATAAAACTTTTACTCCACACATTCAATTCTCAGTGAAGGTTACCACTTTTTTTTACTAGGTTTAGACCACTTGAAATGGGTCCTAATTCTTTGGAAAAAAGAAAAAAACACATCACTATTTTCCCCACCTTTAGCTGTGACAAAGCATCTTGGTTGATTATAAGTCTCTGCCTTTCAAAACTCCCCAATTGCTTGTTGATGGGATCCTCCTTGGGGAGAAAAGCCCTACTAAAGATCCTCAGATCTCCTGCTACATCTCCATTTTGATCCAAGTACACTTCAAACAGGGAAAGATTGTACAATTCCTTCTTCTTTAGAAATGGATGGAACTAGAATGGAAACATCCAGGGACTTTAAAAGCAGAAATCTTGGTTTCTTATCTCTTTTTACATTTGAATCTTTCTTCTATGGTTGTTTAACTTGCAAATATTTTGAGTTGGCATGTGGCCACTATCTTCAAAACTCAAGAACAAAGGTTCAGTAATATTTCTCAATCATATAGTATATTGACAAAAAGTATAGTGAGGAGATATAATTGGCAGAAATTGTCAATTACAAGAAATATTTTAGGAAAGGTCATAAATCAATTGAAGAAAACAGCAGATAAAAAACAATACAAGAATCGTCTTAAATATATTGGAATATTACGAAGCGCATCCAGAAAAGCAGGTCGCCCTATCTTTCCTGGATGCGCAAAAAGCGTTCGACAACGTAAATTGGCAGTATATGATAGGTTTGATCAAAGAGATGAAATTTGGCGACAAATTTGAAAAAATTATAGAAACAATCTACACCTCCCAGTCAGCCAAGATTATGATAAATGGGGATATGACACAATCATTCCGGATCTTTAAAGGAGTACGTCAGGGATGTCCGATGTCACCTCTGCTCTTTATCTTAACATTGGAAACATTACTAAACAAAATTTGAAATAATAAGGATATTAAGGGAACAAAGATTAGAAACCAGGAATATAAATTACAGGCATTTGCCGATGATCTCGTATTTTTTATAGAAGAACCAATTGAAACAGGGCAAAAACTGATTAAAGAGATAGAGGAATACGGAGAATTGGCAGGATTGAAAATCAATAAACAAAAAACTAAACTATTAACAAAAAATATGACAATAAAACAAAAAGATGAATTAGAAGAGAAATTAGGCTTACAAACAACCAAAACAATTAAACATCTAGGGATAATACTAACAAATAGATGTTCATCTATTAAAAAAGACAATTATGACAAATTAGTAAACCAAACAAGATTAGAATTAGAAAAATGGAAAAAATTACAGTTATCATTATTAGGGCGTATAGCTGCAATTAAAATGAGTATACTGCCAAAATTTTTATACCTATTCCAAACAGTTCCGATCAAATTAGAGACTAAATTTTTTACTAATTTGAATAAAATTATATCTAAATTTATATGGCAAAACAAAAAACCAAGAATCAAATTAGCAAATTTACAGGATGATAAGAGCAGAGGTGGTCTAGGGCTCCCTGACTGGAAACTTTACTACAAAGCAGCATCCTTGGCGTGGATAAAAGAATGGATAAACTTAACTAACAAAAGAATACTAACACTAGAGGGCCACGACCTACAAATGGGATGGCATGCTTACATATGGAGAGATGGAACTAAGCCACAACTTAGCTTCAACCAACACCTAATTAGAAAATCTTTGTTAAAAACATGGTATGAAATCAAAAAGAAGAACTACATGAAAATCCCCAAATGGCTTTCAATTATAGAAGCCATGACCTACCCCAACCTAATTGATATAACCAAAGCAGCAAAATATAGCGATATATTAGATCTGACAGGGAAATTAAAAAGTAGAGAACAATTGGCGGAACAAAATATAAATATTGATTGGTTGACTTACTTACAATTAAAAACTCGACACAAAAAAGATACTGAGGGTATGGGTATAGAAATGGAAATGCAAAAACTGGATAAAATTTTGATTGGCCCGGACGAAAAAATAATATCAAAACTATATAAATATCTGCTGGAATTCGATAAAATGGAGGAAATTGTCAAGGAACCCATGATAGCATGGGCAAAAAATGTAGGCCACAACATACACTTAGCTGACTGGGAGAAAACATGGAATATAAACTGCAAAATAACTAAGTCAACAGCATATAAAGAGAATTATTATAAAATGTTTTATAGATGGCATTTAGCTCCATCAAGATTGGCCAAAATATACCCAAAAATGAATTCGGCTTGCTGGAAATGTAAAAAAGACGTAGGTACCTTCTTTCATGTGTGGTGGTTGTGTCCCGAAGCAAAGGGCTACTGGAAAAAAGTGCATGCCTGGTTACAAGAAATTACTGAGAGAACAATGGAATTTACCCCAGAATTTTTCCTTCTGGGGATAATGGAAAAACAACATCCAAAAAATATACAATATTTAATACTACATATTACAACTGCGGCAAGAATAACATATGCACAATATTGGAAAGACAATCAAATCCCACCAGAAAATATACTAATGGACAAAATATATAGATGTGCCGAAATGGACATGCTGACTATTCAACTCAAAGGACAATGCGACTCAGAATACTACAAAACATGGACTAGATGGTACAACTGGACTAAAAAAAAGAGGAAAGACTGTGTGACAACGTGAGAAGAAAACAAAGACAGAAGAGATTGTAAATTTATGATTTAATGTGCATAATTGAGATATAACAAATGTTGTAAAAACGGGTGTAGATCTGTATCAAAATATTCAGATGTTTAATGAAGAAAAATAATTAAAAAAAATTAAAAAAAAAAGAAATATTTTAGGAAAGGTCATAAATCAATTGAAGAAACCCCCCAAATAACTAGAGTATTCACAAACACTTTGAAAACAACAGGGTGATTATGAGAAAGCAAGGATTTGTTAAGAAGAAAGTTGCAAGGCTAATACAGGAAAATGACTAGATTAACCAATTCTATTCTACTGCAAGACAACATTAATGGAATCTTGCAAGTATGAAAATACAAATCTTTCACCATCACTTTTGACAGTCTAAAAATTTGGGAGGACCTTCTCTGAGTTTCTTTCTCTCCCTGTAACACAGCTGAGGGTTCATCCTCTCCCCCATCTTATCTGAGCCTTTCCTGCATCTCTTTCTCTGCTCCTCCAAACTCATTCCCACATATCATTACACTTCCTTAAAAGATTGCATGAGTGCTGGTGGTACAACTTGTTTTTAGCAAAGAATTAACAAAATGCTTCATGATGTGATGAATGGGGATCTAGTTAATTGAGTACTGGAAGGTATGAGATAGTTCAGTGGATACAACTGTCTTACAAATTGTATTCAAATACATTTTAATCTTACTGATAAAATTCAGGATTTATGAACAACAGGTGTATTTTCATTGATAAAAGAAATAGATAAATCATGACTTTGTGACGCAAAAATTATAATAATGCTTAGACAAAGTTATTTTGATCTCCTTTAAAAAAATGTCCAGCTTCCAGAAAAAAGAATTATATGATTTTGTGATAGAGAGAGGTGCATTAGTAACTGACATGCTGTGAGCCGCTCAGAGTCCCCCGGGAGTTGGGCGGCATACAAATCTATTAAATTAAATTAATTTAAATTAAATTAAATTAAAATCCAGTTGGAAACTAACTAATTTTTAGCATCTAGGACTTGATACATGATTATATCTTGTATAACACAAATGAATGGCAGTCACAATATATATCTTTCCTTAAGATTTCCTTTGTAATTTTTCTTTTCTGCAATATTTCCTTTGTAATATTGCTATTGCTATTGCTATTCTCACATTATTCTATATATATAATGGTTACTGATTATAATAAAGTACCAGTAATATTTTAATGATATGATAATAACCATATTATTAATTTGGCAATAATGCTATTATTGATCCAGTGGAATCATTTCATGTGCTCTTGTAGAAAACACACTTGGAGAAGACATTGCACAAAAATATTCATCAGCTTTAGGCAAGGACAAAGAAGGCAAGGAAGGGATCAAAGGAGCCTCTTTTAGCCTTGAGGAAATACAAGGAAAAGAGCCATTTCAGTTTACAGGAGCTGAATATCAGATGGAGTCTAGGAACATTTTTTCGAATCTACAAAATGGTTGCAGAATGGAAGATGCAATGCTCTTCCAATAAGTATGAGATGTTGTACAGAAGCTTAAGATCTTAAACAAACAAGCACAGAGAGTCCCAAAGACTCTGAAAAAGAATTAAGTTTGATTAATCCTTGTTGGGACCCCTTACCTTCCACGGTTGCAACCTCTCTTCTCCCTTCTCCCTTCTCCTCTGGGGTTTGAA
Organism: Diadophis punctatus similis; assembly: GCA_023053685.1. Classification (NCBI taxonomy): domain Eukaryota; kingdom Metazoa; phylum Chordata; class Lepidosauria; order Squamata; family Dipsadidae; genus Diadophis; species Diadophis punctatus. The sequence goes on from JALIGW010000002.1 coordinate 235,041,467, forward strand.
TGCAGCATTTAAGGCATGGGCCAGAATCTTAATGATGCTATAAGTAACGCTGTCATTTGGAATCCGCATCCTATTCCTTTTCTCTTCCAGTGTTGCTTTCTGGGTGCATCTTCTCCGGCCTTTGACAGAAAAGATGTGTTTTGAAACAGAACAGTGAAATTCAGGTTCTATAAAGAAATATGCTTTATAGGCATCATCGTTTCTCTCTTTCCACTCAAGAGGAAAGGTCCAAAGACTATGGACATACTTGAGAAGCCTCTGCTTTTTTATTTGAAATACTCCAAACGATGCCATGATCCAGACTTTCCCTTCAATGGGTCCTGGCAGACCTTCAAACGTTAAATGGAAAGGAAGAATTCTGTCATTAATGAAATCAAATCCTATGAAGTGAACAAAGACATTGACTTGTTTCCACTTAGAGAGGGCATCCCTGAGGGATGCTGTAATTCCAGTCACTGAGAATTGTTGTGATATAACAATACAAATTCTATTCCTGACAAGCATAGGAGTAAAAGTCCTCATGAAATTCTCTCCCTTCTCTGTGTCTGAAGCAAAGAGACCAATCAAGGTCCATCTGAAATGGAGGAGCAGTTGGACAATTCCTGGGTAGTGGACACTTTCTTTGGGGAGCATTGGATGGAAAAAAGGGAATTGACTTTTATCACTCAGAGCATCCAAAGCAAATTTATTACTGATCTGAAAAAAGTAGATTAAAAAAAAGTAAAATAGAATAAGCATTAAGAATAAAAATAGTATTTTTTATCATCCCCCAAATTTATCACAATCAGACCACATAAAAGAAGCTCAACTGAACTAATTTCCTCCAAAAAAAAGCAGTGTATTATACATAATTGTTGGATTCTGATCACACAGGAAATACATTGATTTAATATTAGGATCCCATTAGATCGTTTCTCTAAAATGCAGTCCAAGATAATCATCTCCCTCTTTTTATATAATTGACATTCAAAATAATCGATGTATTACATCTTCTACCTCTGGAGCTCCACAAAAACAAGTTTATTCATTGTAATAGTTTTGGAAGATTTAACTCAATACTTGGCAATTTGGAAGGTACATTTGTAGCAATTAATGCATTTAAATGTGTCAATCTTGCTGAGGATGGCCATATCTTTCTCTGTTTTGAAAATCTTGGATTCTTTGTGCAGCAATTTTTTTAGTTTTAATTGTAAGCAGATAGGGAGACCACAGTTCCTAATACAATTTGTCAATTGTACACTTCAAGACCTTTCTCTGGTTATACAACTTTTTCTTATTCCTTTTTTACAATTTTCTCTCGTTAAATTCCCTTTTATTCTTTTTTTAACATATCACACAATTTATCTTAATATCTTACATTTCTTACACACTGCTGATGGAAAAAGAATGTTTTTATATGTGTATAATGAAAAAATAAAAAACTTTACAAAAAAAGACCATTTTAATTTAAATTTGTTTTTTCAAACAGAGTTTTGAGACTCCGACAGTTTCCATGCCATTAATTTTATATAAAAAAGGATGCCCTAATTTAATAAACTGTATAAATTCCTAATTCAGCTCTCAGGGAAGCAGCTGAAGTCATTTTATCCACCTTCAAGATACTTCTCAGTTTTAGTAATTGTATAATTAAATCCCAGAGTTCAGTTCAATATAAGTGCACGGTGGTAACGTTGGCCTTCTGTACTGTAATATTTCAGGCTAAGAAAGCTGCATAGCTATGATTTTTAAATTTTCTTTTAACAGTGCATTCACTTGTCCCTTTGGTCTACATGAGCTCCTTTAATGTTAATAGAGCCAAGATCCAGTCACAGAGAAAAATACCCCAGGTAAGGAAAGGTGTGAACTTGCTCTATTAGTCCTCATGAAATAGGCCTATTTGGCAATGCTGTCCAAAGACCGTAACTTTTGACTTTGATTTATCCATAATCAGATAATTCTTATGAGAATAGGAACCAACAGCATATGCAACCCTTAATGTCATATTGGCAGTGCCCTTGTCTTACCTTCTGGTAAGGATCAATCCTACTTCTCAATGCTCCATTGATCGTAAAACAGGGGTCACAACCTATGAGCCACAGTCCACTAGTGGGCCATGAGGGGTTTGCAACCAGACCACAGAAATGGCAAGCAAGCGTGCATGTGCACACATGCATCCTCACACTCCATTTAAGCCAGCCACTCACATGGAACCGTCCCCTCTCCCTCCCCCACCCCCCACTTGTGTGCAAAACTGGAAAATAGAACAGAATAGAATAGAATAAACAGAGTTGGAAGGGACCTTGGAGGTCTTCTAGTCCAACTCCCTGCTTAGGCAGGAAACCCTACACTGCTTCAGACAAATGGTTATCCAACATCTTCTTAAAAACTTCCAATGTTGGAGCATTCACAACTTCTGGAGGCAAGCTGTTCCACTGATTAATTGTTCTAACTGTTAGGAAATTTCTCCTTAGTTCTAAGTTGCTTCTCTCCTAGATTAGTTTCCACCCATTGCTTCTTGTTCTACCCTCAGGTGCTTTGGAGAATAGACTGACTCCCTCTTCTTTGTGGCAACCCCTGAGATATTGGAACACTGCTATCATGTCTCCCCTAGTCCTTCTTTTCATTAAACTAAACATACACAGTTCCTGCAACCGTTCTTCATATGTGTTAGCCTCCAGTCCCCTAATCATCTTTGTTGCTCTTCTCTGCACTCTTTCTAGAGTCTCAACATCCATTTTACATTGTGGCGACCAAAACTGAATGCAGTATTCCAAGTGTGGCCTTACCAAGGCATTATAAAGTGGTATTAACACTTCACGTGATCTTGATTCTATCCCTCTGTTAATGCAGCCTAGAACTGTGTTGGCTTTTTTGGCAGCTGCTGCACACTGCTGGCTCATATTTAAATGGTTGTCCATTAGGACTCCAATATCCCTCTCACAGTTACTACTGTTGAGCAAGGTACCACATATACTGTACCTGTACATTTTGTTTTTCTTGCCTAAATGTAGAACCTTACTTTTTTCACCATTGAATTTCATTTGGTTAGATAGCACCCAATGTTCAAGTCTGTCAAGATCCTTCTGTATCTTGAGCCTATCTTCTGGAGTGTTGGCTATTCCTGCCAGTTTGGTGTCATCTGCAAATTTGATGAGTTCCCCATCTATCCCCTCATCCAAGTCATTGTTGAAGATGTTGAAGAGTACTGGGCCTAAAACAGAGCCTTGGGGTACTCCACTGCATACCTCCCTCCATGTAGATGCAGTTCCATTGAGCACTACACGTTGAGTGCAGTTGGTCAGCCAGTTTTGAATCCATCTGGTGGTGTTGCTGTCTAACCCAAATGTTTCTAGTAGTAGGTTATGGTCTACTTTATCAAATGCCTTACTGAAGTCCAAGTAAACCACATCGACAGCATTCCTCTGGTCCACTAATTTTGTCACTTTGTCAAAGAATGCAATAAGATTAGTCTGGCATGATCTGTTTTTGACAAACCCATGTTGGCTTTTGGTTATTACTTTGTTTGCTTCTAGGTGTTCGTTGATTCGTTGCTTGATTATCTTTTCCAGAATCTTCCCTGGTATTGAGGTCAGGCTGATAGGTCTGTAGTTTCCTGGATCTGTTTTTTTCCCTTTTTTGAAGATAGGAACTACATCAGCTCTTTTCCAGTCCTCTGGCAGTTCCCCGGTGCTCCAGGATCTTTGAAAGATATAGTTCAGTGGTTCTGAGATCTCGTCTGCCAGTTCCTTCAGATCCTTGGGGTGTAATCCATCCGGTCCTGGTGATTTGAATTTGTCTAGGGTAGACAGGTGTTCCCTTACCATTTTCTTCTCTATTTTAACTTGTGTTCCTAATATGTCTTTTGTGATGCTGTTTTTGATAGGTTGGACTGTTTTTTCCCTTTGTGTAAAGACAGATGCAAAAAACGTGTTAAGTAGCTCTGCTTTCTCCCTGTTGCTTGTCACCTTCTTGCCACTTTCTCCCTGCAATGGACCAATTGTTTCCTTGACTTTTTTCTTGTTTTTAATATGTTGGAAGAAGCTTTTTTGGTTTTTTTTTACTTTTGTCGCAAGTCTTTGTTCATTGTGAGCCTTAGCTTTCCTCACTTCATCTTTACGGGCTCGGGCTATTTGCTGATATTCTGCCTTAGTTATTTCCCCCTCTTTCCACTTTTTATACTTGTTCTTTTTGTCTTTCAATTTGTCAGAGAGTTCTTTATGCAGCCATGCTGGTTTCTTTTGAGACCTATTATTTTTCTTCTTCATTGGTATTGTGCTAGCCTGGGTTTTTATAATCTTTTATAAAAGGATTATAAAAATAAAAAGGATTATTTATAGGCTTTTATAACAGATGGGGAACTCTGTTCTAAATCATACTCTGAAACAAATGAACATAGAAGATAGAATAATTGGGATAGAAAGGACCTTTGAGGTCTTCTAGTCCAACCCTCTGCTCACAGAGGAGACTATATACCATTCCAGAAAAAATGAATGTCCAGCTCTTTTCATTTTCTTTCCATTACTGGAATACCTCCAGTAATGGAGCAAGCAGAGCTTCATGAGGCAAGTGGTTCCACTGATTAATTTTTCTTACTGTCAGTGCTTCTAGAAAGAGCTTTTACCAGGGTCATCAAACTGAGTTCCATTTTAAGGGCAATCAGTTTCTTCCATAATATTTCATTGTTTACTGTGTCAAATACTGTAAAGGCAGTAAACCATTCCTTCCTCTGACTGATATTTTTAGATGGTGTGATGTTTCAAGAGAAAACAATTGTCAATAGTGGGCCACATCTGCTTAAGACTGCTGGTTCTTCCACAAGAAATGCATCTACGTACTCTCAAATTCAAGGGGAACCTAACATAGATTTTAGTTACATCTGTTAGACAAATGGGCATGGAATTGCCAGGGTCCATTTTCTTCCCCTTTTTATATATGGGAACTACAACTGCCAGCTTGTAGAATTACATATTTATAATTCTTTTATAAAATGGTTAATTCATGTCTGAGAATATCATTAAATTGGCTAATATCATGAAAAAAACGTGAGCTTTCCATTGGTGCTTAAACCTTCCTATTGTACAGAAGATGCTTTGATTGAACACAGCCTCTCCTCACCTTCACAATTATGCAACAGAAGCCCTCAAAGCAATGGGGATGGTGTCATGAGTAAATATTTCCGTTTTCCACATTGCTCCCTCCCCATTGTTATCCCAACCCTGAGTCATGACACCTAAAATGCCATGGTGAAAAGCAAAGTTTGAATACCATAGAGATGAAATGGTTGGATCTATCACTCACTCACACACACACCAACAACCCACTCACTTTGCCAGATAGAAAAACACAAACACAAACCTGGGCGACTTTGAAGGGGCCCACTAATGTTGACATCTGGGTGGAGATGTCTCTGTCAGCTCTATCAACAATCACCAAAAGATTGTCCTTTCTTCCACAGCTGTAGTTGGGAACATTGACTTCTCCAGTAGACAGCATTTCCAGCAAGGCATCTGAAGTGCCAAGTGTGTTATCATAGTTGTCATAGATGTTGTAGCCAAGGGTGAGATTTTGTAGGAGCTGGGGATTTTTGTTAACCATCTTGATATTGAAAATCATGCATAGTATCCTTCCCTTTGCATTAGGTAAACTAGTGTAAAACCATGTTAATATTAGGATCATCAATAGCAAAAAATAAACACCTTTTCTCTATTTAATCCCCTTTTCCTCCACAAGCTAACCGAGACATAAGTCAATATCGATCCAAATCAGAGACAAATGATTGTCACCCATCACTCTTTCTAATATTGTGAATGTTCAGAAGATAGGATGGGGATAGTCCTCCAAAAGGATTAAAATTAGAAATATCCCACAATTTGTAGTAGAACTAATTTTCATCAGCCCAGTAACCAAGTTGCAGAATATTTCAGTCATTAAAACAAAAACATGATACATGGAAGAGGATTTTTAATAAATGATTCAGAAAAGCTGTTCTAAAAGATGTCATCCTCTATTCCTAAAACATGAGACATTGAATATCAATCTACAGTTATAAAAATATAGAAATGAACTGGCCAGAGGAAACTACAACAACAATCATTACGTTCAACAAAACTCAGTATTCAAGTCATGAACTGAGGATTGAACAGGAAGAGGAAACTAATGTGGGTTTCTTTCAGGTTTTATTTTCCTCATAATTTGGATTTGGGCCTCTCCTAGAAAATAAGACAAAAGTGAGAGGCCAGGAAATCAAAAGGATTAAAGAAATTAATCAGGTTCTGCAATATAAGAGTAATTAAATAATAATAAGAAGAAAAGAAGTTGTTAGACTTGCAAATGGAGGGAATGAATCTCCCATCACAGTGAATGACTTACAACCAAATCTGACTAGAAGGAGCCATGTTGAAAGGTAATGTTGCAGGTGCTATTGCTGATGTAGAGATGACTATACCGAGGAGAAGATCTCCTGGCCTATAATAGCTCCATGGCTTTTCTTCATCCTGGTGGTCCAAATTCAGTGGGCATTTCTTTCTCTGTTTCCCAGAGACTGACTGGGGCACCAGCAGCATCAGAAGCAGAAGCAGGAGGTCCATAATTCATGGGGCTGAATCAATCTCCTTCCCGTTTCTAAAGAACAATTGGAAGAATTGGAAGCAGTGACACAGGATGGATTAGCCAATGTCTTTCCTGATTCAAACAAAGACAAACCAAGATTCACCTGCAAGAGAGAGAAAGTACATTGAAGATCACAGCTCCTGCCTGTCCTGTAACTTGAGCCACAAAAAGCATAACCTGTGGCATTTATCTTTTTCTAATGCAAGATCCCTTCCATGTCACTTCAATGAATGTTTACATCAAAGGCAGTCACTGGAGAAAGAGAAGGAGAGGTCTCAAGGCCTGTGAGGTGATAATTACAATGAGAAGGAACTTGTCCTTTTGGGATCCTGAACCTCTTCCATCTGATGAGGGGCAGGTGGAGAAAAGTATATTAGTGGAAAATCACAGATAGACCCCTTGGGACAGTGTTGTGTAGTGGTTCTTAGTCCTTCCTGTTAGGACATGTCCAGAAAGTGAGGCTACAGCAAGAGACCTCAACAGCCAGAAAAGTGACTTCTGCTGTCCTTCAATGTGGCCTTTTGCCTCTAGAGACCGCTGAGGATTTTGGTGCCACTCTACATTGGTGCCACTTAACTCTAGTGCTGCCTGTGCTCTAACACCATGGAAGCAATCATTATCCTTGAACCCAACCTAATGTTAAGAGTTTGGGATTTTCTTTTCAATGGGACTTCCATATATTAATCCCAAATTGGAGCTGACTTTTGAATTCCTTATAACTGAAGAGAAATTTAATTTGCCATTTATTTCCTAGAAATTTCAATTTTTGCATGAGAGCAGACTCAGACAAGAAAAGGATGGCCTATTGACTGCATCATTGGCTAATAGGGAGATGGTTATAGAATAATGGATAGAAGTTTTGTTTTAGTTTCCTTTTCCTTTTCTGTGTTGTCTCTTCCACACTGAGAGCCTTTAAATTTTCAATTAGTGTTAGTGTTAGTGTTAGTGTTAGTGTTAGTGTTAGTGTTAGGGTTAGGGTTAGGGTTAGGGTTAGGGTTAGGGTTAGGGTTAGGGTTAGGGTTAGGGTTAGGGTTAGGGTTAGGGTTAGGGTTAGGGTTAGGGTTAGTGTTAGTGTTAGTGTTAGTGTTAGTGTTAGTGTTAGTGTTAGTGTTAGTGTTAGTGTTAGTGTTCGTGTTAGGTTAGTGTTAGGGTTAAGGTTAGGGTTAGGGTTAGGGTTAGGGTTAGGGTTTCTTAACAACCACAGTGTGCTGTGAGGTTTGCAGCTGAGATGGTGGCAGCACCTAGAGTGTGGTGGATGGTGTGACCTGATTTCTTGCCGCATCTACCCAGTAGTTGGTTTAGGAGGATCTGGTGGGAGTTCTTCTGATTTTGTAAATGCACTTGGTGCAACTCCTGTGACATTCTCATCTCTGAGGCCTTATTTGAAAGTCCACCCCAGAAGACCTCCAAGTTCTTCAAAGGGCCGGTTTGGAGTTCCTGTGTTCTGGACAATAATTTATCTTGGTCAATTGTTGATGGATTATGTTTCTTATCTTGAGGGGGGGGTGTTAATATGTACAGCTTGGCCTAGAAGGGAGAAATGGGAGGGAGGGTTGAGTGAGAGGGGAAGCAAAAGAAATAGGCAGGTCCATCCTTACAATGAGGAGCACAGATTCAGATTAACAGAGTGGGAAGGGACCTTGTAGGTCATCTAGTCCAACCCCCCACTCAAGCAGGACACCCTGCACCATTTCCAACAAATGGCAGTCCAATCTCATCTTGAATGTCTCACACAACCTCCAAAGTCAAGCTGTTCCACTAGTCGACCGCTCTCACTGTCAGAAAGTTCCTCCTTATTTCCAGGTTGAATCTTTCCTTGGTCAGTTTCCATCCATTATTCCTTGTCTGGCCTTCAGGTGCTTTGCAAAATAGCTTGACCCCCTCTACTCTGTGGCAGCCCCTCAAACAGGATGACCAATAACCCAGGTACATTATTTGAAAGTTGTCCTACTGTAGAGTCCTCAGCTTCCACTCTCAGTGTCTGCTATTGGCTCCAGGTTCCAGTTGTTGTCTGTCAATTGGAGTGCCAGGTTGATGTGTAACATGGCTTCTCTGTTGGGGTGCGTATAATATCTCATAGAGGCGATTTAGATCTTTTCTTTGAATTCAGACAGTTAGAAATAAAGCCGAGATTAAAAGTCTAATAGAAGATATTTATTTCAGTACAAAAACAATAAATCCTGAATAATTACATCTTTGCTAAGAAAACACGACCGTTCAGGTCAACAGCTAAGGCAGAAGAGTAAATTAATGGTGGTTTGGGAATGCACACATGCACACTCATCATATCACGTGTTCTGCTTATATTGGAATGTACCATAATATTAGGATAGGGGTGCATGGCCCTGCATAGACATACAACTGACAATATTCACTACATTACATTCTCCTGACCATTAGGTTACTGCCATGTCTCACTGAAGCCTAGCGCAGAGGGGAGGAAAACTCTCTTCAGTAGGAAATATGGCCACCTAATTTATGGCTTTGCCTCAGGTGAGAGCCCAGCAAAGTGAGGGAGGGGTTGGCTCTGGCCATCCATGGTTTATTACAGCCTTTCAGGAGGCTGCAGCTAGAGCTGTCTTTTGTCCCAAGGGGGCTGCAAGAACATTTCCTCATCCTGGTGAAGTATTTTGTGTGAATGTGGCCCTTACAGGAAGAAAAAGTGTCTCCAGCTTATTTCTGTTATAAATGATTGTTCGGCTATTCCCTGCTGAATTAATACACATAATTCACTAACCCATTGACCAGCAGGTTCAACCTCAGAAAATAAGCCATGGTTAAAAGTTGCAAGTGTGAATGCAGCCATTGGTGAAGTGATCAGGTTAAGTGGGTTGTATGGTTGTGATCAGAGCCTGTCTATGGTCAAGACTTCAGGATAGTAACCAGGAGATCATGAATTCTAATCATCCCTTGGGCACAAAGCCATCTGGGTGAACCTGGGCCAGCCAATCTCTGATGCCCTAGGAAAGAGGCAATGGCAAACCACTTCTGAAAAACCTTTTCATCTATGGTCTTTCTGATAACTTTCATAGACAACTGGCTGAGGCTCTGACCTTCCTGAGTCTGGCTTCAGTCTTGCAAGACCAGCCAAGTGGACTCTAACTTGCTAAGCTCGGGCAGGTTGGTCTGTGTAGAAGCAGCAGGAAAGCTCCAATTATGTCCATGAATTTCAAATACTCATGAAGGCTGCAGGGAGGTTGATAAAGCAAAAGTCATAGAAGGCCAGGAGGGCTGCAAGAGGTGGATGTCCCTTCCTTTCAAGGGAAGGGGGGGGCATGCTGGAAAAGAGGAAGGCAGGTGGAGCCCCCAACCCATCCAGCCAGGAGAAACCTCTCTTCCGAGGGAGAGGCCTCCTCACATGCAGTGGGGCAGTTGAGCCACACTGAACTCAAAGTCAGCATTGTCAACACAGAAGAAAAATTTTCTTTGCTTGCTTCTTTCCTTTTCTCTCTGACTGTCTGGAATCAAAATAAGTAACTTCAAACCAACTTAAAACTGAGAAGAAATTTCCTGGCAGCAAGAACAATTAATCAGTGGAAGGACTTCCCTCCAGAAGTTTTGGGTGCTCCAACACTGGGGAGTTTAACAAAGAAATTGGACAACCATTTGTCTGAGATGGTGAATCGTAGGGTTCCCTGCTTGAGCAGGTGGGGGGTTGGACTAGAAGACCTCCAAAGTTCCTTCCAACTCTGTTTTTCTCTTTCAGGCATGCTGTATTTTTAGCAAATTGTTAAACAGGACAGAGATTTGAGGATAGAGGGGGGGAGTTTAGTTTTCGCATCTAATTGAGGGGGGAGTGAAAGATGAACAAGTTTGTCTCTCCCAGGGTTTGTGTGTGTGTTCTTTATTGAAGAAATGTGGGTTTTGGGGGGAAGGGAGGGGTTCAAAGGAGGAAGGGAAAGGTTTTAGGAAGCTCATCTGAAGCTGCCACCTTAGAATGCAGTGCCTGGTTTCCCAAACCTAGCAAGAGCCAGGAGAGCTTTGCAGTCTCCCAACAGCCTGATGATCAGGGTGGAAGGCTCCAAAAGAAGCCGCCATTTCTACAAGGACTTGTCAGAATATTGAAAATGGTGACCACTTCCAGGGGGCAATTGGGATCAGGCCCAAGCACTGCAGGGTCTTATTGGGGCAAGAGTAAAGGAGGAGAGACTTCCAGCCAGAGGGAAAGGTGTCACCCAGGGGTGAAATCCAGCAGGTTCTGACAGGTTCTGGAGAACCGGTAGCGGAATTTTTGAGTAGTTCAGAGAACCAGTAGCAGAAATTTTGAGTACTTCGGAGAAGCGGCAAATACCACCTCTGGCTGGCCAAAGACTGGGGTGGCAGTGGAGATATTGCAGTATCCTTCCCCTGGAGTGTGGAAGGAATGGAGATTTTGCAGTATCCTTCCCCTGCCATGCCCACCAAGCCACGCCCACCATGCCACACCACGCCCACCAAGCCACGGCCACAGAACCGGTAGTAAAAAAAATTGGATTTCATCACTGGTGCCACCACATCTGGAAGACTGAAAGACCCCCAACACTTCTATACCAGACAGCGAGCTTTGTGGGGGCATAAGGAGAGGTTTGTACCCCTGAAGACAGAGCTCATATTTGGGGGAAGGAGATGGAAAAGGGGGCTCTTTTGATGGGGAGGGGGTGACTTTTGCAGGGAGATATTTTCCTCAGGGTATCACACTTTGATGTGAAGGAAGACAGACAGCCCTGATCTTTAGTGGGGAGGGAAGTCCAAAATCTAAAATCGTCCAGTGTCACTTTTTGCCTAAAGACAAGTTCTCCAATAGGAAACATTTCTATTTAGGGCCTTCCATGTCAGTGTGGGAAGTGAACTGCAGCTGACTCCATCTGTCTCTGCCCAAAGTCTCCCCTGGAGGATTCGGCCAAAGAGCAGAGCTGAAACTTTGAGAATAACAATTCTCCTTCTCACGAGAGATCCCTGGCTAATTCAACTAGTTCCTGGGCTCAGAGTTTGTTGGGCATTTCTCTGGAGAGAAATGGAAGGGAAACAATCCCCATCTGGTTCAAAATGATAGGGTAGAGACAGAATTAAACTGGTCACCAAGAATTGAGAGGTTTGAAAGCTTCATGCCTGAAATTGGCCCCAGAGGGAATACACGGCACCTGTGGCTGAAGAAAAAGAAATCGGATATTTGTTGGCATTGTGTTTAAAGAGAAAACCCTGGGGACTATTTAATGCCTGAACATGTCACTGAACTGAGATAGCTTCCTACTGAGTTAAAACGAAAATGTAATTATTTTGAAAGTTAATGCTGAAGGGCACCAACAGAAAAAGACTGATGCAATAGTGTAATAGAAAAAATATATTAGTTAAAAACTAGTCATCAGGACTTTGCATAGTTAAAAATAAATATGACTCCAATGGGGAGAGAGGGAGGGGAGAGAGAGAGAGAGAGAGAGGATGACTTTCACCCCATGTAAGGAAGAAAGGGAGGGAAGAGAACCCATGTTCCACTGCCAATCTTTTCCACACATAGGGCAGAGGGGGGAAAGCAGAGCCCAGACCCTTCCTGTTGCTCATAGAAAAGGCCCAGGAAGGTGGAGGGGATCTGGGGGAACCCTTCACCCACTTATTCTGGGAAGACACTAATGTGGTTTATGGTCTTTGGAGTTGCATTTGAAGAGAAAGCAGCCAAGGGGGGTTTGTGAAGGTTCAGTTTGTCTTTCGTGTTTCCAGGAAAGGCTCCTGTCTGGGGGAAGCCATGCAGGCCTTTGTCTCCAAAGGGGGATCCGGCATTGCTCGGGAGGAGAAGGGGAGGGGAGGGTCTCCCTGGAGGGACCCTCTGAGGCTCTGAGAAAGGGGCATCCTGGGGGTCCCTCGTGGCCCCTGAAGATCCTCCAGCTGGGCTCTCCTGGGCAGCCACTGCTCCCACTTGCCCAAGAGCCTCCACTGAAGGAGAATCTCTTCAGGGCAGCCATTTCTAGGTGGGGGAGGGGCCCTTCCACGACTCTGCATTTCTGGGAGGTTTTGCCTCTTTCTCATCACACTGAAACCTTTTAATTTTATCCTTATTTGAAACTCTCCTCCCACCCCCACCCCACCCTCACCCCTTTGTCTTTGTCTATTGAACCTCTTCTCCATGAGGCTGATTGGTGACTGAGCTCCTAGGCACCCATTGTTCCTTCCTTCCTGCTTGATTGGCTGCTGCTGGGTTGCCATGACGATAAGGGAAGGCCAGCAACAAAGGCAGCCACTAGGGAGAGAGAGGGGCGGGGCTTTTGTCTTCCCTCAGAACTGGAGGAGTTGAAGGGGAAATCTCCTCTCTTGTAGGAAACTCTGATCAGATGCAGCCCAGAGTAGGGGGAAAAATGAAACAATATTCAACAATATTTTTAAAATGAAGGAAAAATTAAAGATTTTTGAGAGAAGGAAAATGGGAAATGGAAACTAAAATCAGACGAAAAGGTAGAAGATGCAGTGAAAATGGACATTAAAATAAAAGCCAAATGTAAGGCTTGGGAAGGGTCTTGGAGACCATCTAGTCTAGTCTTTCTCAAACTCAGTGATTTTAAGAAGGCGAGGACCAACTCCCAGACTTTTTCAGCCAGCATGGAGTTGAAATCTCTAAAAGATGCTGAGATTTAAAAATCCTGCTCTAGAGATAAATATATAAACTAGTGGCTGACAGGTTCCCCTCCCAGTTCTGCCTGCTCTTCTTTGACATCACCCTCCCCTCCAATTGGCCCTCTTCCTCTTCCATGGGCTCATCATAGTTGGTCTTCAAGAATACAGAGTCACCCTTTAAAAACTATAACATTTAAACTCCTAAATCGTGGCAGCCTGAGAACTATGGAAAATCTGGGATCTGCCTTCTTTCACAAGCCAGGATCCACCTGCCTTCCTCTCCTCCAGACCGCCCTCCCTGCCCTTGTCAGGAAGGCGCACAGATCTCCTGTAGCCCCCTGTCATTGCTGGCTCTCCAGGATCCATGCTTCATTGGCCCCCACCAGTTGCCCTCATGAGGACTGCAAACCCATTCTCCTTTTCAGGATTGGAAGTTTCTTGTCAGCTCTCTGCAGTACAACCCGATGCAAAAATTAGCCCAGTTTTAGCAAGGTGGAGGCCACATGGCTGGGCTTGCAAGAACAAAGCCAGGCACAGCAAGGCTCACAGCCTCAGGCTCACAGCTGTGTGAAGGTTGCCCGAAGACCACAGGTGGAGCTGAGCCACAGACCTTGGGAAGGTTTTTAGGAACTGTTTGCCCTTCTGGGGCCTGAAAGTCCCCTTCCCCAATATTTTTGTATTAAGAAATTCAAATCTAAAACCAGAGAGGCCTTGATCTTTAGTAACCTATTAGTGTGCAAGAATAATCAAGAATGCTTACGAAAGCAAAAGTGATTAAGAAGGCTTGTTCAAGGGAAACTCTTACTCATTCGCATTTCTGGAATGGTTTGGGAGTGGCACGCGGAGTCTGGCTTCGTCCCTCGTCAAAAGAGGGGGTGTAGACGCACATCGAAGGCTTTTGTTATTTCAGACTCAGTCCTGATTGGCTAGAGGGCAGGTTTAACCCAATCTTGGAGGTTAGCTCCACCCTACGAGAATGGGCGTTCAGGTAAGTATACAACGCCCTTTTTAAGGGATTTCTAGAAGGCCTCACAGTTTGGAGATATTCTCAATTTCAGGATAGTTAATGATTTTTAACTGGAAGGAGCTGTACCACCTGCCCTGAAGTAGGCAGTGTTGCAACCCTTCTCAAGAGGAACTCCACGAACACAACCATGTTAGACAACTTTTATCCTGTGTCCAATCTTTTTAGAGCAGTTTATTGAGAGCATGGTTTGAAAGCGTGGGTCAATCATCAGTAATGGCGTTTAAACATTCTTGGCAGAAACATGTGTCCATCATCTGACAAAAAATTAATACACAAAGAAACAAACTAATAATCTGGTTCGTTATCTCAGGGAAGGGAGGTAGTGGAACAAGATTACCATATGAGTGTGAGGCAGCAGCTAAAAAAGGTAATACAATCCTTGGTTGTATAAACAGAGATATAAAATAAAAATCACATGAAAATATCACTTTATAAAAACCTATGAAGACCCCACCTGGAATGCTTTGGCCTGCAAAAGATCTGTTTCCTAAGACATTGTCACTTTATGGGTCCTCAGAATCCTACCTTTTCTGGGGCAGCTCCTGCCCCATTGGACCCACTCCCCCATGAAATTCAATGGCTCCCATCCTCCTAAACCTCTGGAGACTTGCTACTTCTCCCAGGCAATTGGGATAAGGTAAGGTCAGTGCAAAATATGTGGTTACTCATCTGGTTAAGAAACTTAGGTTCCAGCAGGACAGTTTCTTGTTGTGTCTGGAACTGGCATTCCACAGGTGGGTCTTCCCCCCGCCCCAGTCTTTGCAGCAACTGAAAAGCAGCAATAGTTGCAATCAATGAACTTTAGCTTTGAAGTGGTTTTTTTTTGTTTTTTTTATCAAGTACATGTTGGTAATATACATAGATATAACATTATTTATATACATAAGATGGGTACTGATAAGCGGGAACATTAGGACAGGGACGGTAGGCACGCTGGTGCACTTATGCACGCCCCTTACTGACCTCTTAGGAATCGGGTGAGGTCAACAGTGGACAGTCTAAGGGTAAAGTTTTGGGGGTTTGGTGACGAAAGTTGACAAAGGGAGGTTGTGGCACAAGATATTTCTATTTTATTTAGTTGTTGTTCTTGTTTGTACATATTTGGGGATCGTTTTGCTGCAGTGTAAGAATGTACCATTAGTGAGGTTTTCTTGTCTCACAATATCACATCTCATTCAAAGGTTTTCTTGAAATTTGAAAGACTATAACAAAAATATTATTTTTCTCAGATACTGAAAAATGCACCAAGTGCCCAGATGATAAATATCCAACTGATGACAGAATCCAATGTATCCCCAAAAGAATAACCTTCTTGTCCTATGAAGAATATCTGGGTATCATCCTCGTCTCCTTTTCCCTACTCTTGTTCCTAACCACAGGCTTTGTTTTAATCATATTCCTTCAAAACCTTGAAACTCCCATTGTCAAAGCCAACAACCGGGATCTCTCCTTCATCCTCCTCATCTCCCTCCTGCTTTGTTTTATGTCCTCCTTTCTCTTCATTGGCCAGCCAAGGAAAGCCAGCTGTCTTCTACGACAAACAGTGTTCAGCATTGTCTTCTCAGTAGCTGTGTCTTCTGTGTTGGCCAAAACTATCATGGTGGTGCTGGCTTTCTTGGCCTCAAAACCAGGAAACAAGATGAGAAGATGGTTAGGGAAGAGCTTGGCCAACTCCATCATCCCTTCTTGTTCTGGTGTCCAAATTTTCATCTGTGCATTGTGGCTTGGAGTTTCTCCCCCATTCCCTGATTCTGACATGCAGTCCCAGCCTGGAGAGATCATCCTTCAGTGCAACGAAGGCTCTGTTGCCATGTTTTATGTTGTCCTCGGTTACATAGGTTTCCTAGCTGTCATTTGCTTCATAGTGGCTTTCCTGGCCAGAAACCTGCCTGGGGCCTTCAATGAAGCCAAGCTAATCACCTTCAGCATGTTGGTCTTCTGCAGCGTCTGGGTCTCTTTCCTGCCCACCTACTTGAGCACCAAAGGAAAGTCCATGGTGGCCGTGCAGGTCTTCTCCATCTTGGCCTCCAGTGCTGGATTGCTGGGCTGCATCTTCTTCCCCAAGTGCTACATTATCATCCTGAGACCAGATCTAAACACTAAGGAGCATCTAATAATAAAACTAGGGAACTGACAATGAATTTTTTTCTTAGGATCATAACATTTAATTAATGATTGCAATTGTTGATGGTTTATATGCTTTGCTTGCCTCTATTTGACAACTTAAGTTATTTAAAACAAAGAAATAAAAATAGATTAATGAAATTAACATCTAAGATAATCACTAAACAATAAAATAAATTAATAGTTGATATTTGTGTTTTTAAACTATAGATAATCTTCCTTTTCCTCAGCACACTGGTTAGCAAACATTTCCTTTAAGCAATCCTTGAAGAGAGTACATATATAAACCATGTCCTGGGCTTTGGACTACTTTAAGCTTGTTGGGTAACTTCAGAGTTAGTTAGGAGGGTCTCAACCAGTGGTGGGATTCAAATAATTTAACAACTGGTTCTCTGTCCTAATGGTTTCTTCAAACAACCAGTTCACCAAACTGTTCAGAAAGTTAACAACCAGTTCTCCTGAAGTGGAGCGGACTGGCTGAATCCCACCACTGGTCTCAACCTCATATTCATGGTTCTTTCAGAATTCAGAATCAAGTGTAGGACCCAAAGCAATTATTCAATTCTTTCTGCAGTGTTTTTCAGCATGTCCTGGTGGGACTCCCTGAAATAATATGGAGACGTTTCCCACACAACAAAGAGATGCACTCACATTTATGCATTTCAAAATGGCAGGATAGAGTAATGCATAAGTTAGAAATCATATAACAAACGATGAATAAATGATGCAGATATTATATTGTTGCCTTTACGGAAACACGATGGGATGAAATCCACAAGTGGAATATACAGCTAGAGGGATTTATATTATTAAAAAGAAACAGACCAAATGAAAGAGGAGGTGGAGTTGCACTATATATAAGAAATAACTAAGTGTCTACAGAAATAAAACACAAGAATGATGAAAAGTGTCTTGAATGCATTTAGGGCAATATAAAAGGGGGAGAATGGCACTGCCATAGGTGTATACTATAGGCCAGTGGTGGCAAACCTATGGCACGCATGCCAGAGGTGGAACTCAGAGCCCTCTCTGAGGGCACATGCGCCGTCACCCCAGCTCAGCTCCACTGTGTTTCTCACCATCATTTGCAGGGAAACAGAAGTTTCCTGCAGAGCTCGGGTATTGAAGAGCTGAAGTGGTGCAGTGGTTAAATGCAGCCATTGCAGGCTGACTGCTAGTTCAACAGTTCAGCTGTTCAAATCTCACTAGGCTCAAGGTTGACTCAGCCTTCCATCCTTCCGAGGTCGGTAAAATGAGGACCCAGATTGTTGGGGGCAATATGCTGAACTCTGTAAACCGCTTAGAGAGTGCTGTAAAGCACTATGGAGCGGTATATAAGAAAAGTGCTATTGCTATTGCTATTGTGATGCCCCGCCTCCCTGCCGTTCTTTGCCTCTCCGGTGCACGTGTGGGTATGCACACACAAACGTGCATGACTTCCAGGCTCGGCACTCGGTAACTAAAAGATTTGCTATAGGCTCGGTAACTAAAAGATTTGCTATAGGCTATTCAACCAAACAGAGAAACAGATGAACTTTTTCTAGTCAATTATCTAAGTATGTATTAAGCACATCAAAATAGTAATGGGGGACTTTAACTCCCCTGACATCAACTGGCAGAGAAACTCTGCACCAAGTGGAAAATCAAACATGTTCCTGACAAACCTAGCAGCCAACTTTGTCTCCCAAAAAGTAGAGTAGGGAACTAGGGGATCAGCCATATTGGACTTAATTCTCACTAACAGAAATGAACTGAGAGATGGTGTTGAAGCTACAGGAACTTTGGGGGTAGGAGTGATCCTGCAATATTGGAATTCAACATTATACAAGCACAAGCAATAAAGTCAAACTCAAATCTTAGAATTTAAGAGAGCTAATTCAATAAAGTTAGAAAAGGTTTGGGAAGAATTCTATGAATGAGAATCCTCAAGGGGAAAACAACCCAAGAAGTTTGGAAAATTTTGAAAAGTAAGCGTACCTATTCATATGTAAGGGCAGTGGTGAACTGCTCCCAGTTTGGACCGGTTTGGGTGTACCAGTAGTGCCGGCCGCTGGTAGTTCAATGAACCGGCAGCGATGGTTGGCTGGCCATGCTCCCGAACCGGTCCCCAGGTTGCTGGTCACTCGCCCTCCAAGTGGATGTCCTGGGACTGCACATGTGGTATGACAAGAGTCAGCACTGGAAGAATGTTGCAGGAGATGCAGTGCACATGTGCAACAGCCCCGGGACATCTGCTTGCTGTCTGCTGCTGTGGGGCCTTTGGCCGACTGCCGCCGCTCTCAGACTCAGCCCCATAGCAGCAACAGCAGAAGGTAAGACCGATGCTGCTGGGGTGTGTGGAAGACCCACTGCGCCTCGGGTCCTGAAGGGCAGGTTGTGTTCTCCCACTGCTGCTCGTGCTGACATCATGGCCACACAGTTAAATTCCCTGGTGTGGCGCAATTCTGGAATGGCGGAGAGCCCAGGCAAGCTTGCCTGGGCTCTCTGCCATCACGGAACTACATTGCACTGGGGAATTTTGCTGTGTGGCCACGGTAGGGGCAGAGCCACCCGATGAGGCTTTGTTTGAGCATGGGTCAGTGGGGAATGTGGCGCTTCAAGCCTGGGAAGTGCTCAGAGCGGCAAGAGGGAAGGAAAGGTGAATGTGACTTTCTCTTCCTCTTCCTCCTTGCAGGGTTCATTGAGTTTGTTTTACAAGCTCGTCCGAGGTCTGCAAGGCTTAGAAATGGCGGCTGCTTTTGAAGCCTTCAACGCTGATCATGGCTGTTGGGAGACTGCAAACCTTTCCTAGCTCTTGCTAGGTTTGGGAAACCACGCACAGCATGCTAAAGTGGCAACTTCAGATGTACTTCCTAAAATCTTTTCCATCCCCCTTCGCCCAACTGGTGCAAACTGCAACTGTTTCACTGATTAATTGTTCTCCCTGATGGGAAATTTCTCCATAATTTTAGGTTGGTTTGAAGTTATTTACATTCATTCCAGAGAATCAAAGAGTCTTAAAGGGTGGAAGCAGTGCCAACCAAACTCTTGCCTTAAGCCCCTATAATGGCATTGATGTGAGTCGGGGCGGGAGTCTCTCCGCCTGGCTAAGTAGGTCTGGCACCAAGACTGCTAGTTGGAGATTGTGTTGCCAGGCTGCCCCCATCCCAGCGGGCTGTGCTCTCAGCCCCCCATGTGGCTCCTTGAAAAGCATCCCCTCCACATGCTCCAACGCCTGAGGAGGCAGGGGAGGGCTGCAGGTGCCCTGGTTGATCTGGGGATGGGTGTGAATTTCCCCAGACAAACCGTCCCACATCCCTCTCCATCCCTTCTCCTGTGAAATTGCTTTCTCCCACTTCCATTCTCCCCAGGAGTGGAATGTCATGTCCTGTACCAGGGAAGAGGCCAGCCTGTCCCCTTCCTGGATGACTGGAGCTTCAGCTGGGGTGCCCCATCTTTCCCCCCAAAACCAGCCACTCAGGCCAGGTGGATTGATGTCCATTGGGCAGAGAAAACCACACTCAGCAGGAGGATCCCTTTTGGCACCCCCTTAACTCATGGAGCAGCACATATTGCAGTGGCCTTTCACAACTGCGGCAAGCAAGCGGGCTGTGGTGGATTCAGTGTTAAGGGAATTGTTGACAAAGTTGTGTGGGTATCCATTTTGTTGGAAGGTGTACCTAGGCTGGCTGTTTCCTTATTCTGGTGCTCGAAGTTGCTGTGTAATCACTACATTGTACTGGGATTGTCAGGGTGAACTTTGTATTGGCTGCTGTCCATAGGAACCAACCTGGGCTCCTGCTAATGGGAAAATAAGAGCTTGTATGGATGATCAAGGTCTGCACACCTCCTGTGTATGGGAAATGTGCGCTACACCTCCACTTCATTTTTTTTAATGAAAATTGTTTTTTTTTCTAAATTAAAACCTCAGAATTCAGGTTAAATTGTCGTGTTGGCACTTTGCGATAAATAAGTGGGTTTTGGGTTGCAGTTTGGGCACTCGGTCGCTAAAAGTTTCGCCATCACTGCTCTAGAGGCAAGAGACCACATTGAAGGACAGCAGAAGTCACTTTACAGGCTGTTGGAGTCTCTTCCTTGAGCATCACTTTCTGGAC
Organism: Diadophis punctatus similis; assembly: GCA_023053685.1. NCBI lineage: Eukaryota > Metazoa > Chordata > Lepidosauria > Squamata > Dipsadidae > Diadophis > Diadophis punctatus. Next base: position 235,061,882 of record JALIGW010000002.1, read on the forward strand.
ATGTCCTAACAGGAAGGACTAGGACCAATACAGAACAGTGCCCCAAGGAGTGTATCTGTAAGTTTTCACTAATGTGCTTCTCTCCAGCTAGCCTTCCTTGCATGGAAGAAGTTCAGGGTCTCAAGAGGAGAAGTTCCTTCTCACTGTTATTATCACCATATTGCCCTTGAGATCTCTTCTGCTACTTCTCCACAGACTGTCTTTGATGTAAACATCAGACTGAAGCAACATGGAAAGGATCTTGCATCAGAAAAGGATAAATACCACAATTTATGTTCTGCTGAAGTGGTGCAGTGGTTAAATGCAGCCATTGCAGGCTGACTGCTAGTTCAACAGTTCAGCTGTTCAAATCTCACTAGGCTCAAGGTTGACTCAGCCTTCCATCCTTCCGAGGTCGGTAAAATGAGGACCCAGATTGTTGGGGGCAATATGCTGAACTCTGTAAACCGCTTAGAGAGTGCTGTAAAGCACTATGAAGCGGTATATAAGAAAAGTGCTATTGCTATTTGTGGCTCAAGTTACAGGAAAGGCAGAAGCTTTGCTCTTGAATTTACATTCTGTCTCTTTGCCAGGGGAACCTTGGTTTCTCTCTGTCTGAATCAGGAAAGCCAGTGGATATTCCATCCTGTGGGAATGCTTCCAATTCTTCTAATTCTTATTTAGAAACAGGAAAGAGTCGGATTCATCCCCATGAATTATGTACCTCCTGCTTCTGCTTCTGATCTCCCAGCCAGTCTCTGGGAAGCTTAGAATGAAGTGCCCACTGAATTTGGACCTCCAGGATGGAGAAAAGCCATGGAGCTATTATAGGCCAGGAGATCTTCTCCTTGGTATAGTTGTCTCTCCATCAACAACAGCACATGCAACATTACCTTTCAACATGGCTCCTTCTAGAAAGATTCGATTGTAAGTCACTCACTGTGTTGGTTTCATTCCCTCCATTTGTGATTCTAACACTCTACTTTTTTCCTTGTTATGTAACTTACTCTTATATTGCAGGACCTGACTAATTGTTTAAATCCTTTTTATTTCCACACCCTCAATATTTTGTTTATATTTTCTGAGGGTAGAAACATGAGGCAAATGAAACCTGGAAGAAGTCCACATTATTTTCCTCCCTCTGTTCAATCCTAAATTCATGGCTGGAATACGACTTTTGTTGAAAGTAATAATTGAAGTGGTTCCAATTCCCTTTGTCTGACCATTTCCATATTTTTATAACCGATTGATATTCAGTGTCTGATTTTTAAAGGAATAGATGATGACTTCTTTTTAGAACAGCTTCTCTAGGTCACTTATCAAAAATTTCTTTCCTTTTATGGTGGTTCTATTTTAATGACTGAAATATTCTGAAACCTGTTTAGTGGGCTATGAATATTAGTACTCCTAAAAATAATGGTATATTTCTGATTTTTTTAAAAAAACCTTTCTCCATAGTGGGTGGAGCTAGCAGCCAAGAATTGGGTTTGGCACAGCCTTCTAGCCAATCAGGACTGAGTCTGGAAAAGTATAAATAGTGGCTCTAAGGCCTAGTTCCCCCTCTTTTGACTCAGTCCTAGCCAAGGACTAGTGCCTTTTTTCCTCAAACTTCTGCTTCCTCATATTCCTACAATCAAAACTGAAAGTTTTATTTTTTTATTTTTTGTGGTTTTTTTTTCTTTCCCTGATTGAGCTCCCCAGGTTTTTTTCTGGCATCTTCACCTGGGTGAAGGCAGTTGGCCGCAAGTCCAACTGGTGCTCGCCCCTCCAGCCGAAGGCCCAGTATTTTTTGTTTTTTGTTTTCTCCTTTTTTTCTTACAAACAATCCCGGCTGTGGAGGGAGTGGGAAAGGCCCCATTACATCTGGGGGGCCTGCGGTGGGATCACCGCATACCTGGGCACCGAGCGAGGCTGGCACGGAGGTTGCCAACTGCCTGACCAGACACCAAGGACTAGCCTTTGGAGAGCTGCTCTCTGATATCAAATAATTTGCTGCGGGCCTGCCTGCTAGGAGAGCCGAAGGGCCGAGGGGCAGAGCGCACCGCAAGAGCTAGCTACTTGTCAATCATGTGTCTGCTGAATCGGCCAGACTAGCGAAAGCAGTCTGAGCTGTTAATGAGCCCTCTGATCCTCTAGCTGACTGTCAAAAATTACCAAGGGGATCAGAGGAGCCAAAAGCCTCGCTCGCAGATCGGCCGGATTGGCGCAAGTGATCCGAGCCATTAACGAGGCTACCGACAACCAGCTGACTGTAACCTTGGCCAGACTTGCGCAAGTGGTCCACGCCTCAAATAGCCTCTGAACACCAGCTGCTGCGCCCGAGAAGCTGACAGACAATTTGGCCGGACTTGCGCAAGCAGTCCGCGCCCAGCCAAGCCTCCAAACATCAGCTGGAGACCTTCAAAGAGCCGAAAGCAATATTTTTGCTGGTTCCTTTTTTGCTCCCTGTCTTGTGCCTGCTTGCAGAGGAAGCTGGCAATCTGGGTGCTGCTTGCTGAGGGCTTGTTCCCTCTTTTTTTGCTTGAAACTTCAGAAATCAGTCAGTCTGCTCCAGGGGACTCAGAAACTGACAGTTAGTGGCTAGGCCTTAGCAGACTCCTTTCTCCTCAGCTAGAACTAATTGCCTCAGGAGACAGTCAGCCATTTTAGGAGTGCCTCGTGGGTGGCCGCCATTTTGAATTACACAGGACCGCCCACTTCAAAAAATTTTCTCTTTTCTTTTGAGGCCTCCTTTATTTAACTTGCCTTCTGTGCAATGGCTGACAAGAGCCAGCAATCTGGCAAGGCTCCTTTGATCCAAGGCCCTGTCTGTACTTCCGGGGAGGAGCCACAGCGAACAGGGTGAGGGAGACAGAACTCCGGTCTCCCGAACTCGAATTTAACGGAACTTCAGAGGTTTCGGCTCAAATTTTTCCATCTGAGAGGAGCGGAGGAAAGAGGAAGCCCCCCAGGGAACAACGTGGCAAATTGAAAACCACCTGATGCGAGACTGGGGGACTTCTGTAACTCGGAAGCTCCGAATGCTGACACCGAAGCAGGAAGCGCCATCTTTATTACGATACTGATTGTGCCGCTGTGCCGCTGTGAGAATTCTTCTTCTTCTTACTAACTATTAAGGTAGTGGAGCACTGCAATTTGACCAGAGGAGTTTTTTGTTTCCAGGCTTGTGTACCAACAACAACAACGAAGGGAATTGCAACATCGGCAAACTTACTGGAACAACGGCGCATTGATTTGTTGCTTATACTAAGGACTTGCTGACTTGTTGCTTGTACTCCGTTCCCTTCGCTCACTGTTTGTGGATTCCTATGGGCTTGACCCGAGTTATTTTCATCGATTAAGCTCGGGGGAGTGCTAAAGACCTCAGGATCATCCCAGAGCCATCGGTGGTGAAGGAATCTGCCCATGCGAAGTTTGGGAGTCCCCAGACGCTCCAGGCTCGAGAAACACTGGCAAGACCAAGATGGCGATCTCGCGGCTGTAGAGCTTATAGCACAAAAAGAACGAAAACACCATCCAGAAAATGCTTGTAGAGAGCCTGACAACCCGGGAACGAGGGGATGTGGGTTAATGCCAGCCGTTACGGACGTGAGGTCTATTCTAGCTGACATAGTGCCAGTTTTCCGTTCGGTTTGCCATGAGAGGCTTCAATCAGAGCAGCAATTCAGCTCCAATATGAAGACATCTAATGGGGTAATGAGAACTGAGAAACAGAGTGCAATAAGATCAGAGCCTTTGGCACGATTGGGAAAACTTTTGAGGGGGCTGAGAAAAACGCTCTTGGGGGATTCCCCCAGCACTACGAAGGAGAACTGGAATCAATTACAGGATTATCCGGAACATCTTAAGGATTACTGGAGACCTTGGTATAGAGGTCCTGGAAATAAACTATGGATTGTGGGAAACACAAAACTAAAGACTTTGATTAAGTCAAAGATTAAGAACCAAGCTATACTGGATTGGAGGTTGCCTGTACATGCTCCTTTTGATCTTATTGATTTTTAACCTTGTAATTTTACCCCCGGAAGTATTGTTGTTGTTAGGTCTGGGTTATGAATGTGCTATGATTGTGCTTTGAGATTTTGTGGATGATTGTGGTAAAATGAGTGAGCTGGGGGCCAGGTCTCTGCCCCACTCCGCTGAGTGTGGAAACAGAAGCGGAGGGGGGTTTCAGTCCATCCCCAGGCTCAGTATGAATGGTATGCATGGCCTGTCGGGGGAGGGGAGGACCAGTGGTGGGGGAGGGGGGATCTCTGGTGGGATGGGGGAGGGGGTATTACGGTCATAACAGGGAGAGGTAGGTATGGCGGGAGCAGAGGGGTAGGCCGCTCTCGGGGAACGAGAACTCGCTGTCTCCAAGCGATTTCTTGTTCTGGCACCTCCAGTTTGGTTCCATCTAGCTCTGCCCGAGGACCTGGTAACCAGGGATGTCAGGGCCCTGGGCTCAAGCTGCTGCTGTTGAATGCCAGGTCAATTACTAACAAGGCCCCCCTTGTACGGGATTTAATCCTGGAAGAGGGGGCGGACCTGGCATGCATCACTGAGACCTGGCTAGGCCAGGAGGGGGGGGTGCCCCTCTCGGAAATATGCCCGGACGGGTTCTCAGTGCAGCATCAGCCGCGACCCCAGGGAAGGGGTGGAGGAGTGGCGATTATAGCTCGCCAGAACCTAAATCCTCGAAGGATCCCTGCCCCGGAGATTGTTGGGTGTGAGACGCTCCTTCTGAAGTTGGACTTAGGGGTTCAGGTGGGCCTTTTGCTGACGTACTTGCCTCCTAGCTGCGTGGCAAAGGCCCTGCCTGTTCTGCTCGAGGCAGTAGCGGGGCTGGCGATTGAGTTCCCCAGGTTGATGGTGCTGGGGGACTTCAACCTGCCATCGCCCGGCAAAAACTCGGAGGCAGTCCAGGAGTTCATGGCTTCCATGACAACCATGGACCTGACCCAAGTAGTTCAGGGTCCGACTCATGAGGGAGGTCACACGCTTGACCTTGTGTTTCTCTCGGAGCAGTGGAGAGATGATCTGGGGCTGAGGGGTTTAGTCACAGTACCCTTGTCGTGGTCAGATCATTTCCTTCTGAGGTTGGATTTCATGGCACCACTCCTCCACCGCAAGGAGGTGGGACCGATTAAGTGGTTCCGCCCCAGGCGCCTAATGGAATCTGAAGGATTTCAGAGGGAACTTGGGGAAATACCTGAATCCCTGGTACACGATTCATCTGAGGCTCTAGTAGCTGCCTGGAATCGGGCGGCAACGGGGGCTTTAGATCGGATTGCCCCTATGCGGCCTCTCCGTGGCAGCGGATCCAGGAAGGCTCCTTGGTTTACCGAGGAGCTCCGGGAGATGAAGCGCCTAAAGAGACGCCTAGAGCGACGATGGAGAGCCAGTAAAGCTGAGTCTGACCGGACACTTTTAAGAACTTGCATTAAGTCTCACTTAGTGGCGATACGGGCGGCAAAATGTTCGCATTTTTCCGCCCTTATTGCGTCCGCCGACTCCCACCCAGCCGCCCTGTTTAGGGTGACTCGCTCCCTTCTAGCCAAGGAGGGAGTTGAAGACCCCTTGCAGGGTAGAGCTGAGGAATTTTCTCAGTTTCTGGCGGACAAAGTCGTTCAGATTCGGACAGACCTGGACTCCATTTGGACAAGGCAAGCCGAGGTGCCAGGGGTGAGTCTTAGTCCTGTTATATGGGAGGAGTTTGAGCCTGTCACTCCTGATGATGTGGACAAGGCCATAGGAGCGATGAGCGCCTCCACTTGTTTATTGGACCCGTGTCCCTCCTGGCTGGTTTCGGCCAGCAGGGAGGTGACACGCGGCTGGCTCCAGGCGGTTGTGATCGCATCTTTGAGAGAGGGGTCCATCCCACAGCCCTTAAAAGCTGCGGTGGTGAGGCCCCTTCTCAAGAAGCCTTCCCTGGACCCAGCGGATTTAAAGAACTTCCGTCCAATCTCCAACTTACCCTTTGTGGGTAAAGTTGTTGAGAAAGTGGTGTCGCTCCAACTCCTGCGGTTATTGGAGGAAACTGATTATCTGGATCCCTTTCAGTCGGGTTTCAGGCGCGGCTACAGTACAGAGACTGCTTTGGTCGCGCTGATGGATGATCTCTGGTGAGCCCGGGATGGGGGTTATTCCTCCATCCTGGTGTTACTTGACCTCTCAGCGGCTTTCGATACCATTGACCATGGTATCCTTCTGCGTCGTCTTGGGGAGATGGGAGTGGGAGGCACTGTTTTACGGTGGTTCTCCTCCTACCTCTCTGACAGGACGCAGTCGGTGTTGACAGGAGGGCAGAGGTCGGCCCCTAGGCCCCTGACTTGCGGGGTACCACAGGGTTCGGTCCTCTCGCCCATCCTGTTTAACATTTACATGAAACCGCAGGGTGAGATCATCCGACGACACGGGGTGAGGTATCAGCAGTATGCTGATGATACCCAGTTGTACATCTCCACCCCGTGTCAGTTCAGTGAAGCAGTTGATGTAATGTGCCGCTGCCTGGACGATGTGAGGGTCTGGATGGGAGTGAATAGACTCAAACTCAACCCTGACAAGACTGAGTGGCTGTGGATGTTGCCCCCCAGGGATTTTGTCAACTGCCCCTCCTTGGTTCTTGGGGGAGAAAAATTGACTCCCTCAGAACGGGTTCGCAATTTGGGTGTCCTCCTAGATCCACGGCTAAAATTGGATCAACATCTGTCAGCTGTGGCTAGGGGGACCTTTGCACAGATTCGACTCGTGCACCAATTGCGACCCTACTTGGAGAGGGAGGCTTTGCTCACAGTCACTCATGCCCTCATCACCTCACGGCTAGACTACTGTAACGCGCTCTACATTGGGCTACCCTTGAAGAGCATCCGGAGACTGCAATTGGTGCAGAATGCAGCTGCGCGAGCTGTGGTGGGTGTACAGAGATACACCCACGTAACACCCATCCTCCGCCAGCTGCACTGGTTGCCCATTAGTCTCCGGTTGCAATTTAAGGTGTTGGTTTTGACCTTTAAAGCCCTACATGGCTCAGGGCCAGGTTACCTTCGGGACCGCATCCTACCACATACCTCCCTACGACCAGTTAGGTCCCACAGAGAGGGCCTCCTCTGGGTCCCGTCAGCCAAACAATGTCGGTTGGCGGGGCCGCAGGGGAGGGCCTTCTCTGTGGGAGCCCCGTCCCTCTGGAACCAACTTCCACCAGAGATCCGGACCATCCCCACTCTACTGGCCTTCCGTAAAGCCGTGAAAACATGGCTCTTCCGACAGGCGGGGTGAACAAGGAGATCAGATTCCCCCATGAATGGTGTTTTGTTAATGTTTTTATATTGTGTTATTTTAAATTGTTTATTGCTTTTAATGTACGTTTCTTATCCATGTTGTACGCCGCCCTGAGTCCTACGGGATTGGGCGGCCTATAAGAGCGTAGAAATAAATAAATAAAAATAAATAAATAAATACCCGTCTCTAGTGCCTGGGCCGTCTGCTTCCATTTGAGCTTCTTTGCATTGCTCTGCTTGTCTTCAGCCTGGTAAGTGTGCAGGCAGTCTTTGAGAGTGCCGGTGGCCATCTTGAAGCCTCCCACAGGGTGGCAGCCATTTTGATTGCCCTCAGAATTGAAGGCACTAAGGGCGTGGCCATTTTGTTTCAAATACCAAAAGTGGGCAGAGACCATTTTGAAGAAACATCAAGGGCGGTGGCCATTTTGGATGCCCTTTCTTGCCAGTGGCCATTTTTAAGGCCAAATATGGGCATTGACCAACCAAGGGCAACTGCCATCTTGTTGGCCTCATTTAAGGGTGATGGCCATTTTAAGTGACTGTTTGGACCTACTAATTTACCCAGGCCTTTCTGAGGCCTACCTTGCTGGCAGAGGCCTTAGATAAATATGGATACTGTTATTCTAATTGAGCTGACAAAAATTCAGACTAGCTGTCTGTAGGTCTGCCTCAGGAGTACCTGTTAAAGCATCAACTTAGAATGAAGATTCTATCTATATTTTAAAAATGGCTTGAACAAGGGCTTTCAGCAGAATTTAGAAGTAGTAAGCTACAGATCTCACATAAAAGGAACAAATGAGCCTAGTGAGTAACTCCAGTAACAGTTTAAAACCAAGTTTTTTTTTTCTGGAGTCTGTGAGCCCAGCATAACTGGAACTATATACTATGTATATAACTATATACAAACTATCAATTTTTTCCAGTATTTGAAAATATCAGTTTTTCATGAACTGAACTTTAAGACAAAGACCATGATTTGTAAATTGGAGTTGATTTTAAAATGATGCCTTTTACAAAGGATATTGCCCCATCCAGAGTACTCTACCCTACTCATTCCTACCTACTCATTCCTACCTAGCATCCCCCAGGAAGGATGCCAGGGAATTCTCATTAGCTCCCTCTGGCATTGGGAACCAGACAGCCCCACACTCCAGACAGCTCCACCCACAAGCCAAAATCAACCTGCTGCTCAATCAGCAGCAGCTCAAGCAGATGTCCAAGCTAGGTCAATGGGGTCCACGGTGGTGACGCGCCGGATGGCCTGGCTTTGCAGCTGGCCAATTGACATGCGGTACAAGTGGAAATTAGCCTCTGCCCCAATCACCGGGCAGTCCTTGTTTGGTGAGGCCCTGAATCCCATCCTGATTGAGACTAAGGACAAGCGCAAGGCCCTTCCCTCAGCCACCCGGAAAGCCCCTTTCCGTGCCACCCCCTTACCAAGGAGGGCTTCCAGGGGGGCCTTCCAGTCTTCCAATAGACATCAGGGTAACTACTAGGGACAGTATCAGGGGCATAGCCAAGGGCAATACAGTTCCCATCAGAGATTCTCTTCGGGCCAACCCTTCAGGGGTAACCAATTCAAACAGCCCTTTAGAGGGGCCGGCGGTCGCCCTTTCCACCAGAACAAGTAACCTCCGGCCGATCCTCCCATAGGGGGTCGCCTGGCTCCCTATGCCAGTGGATGGGAGGAAATCACCAATGATGCATGGGTTTGTGAGACCCTGGCTTCAGCGCTCTCACTTGAATTCATTTCCACCCCCACCCCCCACCCCGAGGTTCTTCTCCGCTGCCCCTTGTCATCAAATTCTGCAAAATGGGTCCTCATGAATCAGGCCATCCAGCACATCCTGGACATTCGAGTCATCCACCAGGTGCCTGACCAACAGGGGCAGGGCTTCTACTCCATATTGTTTGTAGTGCCCAAATCCTTGGGAGGATGGAGAGCCATTTTGGACCTCAAGTGTCTCAACAGGTATGTCATCCATAAAAAATTCAAAATGCACACTCTGAAATCAATTCTGGCAAGTGCTCGGAAGGGAAATCTACTCACATCCATAGATCTCTTGGAGGCTTACCTCCACATCCCAATTCGGCCATCTCACTGCCAATACTTACGGTTTTGCTATGCAGGGGTGCATTATAAATATGGGGCACTTCCATTCGGTCTATCCTTGGTGCCAAGGGTATTCACCAAGGTCCTGGCTGCCCTGACCGCCCACCTACGGTCTATTCCCATCAGGGTCCAGTACTACCTGGATGACATCCTCATCTCCTCTGCCTCTTCTTCTCAGGCTGAGAGAGATGTCCAGGTGGTGCTCACTACCCTCACTCATCCTGGTCTCTTGGTCAATCGGACCAAGAGCCAACTCATTCCCTCCACCAAAATCGTCCATTTGGGGGCCATTATTGACTCACTGGAGTGTAAGGTGTACCTGTCCCAGGAATGGAGAGACAGTCTATTAGACTTAGCACAGCTAGTTCTCCGCCAAACTTCAGCTCCACTGAAACTGTTGTCCTCCCTCCTGGGCAAGATGATTTTGGCAATTCATAATACCCCGTGGGCTCACTCACACTCCAGAGACATTCAATGGTTTCTGCTGCCGTTTCAGTGCCTTGGGCGCGCCACCTCCCCAACCAAGGTGAAGCTCCCACCTCAGGTGAGTGAGTCGCTCTGATGGTGGACAATGGCAGCAGTTCACAAGGGCACCTGTTTTCTGCCCCTGAGGCAGATCACAGTCACCACTGACACCAGTCTGTCGGGCTGTGGGACCCAAGCAGGGTCTCAGGTAGCACAGGGCACTTGGTCCCAGACAGAGGCGACCCTCAGCATAAATATATTAGAATTATGAGCTGTCTTTCTTGCCCTGCAGCACTTCAGGCCTCCTCTGGAGAACGCCCATGTATTGGTCCTCACGGACAATGTGGCCACCAAGGCCCACATAAACAGACAAAGGGGGACCATGTCCAGACAACTTATGATGGAGGCTGTGCAGTTGGGACTGTGGGCTGAACAGAACCTGCTGTCGCTCTCTGCAGAGCACATCTCCTGGGTGAGCAATACCAGAGCAGACTGGCTCAGCTGGAACCAGATCAACTCGGCAGAGTGGACGCTCCACCCAGACCTATTTCAGCAACTCATAGGTCACTTCGGCCTGCCAGTTATGGACCTCTTCACCACCCCGGGGAATGCTCAACTGCCCAGGTTTCTATCCAGGTACCAGACTCAAGGGGCAGAGGGCACGGACACCCCCTGCTGTGCCTGGCCTCAGGGCTTGCTTTACGCATTCCCATCCATTCCCATCATCCCTCAGGTCATTCGGAAGCTGCTGCAGGAGAGAGCCGAAGTGGTCCTCCTAGCCCCTCACTGGCCCAGGAGAGCCTGGTATGCCGACATGGTTTCTCTGTCGGTTTCCCTACCCCATGGACGATCCCTCCGACAGAGTGGTCACTTGTCCAGGGGTCAGTGCAGCATGCAGAGCCTCACTGGTTGCAACTGACCACCTGGCACTTGAGCGGCTCACTCTGAGGAGCCATCAGGTCCCTGAGGACATCATGGAGGTCTTGCTTGACTCTCGTAGACCGTCCACGCAGTGCATCTATGCAGCCTCCTGGAAGGTTTTCTGCTCCTGGTGTGCCAGGAAGGGGTATTCCCCGGTGGACCTGTCTATCATCAATGTGCTCCAATTCCTCTGCCAGGGGCTAGCCAAGGGTTTCTCCCCAAGTATCCTCCATCGCCAGGTAGCAGCCCTGTCCACTGTCCTGTCTTGCCCGTCCTTGGGACAGCTCTCTGCTCACCCTTTGATCTCCAGGTTCCTTAAGGGTGCAGTCAATCATTGCCCACCTGTGGTGCACAGGTACCCCACCTGGGACTTGTCCAAGGTACTTCTGGCACTCACGGGGGCTCCCTTTGAGCCATTGCATTCTGTCTCCCTTGCACACCTCACTTACAAGGTGGTATTCCTGGTGGCCATCACATCTGCCCACCGCATCTCCGAACTGGCAGCCCTGTCGGTGAGGGGTGATCTCTATGTTTTCCACCAGGACAGAGTAGTATTAAGTTAGATCCCACCTTTTTGCCAAAGGTAAACTCTTACTTTCACCGGGCTCAGGAGGTGGTGCTACCTACCTTTTACCCCTCTCCCTCCTCAGACATTGAGAGACAGTGGCACCTCCTGGATGTGAGGCGAGTCCTGGACAGTTATATACGGAGAACCTCTGCATTTCGTAGAACTGAGGCATTGTTTGTCCCCTTTCACACCAATTCCATGGGACGGAAAGCATCCTCTCCCACGGTGGGTCTCTGGATTCATACTGTCATTGCTCTTGCTTATGAACAGCTGACCTTGCCACAGCCCACCGGGATCACTGCCCATTCCACATGCAGTGCTGCCACCACTGTAGCGTGGAATACCAGGGCTTCCATTGAAGAGGTCTGCCGTGCAGCCACTTGGTCATCCCCCACGCCGTTTGTTCGGCACTATAGACTGGACGATTTCACCTCTCAGGAGGCTGACTTTGGGCGCAGAGTGTTAACACAGGTAACTCTGGACAGTGGGGGTCCCAGTCAGGTTCAGGGGGCCCACCCTAGGGACTAAATTACTTTGGTATGTCCCAATTCTTGGCGGCTAGCTCCACCCACTATGGAGAATGAGACGTTGTATTTACAACGTCGAGCCGAGATGGTGCAGTGGTTAAATGCAGCACTTCAGGCTACTGCTAGTTCAGCAGTTCAGCTGTTCAAATCTCACCGGCTCAAGGTTGACTCAGCCTTCCATCCTTCTGAGGTGGGTAAAATGAGGACCCAGATTGTTGGGGGCAATAGGCTGACTCTGTAAAACACTTAGAGAGGGCTGTAAAGCACTATGAAGCGGTATATAAGTCTAAGTGCTATTGCTATTGCTATTACCTGAGACGTCCATTCTCATAGGGTGGAGCTAGCCGCCAAGTCCCCCCCTTTCCGTTACCTGGCTGGGCAGTACTTGTTTCTGTGTGATTAGGTAGGTAGGAATTAGTATCATAGGTTTGTCTCTGTAAATAGGTAGTTAGCTTTCTAGGTATTTAGCGATGTTACTCTGTTGTGTTGTTTTTAGACTGTTCGTTTTCAATAGAGTTTGATGGATTTTGATTGGCACGTCAAGTCTGGCATTCGTCCCTCGTCAAAAGAGGGGGAACTAGACCTTAGAGCCACTATTTATACTTTTCCAGACTCAGTCCTGATTGGCTAGAAGGCTGTGCCAAACCCAATTCTTGGCGGCTAGCTCCACCCTACGAGAATGGATGTCTCAGGTAAGTACAACGTCTGATTTTGAGGACTATCTCCATCCACAACACTCATGATATTAAAGGGTTGATGGGTGACTACCATTTGCCTCTAGTTTGGGATGAATATTGGCTTAAGTCTTAGCTTGTAGAGAAAAAAGACGATTAAATGGGGAAAAAGTATTTTTTGTTGCTGTTGATGATGGCAATATTAACATGAGCATGGTTTTACACCAGTTTATTTTATGGAAAGCAAAAAATATTATACACGATTTTCAATATTGAAATGGTGAACAAGAATCTCCAGCTCCTGCACAATCTCACCCTTGGCTACAACATCTATGACAACTATTCAAACACACTTGGCACTTCAGATGCCTTGCTGGATATGCTCTCTACTGGAGAAGCCAATGTTCCCAACTACAGCTGTGGAATGAAGGACAACCTATTGGCTCTTGTTGATGGAACTTTCAGGGACATCTCCATCCAGATATCAACATTAGCTGGCACCTACAAAGTCCCACAGGTTTGCGTTTATCTTTTTCTTTCTCTAAAGTGAGTGAGGTGTTGGTGTGTGAGCGATAGATCCAACCATTTGTTCTCTATGGAAGTCAAGAACTGCTTTTCACCATGGCATTTGTAGGTGTTATGAATAAGGGTTGGGATATGCAGTGGGGAGGGAACAAGGCTCAAAAGAGACCTTTCTTTTCATGACATCATCCCCATTGCTTTGAGGGCTTCTGCTGCACATTTGTGAAGGTGAGGAGAGGCTCTGTGTTCAATCAAGGAGTCTTCTGCACAATAGGAATGGGCAGCACTGGTGGAAAGCTCCAAATTTTTTACATGATCTTAGTCAAAATAATGATACTCTCAATCATGAACAAATCCCAGATGTATCAACAAAGTTCCACTGGATTATCTTTTCTACTGTTGATAAAACATATACATATTAAGAACCTGTAGAGACCACTAACATTAACCATTTTATTAAAAAATTACAAATATGTTAGCCAACATGTCAATTATTGTTTGCCCCAAAATGGTCATGATCAAATTCATCATAAAAGGTCTGAAGAACAATGTTAGAATGCAGTACTGCAGGCTACTTCTGCTGATTGTCAGCTGTCAGGCATTCGGCAGTTCGAGTCTCACCAGCTCAAGGCTGATCCTTTCGAGGTCAGTAAAATGAGATTGTTGGTGACTCTGTAAACTGCTTAAAGAGGGCTATAAAGCACTGTGAAGCAGTATATAAGTGCTATTGCTATATATATACAAAATGGAATAAAAAGGACCCTAGCAAATTCAGGCCCATTTGCTTAATAGATATTGTTTCTAAAATACATGCCAGCTTCCCCTTGGAATACTGCATCCAGTTTTGGTCACCACCAATGTTCCCTCTAAGCTGCACGGCCGCACAGCCACGTACGTAACGAAAGAACGGCGCGCAGCAGTTTCCAACTGTCGCGTGCCGTTTTCCAATATCAGAGGGTGGGAGACTGCGCGCCCGCGCACATGACTAGAGAACGGTGCGCAGCAGTTTCCAATTGCCGTGCGCCATTTTCTATTTTTTAAAAAAATAATTTTTATTTGAATATAAACATTAAAAAAGACAAACAAACATTAAACAAAACAATATTTGTACGTACGTGTACATATATACATATAAACCTCTTGGGTACTTCTACGGTAAGCGTCTTGACATTACCTTTTTATTTATATACAGTATAACTACACAACTATATATAACTGTATATATCATATTTTTCTTATAGTTTTTATCTAACTATATATTAATGAATACATACATTTATAATAACTAAACTTATCTATTCCTATATAAATTCATAAGTTATATATCAATCTGAACATTTCTATTTTTTTTCTTTTCTTCTTTCCAGCCAATTATAAAAAGAACTCCAAATTTCAAAATATTCCGAATCTTCTTTCTGATTTAATTCCATTGTTAATTTGTCTAATTCTGCACATTCTAGAATTTTTCTAATAATTACATTTTCAGTCGGTACATTGCCCTGTTTCCAGTACTGTGCTAGGCATATTCTTGCCGCTGTCAGTATATCAATTATGATATACCAGTATTTCCTTTGTATCATTTGTTCTAATATCCCTAGTAGAAATATTTCTGGTTTGATGTTTATTTTTTGTGTAGTTATTTTTTCGAGCCAGTTGTGTATATTTTGCCAAAAAATTTTAACTCTTGGGCAGGTCCACCACATATGGTAGTATGTCCCATTTTTATGTGGACATTTCCAGCATTTGGGATTGATATTTTGAAACATTTTGGCCAATCTCGCAGGTGGTAGGTGCCATCTGTAGTACATTTTATAAATGTTTTCCTTATATGAAGTTGATTTAGTTAATTTCAAATTTTTAATCCAAATTTCTTCCCATTGTTCCAAATTTATGTCGTATCCAAAATTTTTGACCCAACTAATCATATTGCCTTTGATGGTTTCTTTTTTCATTTTGTAATTTAATAAAAATTTATAAATTTTTGTTATCATTTTTTCCTTGTCCCAATAAAATTTTATCCAATTCTGATTTCTTTTTTGCTATTCCGAATTTCTTCTTATCCTCTTGTAGTCTAGATCTAATTTTGTAATATGGCCACCAATCACCAAGGTGCTGATCATCATCTTTAAAGCCCTACATGGCTTAGGACCAGGCTATCTCCGGGACCGCATTCTGCCACATTCCTCCCTTCGACCGGTTAGGTCCCACAGAGTGGGTCTCCTCCAGGTCCCGTCAGCCAAACAGTGCCGACTGGCGGGGCCTAGGGGGAGGGCCTTCTCTGTAGGGGCCCCTGCTCTCTGGAACCAACTTCCCCCAGAGATCCGAATCATCCCCACCTTGCTGGCCTTCTGAAAAGCCATTAAGACATGGCTCTTCCTGCAGGCAGGGGTGAGTTGAGACGATTTATATCTGATGTCTCCCCCATGTATGTATGGTGTGTGTATATATATATATATATTTAACTGTTTTTAAGTGCTTTTAATAATTTGTTTGGAGTTTTTGTATAAAATGTTGTACACCGCCCTGAGTCCTGAGGGAGTAGGGCGGCATAGAAAAGCTACCAAATAAATAAATAAATAAAATAAATCTATTCTAATTCCTTGCTCCTTCAAAATTTCAATATCTTTTAGGTTTCCTTGTTCATCCAATATTTCTGAGTACTTGACCATTTTATGTATATTTGTTGTGGTGGGATAGGTAGTCGCTTCCATGCTTGAAAACCATATCGGGATTTCTTTGTAATGTTGATGTTTTATCTTAGCCCATATTTTATATAGTGATTCTCTGATTTTATGTTTTTGAAAATAGGAGTGTGTTTTATGTTTTTCATCCCATAAGAATCCATGCCATCCAACCTGTAGATCATGTCCCTCGAGTGTTAATATCCTTTTATTGCTAATTTGAATCCAATCAGTTGTCCATTGCAATACTGCTATTTGATAGTAGATTTCCCAGTCTGGAAGTCCAAAGCCCCCTTGCTTTCTATTATCCTGTAGATATTTTAATCTAATTCTTGCCTTTTTCCCTGCCCATATGAATTTTGATATCATTTTATTTAAATTTTCAAAATATTTTCTATCTAATTTAATCGGTATCATTTGGAACAGGTATAATATTTTTGGTAATATTGACATCTTAATGGTTGAAATCCTCCCTATCAACGAAATAGGTAATTTGGTCCATTTTTCCAAGTATTTTACTATTTGTTTATTCAATTCTATATAGTTATCATTCTTAATTGTTGTACATTTAGCTGTTAATATTATACCTAGATATTTAATTTTTTGACAACTTGGATTTCTAATTTATCTTCTAATTCTTGAATTTGTTTATTTGACAATTTTTTGTTATTATTTTGGTTTTATTTTTATTAATTTTTAGGCCTGCTACTTTCCAAATTTGTTTATTTCTTCTAATAGTTTTGGTCCGACCTCTACTGGATTTTCGATATTAAAGACCATGTCATCCGCGAAGGCTTGGAGTTTGTATTCTTGTCCTCTAATTTTAAGTCCTTTAATATTTGGATTTTGCCTAATTTGCTGTAATAGCGTTTCTAAGGTAAATATCAATAGCAAGGGGGACAGTGGACATCCTTGCCATACTCCTTTCTGAATATCAAATTTGTCTGTTATATCTTGATTAATAATTATTTTAGCTGTTTGTCTCGAATATATGGTTTTAATCATCCTAATATATTTGGGGCCGAAATTTATAGTCTCTAAGTTTTTTATAAGGAAGTCCCAATTTAAATTATCGAAAGCTTTTTGGGCGTCAAGGAACATGAGAGCTACAGGTTTTCCTGGGTTTATCTCATAATACTCTAATATATCCATGATCGTTCTTGTATTGTTTCTAATATTTCTGTTTGGAAGGAAACCATTTTGGTCTGGGTGTATGTTTTTATTAATTATGTTTTTTAATCTTTCTGCCATTATTGACATGAAGATCTTATAGTCCACATTCAACAGTGAGATTGGCCTGTAGTTTTGTATCTTTTGCTTTCCTGTTTTATTTTTAGGTAGCAGTGATATTGTTGACTCTGCCCAAGTTTTGGGAATTTCCCCTTTGTTTAAAACCTCATTGTATGTTATTAGTAATAGTTGTTTTAAAGAGTTCTCTAGTTCTTTGTAGCACTCGGCTAATATACCATCTGGCCCAGGTGTTTTATTGTTTTTTTGGGTTTTTTTATGGCTTTTTCCAATTCTGAAAGTGTTATTTCTTCCTCTAATATATTTCTATCTGAATCTGTATTAGTGTATCATTTGCTTGTTGCAGATATGTTTGTATATCATCTTCTTTTTCCTTTCGTAATTTATAGGATAACCACCTGCCTGGCTTGTTGGCATTTTCAAAATAGTTCTGTTTTGCTGTTTTAATTTTCTGTGCCACCTCCTCTTGTGTCAATAAATTAATTCTGTGTTTAAGCAAAACCTTTTCTTCTCTAATTTTATCATTTAATGGTTCAATTTGTTGTTTATATTCTAATTCCCCCATCTTTTTTTGCAATTCATTAATTTGTTTATTTTTATTTTTATTTCTCCTTATTTATTTATTTATTTATAATTAAATTAATATACCGCCCTTCTCCAGGGGACTCAGGGCAGTGAACAGCCAAGTAAAAACACAATATAAACATTAAAATATGTATACATTTAAAAGAAAATATTAGATGTGCCCCTGATTTAAGACAATACAATTAAAATTTGGTAAAATCTTAAAAACCTCAACACCTTTTTCATGCCAGCCCGGCTTGATAAAAATAGTACGTCTTGAGGGCACGGCGGAAGGTGGCCAGGTCATGAATAGTTCTTAAATCTAGAGGGACCTGGTTCCAGAGGGTGGGTGCTCCCACAGAGAAGGCCCTCCCCCTGGGTGTCACCAGCCTACACTGCTTGACTGATGGCACCCTGAGGAGGCCCTCTCTGTGGGAGCGCACTGGTCGATGGGAGGCAGTTTGTGGCAGCAGGCGGTCTCGGAGATACCTAGGTCCAATGCCATGGAGCGCTTTAAAGGTAGTTACTAGCACCTTGAAGCGCACCTGGTAGACCACCGGAAGCCAGTGCAGCTCACGCAGGAGGGATGTTATATGGGAGCGCCAATTAGCCCCCGAAACCACCCACGCAGCTGCATTCTGGACCAGCTGGAGCCTCTGGTTGCTCTTCATGGGGAGCCCCATGTAGAGAGCATTACAGTAGTCCAGACGCGACGTAACGAGGGCATGAGTGACTGTGCACAGGGAATCCCGATCCAGAAAGGGCCGCAACTGGCGTATCAGGCGGACCTGATAAAAGGCCGCCTTGGTCACAGCTGTCAGATGGTCCTCTAAGGACAGCTGTGAATCCAGGAGGACACCCAGATTGCGAGCCCTTTCAGCAGGGGCTAGAGACTCGCCCCTGATAGTCAGAGATGGAATCATCTGACTATATTGAGATGCTGGGAACCACAGCCACTCCGTCTTGGAAGGGTTGAGCCTGAGTTGGTTTCTCCCCATCCAGATCCACACAGCTTCCAGGCACTGGGACATCACTTCAAGGGCATCATTGGGGTGGTCTGGGGTGGAAATGTACAGCTGTGTATGATAAAGCGTACTGTATGATACAGCGTACTGATGGTACTTCAACCCAAAGCCACGGATGATCTCACCCAGCGGCTTCACATAGATGTTGAACAGAAGGGGCGAGAGAATCGACCCCTGGGGCACTCCATATGTGAGAGGCCTTGAGGACGACCTCTGCCCCCCTGCCAACACAAACTGCAACCGGTTGAAGAGAAAGGAGGAGAACCAACGAAAGACGGTGCCCCCTATCCCCAACTCTTCCAACCGGTGCAGCATGATACCATGGTCGATGGTATCAAAAGCTGCTGAGAGGTCTAATAGGACCAGGACAGAGGAACAACCCCTGTCCCGAGCCCTCCAGAGATCATCAACCAATGCGACCAATGCCGTTTCCGTGCTGTGCCCGGCCCTGAAACCCGACTGGAACGGATCTAGATATGATGATTCCTCCAAGTACTGGGGAAACTGTCGTGCGACCACACTCTCAACAACCTTCGCCACAAAGTGAAGGTTGGAGACGGGGCGATAATTAGCTAGAATTGCTGGGTCCAGGGAGGGCTTCTTGAGGAGAGGCCTCACCACCGCTTCTTTCAAGGCCGTGGGGAAGTAACCCTCCCCCAAAGAAGCATTAATAATTCCCTGGAGCCAGCCTCGTGTAACCTCCCGGGAAGCCAACACTAACCAGGAGGGACACGGATCCAATAAACATGTGGCCACACTGAGCCTCCCCAGAATCTTGTCCACATCCTCAGGGGTCGAGTCAAACTCTTCCCAGATAACATTCTCAAGACTATTCCCTGTCACCGCGTCCGCATCCACCCAGTTGGAGTCCAGTTCCTCCTGAATCTGAGCGATTTTGTCATGCAGATATCATCCAAAATCCTCAGCCCTGCCTTCCAGGGGATCCTCCCGCGCTTCTTGATGGAGTAAGGAACGGGTCACCCTGAACAGGGCCACTGGACGATTCTCTGATGATGCGATAACAGCAGAAAAATAGTTAGATTTTTCTGCTTTTATCGCCACTAGGTAGGTCTTAATATGCGACCTTACCAGTGTTTGGTCAGATTCAGAGAGACTGGCCCTCCAACCTCTCTCTAGGTGTCTTTTCTGGCGCTTCATCTCCCTCAGCTCCTCAGTAAACCAGGGAGCCGAGCGGGATCAGAGCCGAGTCAGAGGCCACAAAGGCACAACTCGGTCCAAGGACCCATCAGCCGCCCTATCCAAGGTGGCAACCAGGTCCTCGGCCAAGTTGAGGGCTAGATCATCAGGAAGTGGCCCAAGCTCCGTCTGGAACCTATCCGGGTCCATCAGGCACCTGGGGCGGACCTATCTAACTGGTTCTGCCTCCCTGCGGCATGGGGAAGCGGTACGGAGGTCTAGATGAAGGAGTGAGTGATCTGACTGTGACAAGGGTTTAATGACTACATCCCCTATATCAAGACCACTCAACCACTGGCCAGAGACAAAAATCAAATCTAGAGTGTGTCCTCCCTCATGTGTGGGGCCATGAACTAACTGGGTTAGGTCCATGGCCATCATGGAAGCCAAGAACTCCCGAGCCAATTCAGACATTTCACCAATGGATGGCAGGTTGAAATCATCCATGACCAAAAGCCTGGGTGTGTCAACAGCCACCGTGGCTATCACGTCGAGTAGCTCAGGCAGGGCAGCTGCTATGCGGCAGGGAGCCAGGTACATAAGCAGCAAGCCCTTCTGAACCCCATGGCCCCATTTCACAAGGAGGGACTCACAACCAGCTATCTGTGACACAGTGGTCTCCCTTGGCCCAAGACCCTCATTAATAACAACCACCACCCCACTGCCCCTCCCCTGAGCCCTCGGCTGATGGAATGCTCTGAAACCTGGTGGACAAATCTCCACCAGAGGGACACTTCCCTCCAGCCCCAACCAGGTTTCTGTGATACCCGCCAGGTCCATTCCCCCCTCAACAATAAGATAGTGAATGAGGGGGCCTTTATTTACCATGGACCTGGCATTGCATAGCATCAGCCGAAGACTTGGGTCCTGAGTATCTAAACCACCCAGTATCCGGGATGAGCTGTAGAGACCAGGACGTGCAATCGCTTTTAAGCAGCGAGTGCGCATCCCCCATACATGATATGGTCTCTTGCTCCCGATTCCACATCTGCCCCTTCCCATCACCGTGCTGATGGCACAACCCTCATTCAAATGTCCATTTTCCATAGACTGCTCCCCAATCCCTCGCCCAACATCCTCTCGCCCGTTACCCCCTGCCGGGCTATGCGCCAGCCTAGGAGAATCCCCCCCCCCAATCCCCCTTGGTTGCATTCCCAATTCCCCTTAAAGCATATTTATACATTATATAAATTAATTTATATATTAATTTAAACAAAAAGCCTCTTAAACCCCTTTTGGTGTATGTTGTAGTTAATCTTCTTATATAGGCTTTTGTAGTGTCCCATAGATTCTGAATCTGGTATCATCATTCCAGTTCTCCTTCATAAAGAAAGCTAACTCTTTTTCCATATAATTAATATAATTATTTTCTTTTATTATCGCCTGGTTCATAAATCATCTCTTATTTGCCCTTTCCCTCCCTTTTATTGTAAAGATTATAGGATTGTGGTCAGCCCATATATTTGGTTTTATTTCAATTTCTTGGATGTTATTCAATATTTCTATATTGGTCCAAACCATGTCTATTCTCGACCAAGAGTTTTGTGGGGTAGAATGATATGTATATTGATTTTCATATGGATGGTTTTCTCTCCAAGCATCTCTAAGATTAAGTTCCCTAGCCAAATCAAAAAATTCACATGGTAATATCTTTCTTTCGTGGTATTTTTTATTCACTGATTTATAATCCAATTTACTATCTAATACAGCATTGAAATCCCCCACTATACACATATTTTCTTTTTCTAATTTAACTATTTGTTCATATAATTCCTTATAATATTCTTTTTGTTTATTATTGGGGGCATAAATGGTTACAAGTATCATTTTCTTTTGATTTATTGAAATCTCTATCATAAGTGTTCTACCTTCTTTATCCTGAAATATTTGTTTCGGTTGTAACCAGTTTTTAACATATACTGCAATTCCTCTTTTTTTGAATCATCCAATGATGTAAACAATTTCCCTAGCTTTGGTGTTTCTAGTAATTTAACATGATCTTTTTTAACATGTACCTCCTGCAAACAAATTATATTTAAATTTTGTTTTTGTAATTTATTGAAAGTTTGTCTTCTTTTAATCGGTGAATTTATTCCATTTATATTGATGGGATTTTAGCTACATTTTCCATTTTATTGTTTTGCTGTTGCTCTAGTTGTTCTCACACTCCGAGTCTCTATTTGGGTCTTACTTTGTTCTTTCTCTTTCTCTAACTTCTCTCTTTCTTCTATACTTTGTTCCTCTTGACTTTGTTCGATAAATTGATCTGCTTTCTCCAGTGTGTCTATTCTAATTTTTTATCTTTCCATGTGATCAGAAGTCCTTCTGGCACTAGCCATCTAAATGTTATTCCTCTTCTTATTAATTTTACCGAGAGATATTGAAAATCCCTCCTTTTTTCCTTTATTCTTTTTGCTATCTGTTTAAGTATTATAATATCCTTTCCTTTATCATTTATTTATCCAGTCCTTGTGATTCTGTAAATCTCATCTCTTATGTGTTTTTTCATAAACTTAATATGGATTTATCTAGATAGTTTATGTTTCCTTATATAGTTATTCTGGACTCTATAAATCTCATCAATATTAGTTTTTATTTCTTCTTTGTCTACTTGAAGGACTTCTGCAAGGATTTCTGACATTAAATTTAAAGTATCTTCTTCCTTTTCTTCTAGGACATTTTGAAATCTCAAATAATATGATGCTTTTTCAAATTCGAGCTGTGAGATCACCCCCTCTAATTCCCTATTTACCATTCTCAACTTTTCTTCCGTTGCTTCCTGTCTTTTTTCAATTCTCTCTGTTTTTTCTACTATTGTTTTCATTTGTTGTTCATGGTTAACTACTATTTCTTGTATATTTTTCATTTTATTATCTAATTTCTTAATATTTCCCTTGACCTCTTTACAGTTCCCTTTCATCTCCTCATGGTTATTTTCTATTGTTTCTTGTGTTTTTGTCATTTTTCCTTGTGATGCAATAATAAATTCCTGTATTCTATCAAGTGAGGCCTGCATGGATTGTAAAGTTGGTATTTATCCCTGTTTTTCTATTGTTGTCATTTATGTTAATAATCTTTGTCCTGCCTGTGATGGTGCTGTCGAAGCTGTTCTCTTTATAGTTTTTGTCACCATAGTTAAGGACATTTTTAAAAGAAATTATTCCACACTTTCATATAACCTCTTCGTAACTTTATTCTCCTTTCTTTCTATTAATTATTGCCTTATACCCTTTTATATCTTTCTTATTCACCGGGCAATCAATAACAATATTCTAAATCCACTATTAAAAATATTCTAGTTCTTATGTTATTTATAATTCTTAATTCCAACAGTCATTTATTTGTGAATCCTTCTCCAATCCTTTTTTTTACGATATCCTCTCTTATAACTCCTTACCACTCATGTGCTGCCCGTTCCTCTCAGGAGACTCTCCCTTTTTTGCCTTTACTATTCCGTCTCTGATTCCGGTAGGTTTCAGCACTTTCAAGGCTTGGTAGGAAATGTGCGCCATTTTCTAATGTTAGAAACTTTGGTCACCACAACGTTGAGATTCTAGAAAGAGTGCAGAGAAGAGCAACAAAGGGGACTGGAGGCTAAAACATATAAAGAACGGTTGCTGGAATCAGGTATGTCTAGTTTAATGAAAAGAAGGACTAGGGGAGACATGATAGCAGTGTTCCAATATCTCAGGGGTTGCCACAAAGAAGAGGGAGTCAAGCTATTCTCCAAAGCACTTGAACGCAGGATAAGAAGCAATGAGTGACTTGGCTCCTAATCGGCCAAAAGTTGCTGCACAAAGAATCCAAGATTTTCAAAACAGAGAAAGATATAGCCATCCTCAGTAAGGGTGGCACATTTAAATGCATTAACTGATGCAAATGTACCTTCCAAATTGCCAAGTATTGAGTTCAATCTTCCAAATCCCTTACAGTGAATATACTTCTATTTGTGGATCTCCAGAGATAGAAGACGTAATACATCTATTATTTTGAATGTCAATTCTATAAGAAAGTAAGAGATCAATATCTTGGATTGCACTTTAGAGAAACAATATATTGTGATCCTAATATTTTAACAAATGTATTTCCTGTGTGCTCAGAATTCAAAAATTGCATATAATGAAGTCCTTTTTGGAGGGACCTTATATTCAGATTGTAGTAAATTCTGTAGTCATAAAGAAATACTATTTTCATTCCTTATGTTTATTCTGTTGCACTTGTTTTTTTAAAAAATCTACATTTACATGCTATTTTTAATGTTCTGTGTTTTATATTCTGTATCTTGTTATGGTCTAATGACTAATCACCAACAAACTGTTCTAATATGTGCATGAGAAAAAAGTTGGATTCATTGAAAGCTAAAAATTGGGACTTGGTAGGACTCCAAATATAACACAGCACTCTTCATTGCTTTTTTCAGGTCAGGGATAGAATTGCTTCAGGGGCTCTGAGTGATAAAAATCAATTCCCTTTTTTTCATCCCATGCTCCCCAAAGAAGGTTTCCAGTACCCAGCAATTGTCCAACTGCTCCTCCATTTTGGATGGACCTTGATTGGTCTCTTTGCTTCGGACACAGAGGCAGGAGAGAATTTCATGAGAACTTTTACTCCTCTTCTTGTCAGGAATAGAATTTGTGTTGTTATAGCACAGCAATTCTCAATGATTGGACACACACCACCCCTCAGGGATGCCCTCTCTAAGTGGAAACAAGTCAATGTCTTTGTTCACTTCAAAGAAAGTGATCCCATTTTGATCAGAATTCGTAGTTTCCATTTAACGTTTGAAGGTCTGCCAGGTCCCATTGAAGGGAAAGTTTGGATCATGACAACGATTGGAATATATCCAATAGGAAAGAACATGCTTCTCAAATACGTCCATAGTATTTGGGCCTTTGGTCATCAGTGGAAAAAGAGTTGGGATAAAGTTGATGCCTATAAACATTCTTTCTTTGTGGAACCTGAATTTCAAGATGAGTATTTTGATTGTTCTGTTTCAAAGCACATCTTTTCTGTCAAAGGCCGGAGAAGATGCACCCAGATATCACCTCTGGAGACCCAAGAGAAAAAGAATGGGATGCAGATCAGAAATGGAGGCATTACTTATAGTGTCATTAAGATTCTGGCCCATGCCTTAAAAGCTGCATCCAATTCCAAGAGTAGAAGGAAGAAGGGAGAAGAAAGTTTGGGGGCTCCAAGGTTGCAGCCATGGAAGGTATGGGGTCCCAACAAGGATCCATCAAACTAAATTCCTTTTCAGGGTCTTTGTGGCTCTCTGATCTTCGTAGTTTAAGAGCTTAAGCTTCTGTACAACATCGTGTACAGAAGCTTAACCCGCAGCTGTGTAACAGGCAGAGAAAGAAAATGAGAGAAGGTCGTGTCTAATTTGTTTGACTGTCAAGAGAGGCGGTGAAAGATTTGTACCTTCACACTTGCAATATACTGTTAATAGTCTTACAATAAAATAGAATTAGTTCACCTGGTCATTTTTCCTGTTTGCTCTACCTGAATGAAGATTAGCCTTGCAACTTTCTTCTTAACCAATCCTTGCTTTCTGATAATCACACTGTTCTTTTCAAGGAGTTTATGAATACTTTAGTTATTTGGGGGTTTTCTTCAATTGATTTGTGACCTTTCCTAAAATATTCCCTAAAATTGACAATTTTTGTCAATTATATCTTCTCGCTATATTTTTTGTCAATATACTATTGAAAACTATAACTGAAACTTTGTCCTTGGATTTTGGAGATAGTGGCAACACTTGTTCTCCCAACTCACAATATTTGCAAGTTAAACAACTGTAGAAGAAAGATTCAAATGTAAAAAGAGCATGTGTGAGATAAGAAAACATGATTTCTAACTTTAAAATTCCTCAATGTTTTCATTCTAGTTCCATCTATTTCTAAAGAAGAAGGAATTATATAATCTGTCTTTCTTGAAGATGTACTTGGACCAAAATGGACACATAGCAGGAGAGCTAAGTACCATTAGTAGAGTGTTTCTCCCCAAGGAGGATCCCATCAACATGGAATTGGGGAGGTCTGAAAGGCAGAGACTGATAATCAACCAAGATGCTTTGTCACGTCTAAAGTTGCTGAACAAGGTGAGAAAAATATTGATACCCTTCCCCCCTCAAAGACTTACAATCCATTTCAAGTGGACTAAACCTAACTAATCTTGACTGAGAATTGAATGTGTGGAGTAAAACATCTATAATTTTCCTTGACAGATAGTGAGGCTTCAGTTTTGTTGACCAAGCTTTCCTTCAGATGCTATGATGCTGAATACTGTTATAAGCTGATTCAGCTAAACGCAACATGAGGTTTGGGTTAATTATTACCTAGGACACAAATCTCTGCCATTTTATGTCCCTTCTGCTGTTTAGTATCTCTATAAGACTGGTGAGAGAGAGCCTCATATGCTGAGGATTTTGGTGTTACTAGCTTCAGGTTCACTAGTTTCTTATCTTCAAATATCAAAGATGAAGGCAATTCTGTAGACCAGGGCCTGACTTCAGGTTTGGTCTCAATCTGATGAAATGGAATCAAGACTGGATGGAAGTCTTATTGGTCCCAGTGGGAAATAAGCTTCATATTGACCTGGTTGGAGTCAGGTATCTCCCAAAATGGCAGGTCTAGAGTCTGCAATGTTTTTAATCAGCTGAGACCATAGTTATACATGCCTCTCTTTAACCCCACTGGAATCATAGTAGAATTTAGGAATGAGGTCCAAGGCTTTCAGTTCACATGAAGTAATAATGACTGGTCTGATGTGAGCTTATTTAGTCATTGATTGATTAAATTTATTTGCTGCCCATCTCACCACTATAATGGCCTGAAAACTGAAGTACTGAAACATAACTTTGGTGCAAAAAAAAATCCTGATATCAGAAGTAATAAAGGACAATTTCAAGGGAAATATTACTTAGGTTCCAGCATTGGCTTTTAAGAGTGCACTTCATCTGAAAATCCCTTGCATGCAATTGTTTATCTTGATTGTTAGCTCCCTTCAGGCACCCTTGGAGGCTCCAAATCAGACTAAATGTCAGAACTGTTCAGCACTAGTTTTCCATAAACCCTGGAGGGAGGGAGGAACAGAGAGTGGGAATGCTTGTGGGGAGGAAGGTGAAAAAGTTGGTTGGAACTGAACCAGTCGGAGAAAGCCCCTCAAGGCTCCAAATCAAACTAATAAAGAATATGGGTGTGTATTTCCCTGTTAGTTTGTGTCACCTAATTGTATTGTTTCAACAGAAAGGACCTTGTGTTGGATACCTTGTGTTGGATGTCCCTTTCCCACCCAGAGCTCACACTCATAAACCCATGGGGTGCATCAAAAGATCCCTGACTCACCCTTTTTGATGGACACATTCTCATGACCTCACCTCCATCTCACCGCACTATAGTTTTAGAAACTAGTCAGTTTTAGTTTTAGTTTACCAGCATGGCAGCCATATAGACTGAACAAATGAATATACAAATGAAGAAGATCATATTTAAGGTTGACAGTCTTTACTTGCAAGGAATTTTTTCTATGTATCTTAACTAGGAGATAGTTTTGGATTATTTTCAAAAGGAGCTTTGCACTCCGGAAGAAATCTTTCCAGATCTTACTGATTAGAAGTTTCTTTCTTAATGACAGTTTTAATCTGTTTTAAATAAATTAAAAAGAAATAAAAATTTAAAGAAATTAATTAATGCATAAAAGATACACCAATCAATCATTCAATTGGTCAGTGGGGGTGTTATTTGGAACCCTGACATAATCTTTATAAAGATGATAAATGGAATAGAAATTTAATACATCTTTTACAATAAAGTTTAATTTAATTTAATTTAATTTAATGGATTTGTATGCCGCCCAACTCCCTAGGGACTCTGGGCGGCTCACAACATATTTGGATCCATTTCGACAATACAATGCAATAAATAAAATAGTTAAAAAACATATAGCATATAAAAATTAAAAGAGTATCGTCACGCTTTCACCCCGCCTGCCGGAAGAGCCAAGTTTTTATTGCTTTCCGGAAGGCCAGCAGGGTGGGGATAGTCCTGATCTCCAGGAGGAGCTGGTTCCACAGGGAGGGAGCTCCCACGGAGAAGGCCCTCCCCCTCGGCCCCGCCAACCGACATTGTTTGGTCGACGGGACCTGGAGGAGGCCGACTCTGTGGGCCCTGACCGGTCGTAGGGAGGTATGCGGCAGGATGCGGTCCCGAAGGTAACCTGGCCCTGAGCCATGTAGGGCTTTAAAGGTAACGACCAACAACTTGAATTGGATCCGGAGACTAATGGGCAACCAATGCAGCTGGCGGAGAATTGGTGTTACGTGGGTGCATCTAGGAGCACCCACCACAGCTCGCGCAGCTGCATTTTGCACCAGTTGCAGTCGCCGGACACTCTTCAAGGGTAGCCCCATGTAGAGCGCATTGCAGTAATCCAGCTGTGAGGTGATGAGGGCATGAGTGACTGTGAGAAGTGCCTCCCTCTCCAAGTAGGGTCGCAATTGGTGCACAAGACGTACTTGTGCAAAGGTCCCCCTAGCCACAGCTGAAAGATGTTGTTCCAATTTAAGCTGTGGATCTAGGAGGACACCCAAATTGCGGACCCGTTCTGAGGGAGCTAATTTCTCTCCCCCAAGAACCAAGGAGGGACAGTTGGTCACGTCCTAGGAGGCAATATCCATAACCACTCTGTCTTGTCAGGGTTAAGTTTTAGCCGGTTCTTCCCCATCCAGACCCTAACATCATCCAGGCAGCGGCCCATTACGTCTACGGCTTCCCCGAATTGAGACGGGGTGGAGATGTACAACTGGGTATCATCAGCATATTGCTGATACCTCACCCCGTGTCGTCGGATGATCTCACCCAGTGGCTTCATGTAGATATTAAACAGGATGAGCGAGAGGACCGAGCCCTGAGGCACCCCACATAGTAGGGGCCTAGGGCTCGACCTCTGCCCCCCTGTCAACACCGACTGCGTCCTGTCAGAGAGGAAGGAGGAGAACCACTGCAAAACAGTGCCGCCCACCCCCACCTCTCCGAGACGACGCAGAAGGATACCATGGTCAATGGTTTAGTCCAAAATTTAAAATAAGTGAATATCTTATTTTAAAATCATGCATGTATTTAGTATGGAGCAATGCATGTTAATTCCACTATGAGGAGGACCTACTGGTTGTCAGTTAATGCTTAATTTTTTTCTCAATTTCATTCCTCTAGACTTTATTAAGTAGAAAGGTCCATTTTTGCAATCTGATATGCCCCAAGAAAAAGGAAGAACTAAATTAGGCATCCATCTCCAATTGTATTTCTGCAATCATTTGGAAGTAGTCAGAGATTTCATATTTTCTATCTGAAGCCCAGAGACTACTTGGCTAATGTTCCTGTCTACCTCCATGTTACATAGATGGTGAGTGTAACATCTTTCCTTTGGCATTTTTTCTTTTTCTTCTCAGTCTCTGCCTCAGTCCAAATGTGTGGAAAAATGTCAGCCTGGATTTTTTAAGAAGGCTCGAGAAGGAGAGCCAGTTTGCTGCTATGACTGCATTCCTTGTCCAGAGGGGACCATCTCCACTCAGGAAGGTGGGTGACATCACAGGGAAACCTTCTGAATTCATCCAGAGCACTTTGATCAATATATATTTTAAAGAGACATATAAGTTTGATGGTTTTGTGTTTGATTTTCATGGTGTCCAATTTCTTCCCTAATGGGAGGGAAAAGAAAAAGATCTTGAAGCATGAGGTAGGAAGAAGAATGTTATGGATTGGGTAGGAAATCTTTCTTTCATTTGCCAGTTTGGATGTGTCCTTCCATATTTATCTTTCTTAGAAATATATGAATTCTTTGTAACTTGAGATATGATTTTAGATCAATGGGCTTTGCGTGTCTAAATCAATTTTACATTACAGGTCAAAAGATACATCAATCATACATTTAATCAATTACTCTTTATTAAGATCATAAATCCTTATAAGCTGAAATATCTAACTGGGGGGAACATTGGAGGGAGAGAAGTTGGGTTCAAGGAACAAATGAAAACCAAACAGAGGACTCATCATAAAACCATCAAGTGGATATTTCCTTCCCACCTTTTCTTATCTTTCCAATTTGTGTTGTTGTTAAATATTGAGATAAAAACTCTTATAACACCAACAAAAAAGGAATATAGTTGTGGTTCTGAAAGGGGAAAAAATACTAACATACAATGCTGGGATTAAAAGGAACAGAAAGGAGGGGGGAAAGAAGAACTAATAATAAAAGACCAATCTACAAATAGATACCAATGTTGAATTCATTCTCTCTTTAAAACTGTTGCCAAATCTAGAAAATAAGGAAATTTATTGCTTCATCTTCTCATTTTTATTGGGTAAAAAGACTTGGCAGATAACAAACGCAGTTCCTCTTCTGGAATTCCTTCATGAATGAATATTCTTTAAAACCTCTTTCTTTTCAAATTTATATGGTTGTCTATTTCACACAAAGTGACTTTGGTGGCACACAATTAAATCACAAATTAAAAATTTAAACAATAAAAACTAAATGCTGAGAAAGCAAGAGAGGAGAACATCATGATGCTACTTGCCATGCAACCAGCATGCAGGGCTCTGTTGATAGGGGATCCCCAAGACTGTTGGAAAATATCGCATTTTAAGGGATTTCTAGAGGGCCTCATAGTCTGGGGATACTCTCAATTTCAGGATAGTTAATGATTTTTAACCGGAAGGTTATGTACAATCTCCCCTGAAGTAAGCAGTGTTGAAACCCTTCACAAGAGGCCCTCCATGGATCTAACCATGTTAGACAACTTTTATCCTGTGTCCAATCTTTTTAGAGCAGTTTATTGAGAGCATGGTTTGAAAGGTGGGTCAATAATCTGTAATGGAGTTTAAACATTCTCGGCAGAAACATATGTCCATCATCTGACAAAAATTTAATAAACAAAAAAACAAACAAACAAATAATCTGGTTAGAGCAGTTTATTGAGAATGTGATTGGTGGGTCAATCATCAATAACTTAGTTTAAAAATTATTGGGGAAAACACATGTCCATCATTTCACAAAAGTTAAAAAATTAAATAATATAATAAAAACAAAGAACTCATGATAAGATTAGTGAGAGATAAGAATCTGGTGGATTACCTCAGAGAAGGGAGTTTGTGGCACCAGATATTTCTTCTTTTCATTTGTTTAATAGTTGTATATATTGGTGATTTTTTTGCTGGAATGTATGTATATACAATTTAATGAGGCTTTCCTGTCTCTCAGTATCAAATCACATCTAAAGGTTTTCTTGAAATTTGAAAGACTATGAAGGAAATGTTACTTTTTTCCTCAGATACTGAAAAATGCTCCAAATGCCCAGATGAACAATATCCAACCAAGAACAGAGTCCGGTGTATCCCAAAAAGAATAACCTTCCTGTCATATGAAAAACTGGGCATAATCCTTGTGTTCTTTGCTCTCCTCTTGTTCCTAACCACAAGCCTTGTTTTAATCATATTCCTTCAAAACCTTGAAATTCCCATTGTCAAAGCCAACAACCGGGATCTCTACTTCATCCTCCTGATCTCCCTCCTGTTTTGCTTTTTGTCCTCCTTTTTCTTCATTGGGCAACCAAGGAAAGCCACCTGTCTTCTACGACAAACAGTGTTCAGCATTGTCTTCTCAGTAGCTGTGTCTTCTATGTTGGCCAAAACCATCATGGTGGTGCTGGCTTTCTTGGCCTCAAAACCAGGAAACAGGATGAGAAGATGGTTAGGGAAGAGCTTGGCCAACTCCATCATCCTTTCTTGTTCTGGTGTCCAAATTTTCATCTGTGTATTGTGGCTGGGAGTTTCTCCCCCATTCCCTGATTCTGACAAGCACTCCCAGTTGGGAGAGATCATCCTTCAATGCAACGAAGGCTCTGTTGCCATGTTTTATGTTGTCCTTGGCTACATGGGTTTCCTAGCTGTCATTTGCTTCATAGTGGCTTTCCTGGCTAGGAACCTGCCTGGGGCCTTCAATTAAGCCAAACTGATAACTTTCAGCATGCTGGTCTTCTGTAGTGTCTGGGTCTCTTTCCTGCCCACCTACCTGAGCACCAAAGGAAAGTCCATGGTGGCCGTGCAGGTCTTCTCCATCTTGGCCTCCAGTGCTGGACTGCTAGGCTGCATCTTCTTCCCCAAGTGCTACATTATCATCCTGAGACCAGATCTAAACACTAAGGAGCATCTAACAGTAAAACTAGGGAACTGACAATGAAATTTTTTCTTAGAATCATAACATTTAATTAATGATTGTAATTGTTGATTATTTATATGCTTTGTTTGCCTCTATTTGACAACTTAAGTTATTTAAAACTGAAAGAAATAAAAATAGATTAATAAAATTAATAATTAAGATAATCACTAAACAATAAAATAAATTAATAGATGATATTTGTGTTTCTAAACTATAGATAACCCTCCTTTTCCTCAGCACACAGGTTAGCAAATATTTTCTTTAAGCAATCCTTGAAGAGAGTACATATGTAAACCATGTCCTGGGCTTTGGACTACTTTAAGCTTGGTGGGTAACTTCAGAGTTAGTTAGGAGGGTCTCAACCAGTGGTGGGATTCAAATAATTTAACAACTGGTTCTTTGACCTAATGATTTCTTCAAACAGCCAGTTCACCAAACTGCTCAGAAAGTTAACAACCGGTTCTTCTGAAGTGGTGCGGACTGGCTGAATCCCACCACTGGTCTCAACTTCATATTCATGGTTCTTTCAGAATTCAGAATCAAGTGTAGGACCTAAAGCAATTATTCAATTCTTCTGCAGTGTTTTTCAGCATGTCCTGGTGGGACTCCCTGAAATAATATGGAGACAGTTCCCACACAACAAAGAGATGCACTCATATTTATGCATTTCAAAATGGCAGGATAGAGTAATGCATAAGTTAGAAATCATATAACAAATGATGAATAAATGATGCAGATATTATATTGTTGCCATTTACAGAAACGCGGTGGGATGAAATCCACAAGTGGAATATACAGCTAGAGGGATTTATATTATTAAAAAGAAACAGAACAAATAAAAGAGGAGGTGGAGTTGCACTATATATAAGAAATAACTAAATATCTACAGAAATAAAATGCAAGAATGATGAAAAGTGTCTTGAATGCATTTAGGGCAATATAAAAGGGGGAGAATGGCACTGCCATATGTGTGTACTATAGGCCAGTGGTGGCGAACCTATGGCACGTGTGCCAGAGATGGCACTCAGAGCCCTATCTGAGGGCACGTGCACCATCACCCCAGCTGAGCACCACCGCGTTTCTCACCGTCATTTGCAGGGAAACAGAAGTTTCCTGCAGAGCTGGGGTATTGTGATGCCCCACCTCTCTGCCGTTCTTTGGCTCTCTGGTGCATGTGTGGGTATGCGTACACGAACCTGCATGACTTCCAGGCTCGGCACTCAGTAACTAAAAGATTTGCCATCACTGCTATAGGCTATTCAACCAAACAGAGAAACAGATGAACTTTTTCTAGTCAATCATCTAAGTATGTATTAAGCACATCAAAATAGTAATGGGGGACTTTAACTACCCTGACATCAACTGGGAGAGAAACTCTGCACCAAGTGGAAAATCAAACATGTTCCTGACAAACCTAGCAGCCAACTTTGTCTCCCAAAAAGTACAGAAGGGAACTAGGGGATCAGCCATATTGGACTTAATTCTCACTAACAGTGATGAAATGAGAGATGGTGTTGAAGCTACAGGAACTTTGGGGGTAGGAGTGATCCTGCAATATTGGAATTCAACATTATGCAAGTACAAGCAATAAAGTCAAACTCGAATTTTAGATTTTAAGAGAGCTAATTCAATAAATTTAGAAAAAGCTTGGGAAGAATTCCATTAATGAGAATCCTCAAGGGGAAAACAACTCAAGAAGTTTGGGAAATTTTGAAAAATAAGCGTAACTATTCAAATGTAAGGCGCAGAGGTGAAATGCTCCCAGTTTGGACCGGTTTGGGTGTACCAGTAATGCCGGGTACCAGTGGTTCACCGAACCGGCAGCGATGGCTGGCTGGCCATGCCCCTGAGCCAGTCCCCAGGTCGCCGCTCGCTTGTCCTGCAAGCGGATGCCCCGGAACTGCACATGTGGTAGGGCATGAGTCCGCACTGGAAGAGGGCTGCAGGAGATGCGGTGCACATGTGCAGCAGCCACAGGACATCCACTTGCCATTTCCTACATTTTGGGCCTGGCACGCTCTGCTGCTCGGGGCCTTTGGCCATCTGCCACCACTCTCAGACTCAGTCCCATAACAGCAGAAGCAGAAGGTAACGCCGACACTGGCGGGGGGAGGAAGACCCGCTGCGCTTCTGGTCCTGAAGGGCAGGATGTGTTCTGCCCCCACCGCTGGTGCCAGCACCACAGCCACGCAGGAAAATTCCCCGGTGCGGCGGAGTTCTGGGATTGTGGAGAGCCCAGGCAAGCTTCTCTAGGCTCTCTGCCATCCCGGAACTACACCACACCGGGAAATTTTCCTGCGTGGCTGCAGTGGGGGCAGAGCCACCTGACAAGGCTTTGTTTGAGCGTTGGTCGGTGGGGTGTGTGTGGAGCTTCGAGATTGGGAAGGGCTCGGAGTGGCAAGAGGGAAGGAAAGCTGACCGCGACTTTCTCCTCCTCCTCCTCCTTTTCTTCTTATCCACCAGTTTTGAGGCTGGGAACGGCTCGGAGTGGCAAGAGGGAAGGAAAGGTGGGTTTTTAATTCACGAGGAAGAGAAACCCTCCCCATCCCACCCGAGGACCGATTAGATTTTCTTGTTGCTCGTGGTGGGAATCTAGCCTTTGTATGGGAGAGAGTTGCTTCCCAGTGGACGGGCGGCCCTTGGGGGAAATGCAGCCATTGCACTGGGCCTGAGAGGGGTGCTGGCACTGAGAGGGTCCACTCATTTTCTTCCTTCTCCTGCTACTGCTCAGACCATGTGTTTTGTGTGTGTGTGTGTGTGTGTGTGTGTGTGTGTGTGTGTGTGTGTGTGTGTGTGAGAGAGAGAGAGAGAGAGAGAGAGAGAGAGAGAGAGAGAGAGAGAGAGAGAGAGAGAGAGAGAAGTTGATTGGGGGTCTCCCACCTGGTGCTAGGCTCTTCTGTGGTGATGGGGAAGGAGGGAGCCTCAGGCGCTCCATGCCACACTCACTGGTTGAGCATCCATCACCGGTCTCGCCCGGGCGAGCAATGAAGTCTCAGAAACTGCCCGTGGAGGCTGGATATCTCCTCCATCCAGGAGGGGAAAGGAGGGGAAAGGAAAGAAGGAAAGGAAAGAAAAGAAAAGAAAAGAAGGGGGAAAGGAAAGGAATGGAACAGGGGAAAGGAAAGTTAAGGGAAGGGGGAAGTGGGATGTGAGGAAAGGAAAGGAAAGGAAAGGAGGGGAAAGGAAAGAAGGAAAGGAAAGGAATGGAACAGGGAAAAGGAAAGGAAAGTTAAGGGAAGGGAAGGGAAGGGGGAGGGAGGGGAGGAGATGAGAGGAAAGGAAAGGAAAGAGGGAAAGAAAAGGAAAGGAATGGAACAGGGGAAAAGAAAGGAAAGGAAAGAAAAGAAGGTAAGGAAAAGGGGAGAGGAGGGGAAGGACTACAGCTACAGCTCTGGAATATGGGACTGACTTTCCCACCGCATCAGCAAGCCACTGTCAGTCTGGCCCTCTTCATTTTCTTTCACTCAGATTGACTAAGCTTCTTGAGAGAAGGAACACAAAAGAGGTTTCCAGGATGTGTGCCTGAATCAGGCACTTTCTTTCGGGCCTCCCACACCAGAAGCCTCGCAGAAGCAGACAGGTAGGCCTGAAAGGCGGCTGAGCTCCCCCACATCAGTGGTCCATGGGATTTAAAATTATGAATTTGGTGGTCCCTGAGGTCCAAAAGGTTGGAGGCCCCTGGTCTATCATTTCCTCCTTTCAGTGGTCCATGAAAGTACATCTATAGTATGTAGATAAGAAAGTTGAAAAAAGGTAAACAACATTTTTACAGATCTATAGATACCTTGAGGCTGGGTGTGACAAGGAATGGCTGGGAGGGGAGGGGCTAGGCGAGGCACCCCTTGATGTGAGTGACATTGAGTTGGCCACACCCACCCAGTCACATGACCATCAAGGCACTCCCACCCGGTCACATGACCATCAAGGCACTACCACCTGGTCACATTACTGCTGTTAAGGAGTTCTTGTGCTCTTGAGCACGTGCACAGTGAAATGTGTTGTTGCAGTTTGATATGAGTTGCTATGATTCAGTCAATAAACAGATACTTTTAAGTATATACAAATAGTTTACTTAAAGAAGTAGCAAAGTTCAAATAGGAAGTCCAAAGTCATACACAGTTAGTCAGTCAATACGAAGAATCTTCTTCTTGCCCCCCTATAAGGATCCGGCCATTGCCTTGCCGTGTCCTGTCCCCACCCAGCTCTTTGGCCAAGCGAGGAGGGCCCAAAGAGGCAGGAAGTGAAGGCTGCCTTATGCACAAATGTGGCATGAAGGCAGTTACAGGGCCACTTCT
Source organism: Diadophis punctatus similis (assembly GCA_023053685.1). Lineage (NCBI taxonomy): Eukaryota > Metazoa > Chordata > Lepidosauria > Squamata > Dipsadidae > Diadophis > Diadophis punctatus. The sequence continues at coordinate 235,098,136 of JALIGW010000002.1, forward strand.
CTCCTGCCCTAAAGATCTGGCAATCACCTTGCTGTGCCCCCCCCCCGCATGAGAGGAGAAGGAGGGGGAGGATGGTCGCTGGAACAAAGGCAACCTTCGCTTCCTGCCCCTTTGGGCTGGAGCTTAATGCTCTCCCCACTCGGCCAAGAACTGCAGGGGGGTGGACACGGCAATCGATGGCCAGATCCTTAGGGCAGGAGTGAAGCCACATCCAAAGACCCTCCTTAAGCAAGCAGCCTCCTGCCCTCCACGCCCGCCTTTGCTTCATTTTGGTGCTCACTTAAGGAGGGTCTCCCCATGCATGCGCACCCTCCTGGCCTGCCACAGCCAGCCAGGGAGTCACAAGAGGGGGAGGAGGGTCGCCCAAAGGGAAGCCTCCACTGGGGGTGGCTATGATCCTCAACCAGCGCTGGAGAATCAGCCCTGGCCGCTTCTCCATTCTCATCATCGCCCTTACCCTCTCAGACCAGGTGAGGGAGGGGAAGGCAAGGCCAGCCAGTGATGGGACAGGGAGCCACAGCAGGGGGTCCAAAGAGCCGCATGCACCTCCAGAGGTGTGGGTTGCCGATCCCTGGAATAAGGGGAAGATGGCTGAGGCATCAGATTGGATTGCATCTATATGACCGCTCCCTTATTGGAATCACGTCACTCTCCGTGAATCATGGAGGATTTGAGGGAAATGAAACATTAGATAAGATGTTGGAGTGTTGCTGGTGCTCAACAAAACACAAACTCAATCAAACACAGGTTAGAGCTGTGGGAAAGGCCTATCTTATGGCAGTGAGTCAGGCAATATCCATTACTTCACCCTTTCTGCATATTTACATAGCTGCCCCATGTCCCTGTTTCAGATGACAAGGGTCCTCTTTGGTAGAGAGGGCTCAGATAATCTCTTGCTAGAGTATGTGGCAGAATTTGTTCAGCATCTGTTGGACAGTCTATTAAATCTGCTTGCAATTGGATGCCACCCATGTTGCAGGTCCAGAGGAGATTCACAGGGAGGCATCTTGCCTGGTTATTTGAGAATAGCTTGAACCTGTTTGGCCTCGAGAAGCAGATAAGATCCTTAAGACTGTGAGCTTGGCCATTTACTCTTGAACATCCTGGCTTGTAAAAATGACCTAAGGGGGTGTCATGTGAATGGGTCCTAGAGATGGCCAATGGTTCTTTGAGTGAGGGGGATTCAGGAACAGGAATGCATAGAAACAGTATTGGGTATCAGGTTCCCAATAATGCACCCATCATAAACCAAATCCCAAGGCATGACTATTCCTCAAAGATCAAATTTATTTAGATCCATCATGTTGGCACTACTGGTGAAAAGCCATTACTAACGTTCTCAGGCTTTTCACTCCAATATAAGTTTCAGTTTTCTCAAGTTTCCAAAACAACTGTCACATTGTCCAACCGAGATGGGAGATGGTTGCTCGGCAACATATCTTCTTCTTCTCTGTTGTGGCTTGCCCGCATCCCATGCAGCTGGTCACGGATCCCGAAGACCAAGAGGCGATTGTGGTACGGCACCATTGGCCTGTGCACCTGGCACATGAGTCCAACAGCGAGGCTGAAAGTCAACCAGGGCCTTCTGCACCTCCTGAGGTGCAAATGAGTGACTCAGGAGAAGAAGAGGAGCCTCTTCTTGATGCTAGGACACACAGGGCTGCTAGTAGGCAAGAGTGGCTACGTAGGAGGAGGCCTCCTCGTGAGTTGAGCTGCAGGCTAAGTGGCCACACCCTTAGATTATTTAAGCCTTAGCCACGCCAAGCTTCAGCGCTGGAGACAACTTTCATTCTAACCCAGATATTGATTTGTTCTTGAAATCTCTCTTGTTCGGCTTTTGGATTTAACCGGCATTTCTTCTCTGCTAATTGAGCTCCAGGCTTTCTGCCAACCTTCGTAAGTTCAAAGTGAACCATATCGGATGGACTAATCTTGTGGAATTGTTTGCTGTGTTTGGTGCTTGGACTCTGGCCAGCTGTTAAGCAGTAATTATCATCTGGGGCTTCGAAAGAGACTTATTTTATGATTTAAAAGAACTTTTCAAAGGACACTGCTTCTAAGGCATTATTAGTATTAAACAGTTTATGTTTCAAACAGTTTGTGTGTGTGTATTTGTGGTTGGACCCGACGCTGGGGCAGAACATTCGCCTCCTGTCAGCCAGGGGTTGGAATGTGGCTGACTCAACGGTCAGGAATCCTGTTTTGACTGAAGGCTCCATCCCCCCTTCAGCTGCAAACTATGTCAAGCTGAATGCATGTCAGAATGCCCAAGGATACAAACAATCCCACACCCCAATCGAATTCAGGCTTGACATTGGGATGGAATTTGTGTCTCCGTTCTTGCCCTACGTGACCTCTCTGTGGCCTTGGACACCATTGACCATCGTATCATTCCCAAGGTCAGGGAGTGGCTTTTTCAACTTTTTCAAAGCTTTTTTAAGTAATTCACTTTGGGCTGTTTTATTTCTTAGAGATTGGAGGGAACTAAAACCCACTCAAGAAAAGTCACCAGACTAAATTCCCGAGAGAGCGGAAGTGGCTTTTACTTCTAAAATGGAAAGAAAGCTCCACGGGAGTGTGCCTGCTTTCCAGGAAGACCAGTTGCTGAACCTCGCTAAAAAATAGCTGAGAGCTTGTCTTTTGTGTGTGTGTGAGATATACTGAAACATAAGTGATGCCTAGAGCACAGAGGGATAAAGACTAAGAATGAATCTGACCAAGCACAGGTCTCTTATCATATTCAGGCCCATCCAGGCCAGTAAGAGAGCTAACAGCTTCTTATATTTCCTCCCTTATTGCATTGGCCACTTATTATCTAGTGGTATTGTTGTTACATATTTTATGTTATATGTTATGAATATATCACAATCATAAGTTATGAATATAGAGGGCCTGTGATACAACCATAATTGGCCTTTTCACGAACTCACTGGGAAACTCATGTTGCTGGAATGTGTGTACTACCGATAAGGAAAGATTCTGAGTGAATAATTTATTGTTGGTGATATCAGGTAGAACATTAGTGGTCATAAGGAACATAGTGAATTCATGAAACAGGGAGTAATAATGTGAAGTTCCTGACAAGACCAGGGCAATATGTTCCATACACATGGATCCAGAGTAAACAAGTGGGGTATAAAGAGAAGACTGTTAAGAACCCAGACCCACAAAGTTTGAGACAACTCTTGTTGGAGCAGGAGATGCCCTGAGTCTGCTTCCCAGCCCACTCTTAATACAGCCTGATCACTTGCGTTGAGAGTGTATACTTGTATTGTGTGAATGAAGCCTGGTTGGGCAGCAATACTTACAGCAACCCGAGTAGCCATGTTGGGCACAAGTAATTTGAATAGCCTTGTTGGACATAGTATCCTAATCACTACACCAAACTGGTCTGGTTCCTATTGGTAGAATCCACTTAGCCTGGTCACTTCACCAATGGCTGCATTCACATTTGTAACTTTTAAATATGGTTCATTTTCTGAAGTCGAATCTGTCGGCTGATGGGTCACTGAATTACTGGAACTCTGAAGTGCATGAATTTAGTGGAGACAAGCTGAACAATAGTTTGCAACTGAAATAACCAGGGACATTTTTCTTCCTGCAAGGATGCCATTCACACAATAGACTGCACTAAATCAGGGAAAATTCTCATAGCCAAACTAAGACAAGAAGCAGGTCAAAGTCCAGACTCCTGAGAGACTATTTAAAAAAAACCACAAATGGCAACAGCCATCCTTCCTCTTCTCCCCTGGGGAAAAACTACATATTGGCAAGGGCACATATCTGTCCCAAAAGGGGAATTCCTCCCAGATCCTGAGTATAGAAGCCATATAGCATTCTCTGGAGACCATATGCACTGACCTCTCTTCTCTTGATTGGCAAACCCTATTCACGGACTGCAGCACTGCTGAAGACCACTACAACATTTTCCTACGTTAAGTCCAAAGAGTCATAAACTATATGTACCACTATTTATTCCCAAAAACAGGAAGAACAAACTACCCACAACAATAAGGAAGCTCCAAACCAACAAAAATCTCTCTGGCGTAAAAACAAAACGGGCCATATAACCAACTACAAAAGCCGATACAAAAACTTATGCAAACAAATAAAGACTGAATGCACAAATTGTCATATCAATCAAGAGGAAAACCTCCTGCGCACAAATTCCAACCGAGCATTCTACAAGTTCGTAAACAACAAACTCAAAGTGACGAGAACTATCCCACCCCTAAAAGGCCCCAACAATAAAGACTGTAATGATGAATCCGACAAAGCCAACCTCTTCAACACATTCTTCAGCTCAGTCTTTATAAACAGCAACAACTCATGTCCTATATTCCCTAGTCGAACCACAGACAATGACAATGATCTAATACAAACCGACTTTACAGAAGACAAGGTTAGAAAGGCTCTACACAACCTAAAACCATCCCTATCCATTGGACCAGATGGACTTTGTGCTTCTTAAAAAAACTTTCCACCGTCCTATCAGTACCTCTAAGCATTATTTTTGACATATCTTTCAGAACCAGCACCCTACCCAACCTATGGTCACTAGCCACGGTAATCCCTGTCTTCAAAAAGGGAGACCCCAGCCTAGTTGAAAATTATAGACCAATCTCTTTATGTTGGGCCACTTGCAGAGTCATGAAATCAATCACCAACCAATCCATTACCCTCCACTTAGAGACAAACAACCTACTCTCTCACAAACAATTTGGTTTCAGAAAAAAGTTATCATGCAATCTACAACTTCAACATTGTAAAAACATATGGACTACACAAGTCGACCAGGGTAAAACAATAGACGCAATTTACATAGACTTTTGTAAGCATTTAACTCCATGGTACACGACAAACTACTCCTAAAACTAAAATCTTATGGCATCTCTGGCCCCCTTCACAAATGGATAACTGCATTCCTGTTAAACAGACAACAAGTGGTTAAAATAGGATCATCTCTATCAAACCCTGTACCTGTTAGCAGCGGTGTTTCCCAAGGAAGCATTTTAGGACCTACTCTCTTCATTCTTTACATAAATGACATTTGTGATATTATACAAAGCAACTGTGTCCTCTTCGCAGATGATGTAAAACTATTCAACACCACAGACAATACTACAACCCTTCAAAAAGACCTTGACTATATATCTGAATGGTCAAACAAGTGGCAACTACCAATCTCTATCAACAAATGCTCTGTTTTACACATTGGCAAAAATAATCAAAACACAAAATACAAACTTGATTATCATGACCTTGATGATGATCCTCACTCAGTAAAGGACCTCGGGGTACTCATCTCTAACGATCTAAGTGCCAGAGCCCACTGCAACAACACAGCCAAGAAGGCATTAAGAGTGGTTAACCTAATCTTGCATAGTTTCTTCTCTGGTAACATTGTACTCTTAACCAGAGCATACAAAACATTTGCTAGACCGATTCTTTTTTATTATTATTCAAAAAGTTTTATTAGTACAAAGTACAGACATTTTTCTCTTTTTCTCCCCCCCTTGCCCCCATCCCCATCCCCTTCCCCCCATCCTCCCCCCCTCTCACCCACCCACCCCTGACTTCCCAGAGAAAGCACAGGGTGTAATATTCAATAAAAATAAAATTAAATTACACTAACAAATTCTTAATTTCCAAATTTCTCTAAATCTTTAACTCCTTGTTGCTCAAAATCTTTTAAGCATAATCTAAAAATCAAGCATATTATTAATCAATCAATATTTCAATATCTCAGGCTGTTAATTTACTCCACTATATATCTTTCATTTATATAATATTTAAAATGTAATAATAAAAAGAAGAGAAAGAAAAAATTCTTTCTTTCGCCATTTCATTCAGTTACACAACCATCAACATCATTTCCTCAGTGCTGGATAGATCTTCCTTCTTCTGACACTGTACCTCTTCGATATACATAAAAATTTAAAATATACTAACAAATTGTTAATTCCAATATTTCTCTAATTCTTTAACCCCTTATAACTAAAAACTTTTAAACATAATCTAAAAATCAAACACATTATTAATAACTTAACATTCCAATATATCAGATTACTAATTTAACAATAATTCTAAATCTTTAATTTCTTTAAAATATAGTAGTAAAAAAGAAGAAAAAAGAAAAACAAAGAAAAAACACAACCATCAGCATCATTTCCTCAATAGGAAATGGATCTTCTTATTGCAAAGTATCAATTTTCGTTCGTCTCTCCATCTGTCCTATAACTTCCCATACTAAGACCAAAGCTCCCTGGTTTACCGAGGAGCTCCGGGAGATGAAACGCCAGAAGAGACGTCTGGAGCGCCGCTGGAGGTCCAGCAAGACTGAATCCGATCGAACACTATTAAGAATTTACATCAGATCTTATTTAGTGGCGATAAGGGCGGCAAAATGATCTCATTTTTCTGCTCTTATTGCGTCCGCAGATTCTCGCCCAGCCGCCTTGTTTAGGGTGACTCGCTCCCTCCTTGCTAAAGGGGGGAGCGAGGAACACTTGCAAGGTAGAGCTGAGGAATTTGCAGAGTTTCTGTCGGATAAAGTCGCTCGGATCCGGTCGAACCTGGACTCTGGCTGGCCAGAGTCCATGGAGTTGACAGGGGCAAGTCTTAGTCCACCGTTGTGGGAGGAGTTTGGGCCTGTTTCTCCTGAGGATGTGGACAGAGCCGTGGGGGCGATGGGGGCCTCCACCTGTTTATTGGACCCGTGCCCCTCCTGGTTGGTCTTGGCCAGCAGGGAGGTGACACGCGGCTGGATCCGGGCGGTGGTCATCGCTTCTTTGGGGGAGGGATCCGTACCACAGTCGTTAAAAACTGCGGTGGTGAGACCCCTCCTGAAGAAGCCTTCCCTGGATCCAGCTGACTTGAAGAACTATCGTCCGGTCTCCAACTTACCTTTTTAGGGAAAGTTGTGGAGAAGGTGGTGGCTACTCAACTTCTGCAGCTCCTGGATGAAACAGATCATCTAGATCCTTATCAGTCGGGTTTCAGGCGCGGGTACAGTACAGAAACTGCCTTGGTCGCTCTGATAGATGATCTCTGGCGGGCCCGGGATGGGGGAAATTCCTCTATCTTGGTGCTACTTGACCTCTCAGCGGCTTTCAATACCATCGACCATGGTATCCTTCTGCATCGTCTCGGTGAGTTGGGAGTGGGAGGCACCGTTTTATGGTGGTTCTCCTCTTAACTTGCCGATAGGATGCAGTCGGTGTTAACAGGAGGGCAGAGATCCTCCCCTAGGCCCCTGTTATGCGGGGTGCCTCAGGGGTCGGTTCTCTCGCCCATCCTGTTTAACATTTACATGAAACCGCTGGGTGAGATCATCCGCAGACATGGGGTGTGTTTCCACCAGTACGCTGATGACACCCAGCTGTACATTACCACCCCGTCTGACTTCAGTGTGGAAGTTGATGTAATGTGCCGGTGCCTGGACGACGTTAGGATCTGGATGGGGAGGAACAGACTCAGACTCAACCCCGACAAGACTGAGTGGCTTTGGGTATTGCCTCCTAAGGACTACAACAACTGTCCCTCCTTGGTTCTAGAGGGAGCGAAACTGACTCCCTCGGACCAGGTCCGCAACTTAGGGGTCCTCCTAGATCCACAGCTAAAATTGGAGCATCATCTTACTGCTGTGGCTAGGGGGGCCTTTGCACAGGTTCGCCTCGTGCACCAGTTGCGGCCATACTTGGAGAAGGAGGCTCTACTCACGGTCACTCACGCCCTTGTCACCTCCCGTTTGGACTACTGCAATGCGCTCTACATGGGGCTACCCTTGAAGAGTATCCGGAGACTCCAACTGGTACAAAATGCGGCTGTGCGTGCTGTGGTGGGTGTACCAAGGTACACCCACGTGACACCTATACTCCGCCAGCTGCATTGGTTGCCCATTTGTCTCCGGGTCCAATTCAAGGTGTTGATCATCATCTTTAAAGCCCTTCATGGCTTAGGACCAGGTTATCTCCGGGACCGCATTCTGCCTCATACTTCCCTTCGACCGGTTAGGGCCCACAGAGTTGGCCTCCTCCAGCTCCCGTCAACCAAGCAATGCCGGCTGGCGGGCCCTAGGGGGAGGGCCTTCTCTGTGGCAGGCCCCGCGCTCTGGAACCAACTTCCTCCAGAGACCCGAACCATCCCCACCCTGCTGGCCTTCCGAAAAGCCGTTAAGACGTGGCTTTTCCTGCAGGCAGGGGGCAGAGCTTAATTCCAGCTGAACTCTCCCCCGGGTATGCCTGGTTGTTGCATGGTTGTTTTTATATTGTAATTTTTAATTTTTATATTATGTATTTAAATTTTGTTTATTGGTTTCTTGTATTTTCCTGTGCTGTACGCCGCCCTGAGTTGGGAGTTGGGCAGCATATAAGAAAGCCAAATAAATAAATAAATAAATAAATTCTAATTGTTCCTTCTTCTCGGTCGAACTTTAGATCTGATTCTTGCAGCCGTTTGTGGCTTACTAATTTTTTGAATTGTCAGCTCTGCTCTTGTCTGACTCTGATCTTCTGTCTCCTCTTCCACATTATGAACATCTCTCTGGTTCTGTAAATCACCTTGAATCATCAAAGCTCCTTCCATTTGAACAACCATCAATGACTCTCCTCTCTCATCTTCTGTAACTTCGTTCATTCTTCTTCCTTCTGGAATTTTGGATATGTCGGCCTTTAACACTTTTACATAAAAATCAGTAGCTTTCATTATCATATTGAGCCGATATCTCTTTTCCAGGTGTCTCACCACTATCCCAGTTGGAGCATCCCATCTGTACAGTACTTGCTGTTTTTTCAGTTCTTCAACCAGAAAGGTATAGTCCTTTCTGGCTCTCAACATTTTAGGAGGAATTTCTTTCAATGTCATTACTTCCTGTCCATCTACCTGAAACTTATTCTTGAAGGTCGCCTGTAGAATTTCATTATGTAATGCCCTTGTAGTAAAATATATTACGATATCCCTTGGCAGATGTTTTTGTTTAGCAATCCAAGAATTAACACGGTATATCTTATCAATTTGCATAACCAATTCCTCTTTAGTCATTCCTAGCGTGTGCACAAGTGCCTCCACCATCCTTCCTTTTAGATCTTCTTGTTTTTTCTCTTTTACACCTCTTAGTCTTAAAGCAAACTCCATACTTCTGTATTGAATCATTAGCACCTCTGCTTCAAAATTTTCAATATTATTTTGAGTCTTATCTATATCTTCACCCAAGGTTATCACAGACTGTTTGATTTCTTCCATGTCCTGCTCCAAAATTTCCATATTTCCTACCAGTCCATTAAGTACAAATATCATATCCTTCCTCAATTGCTGGTGTCGAGTATCAATCTCCTCTAAAACAGCCTGAATTTTTTCATTAATTTCATTAATTTTTGAGTTAAATTCCATAACAAGTTCATTCTTCATAACTTTTAAAGCATCAAATAACTTTTCAGGTGTTAAAGTCTGTGGGGGTGTTGAGTAAGAAGTGGGTTGCATTCTTAAAGTGTAAGCGGGGGGGTGCTCAAATCCTTTATTAAAAACAGTCTTTCCAGGTTTAAAAGCCATTTAAAATTTAAGGTTAAACTTTTAATTTTAAGATCAGAGAGAGAAGAGAATTCATCAAAGTCAGGCGTTTTCAAAGATTTCCAAAGAAAAAACCAAATCCTTTATTAAAAACAGTCTTTCCAAGTTTTGAAGCCATTTAGGTTTTAAAGTTAGATTTATTATTTTATTCCAAAGTCAAGGAGAACGAAAAAAGAATTCCTCAAAGTCAGGCGTTTCCATACAGAGGGCTGCTAACGAAATGAAACTTTATAGCTTTCACTTTCCACACCCTCAGATTCTTCAATCGCCATTTTGTTGCTTGTTAGTTCAGTTAATTTGTAACTTCCGAAGTGAAAATCAGCAATGGAGTTAATGTTAGGGTACTTGCCGTTCAGGACTCCTGCCTATCTCTGTCTGCTGTCTGCAATGAATCAAATTGTTGTGAATCCCATCTTAAAAGCAGAGGCTGGTCGCGGCATCTTGCTCTACATAAGCGGAGGCGTCCGAAGTCCTGGAGCAAGTGACAGGCTGCCTGGGGAGCCCTCACCCTTCACGCCCCAGATTGTCTCCTGGGGTACTAGGGGGGCTCTACTCTCACCTTTCGGCTCTCATCCCTCCCCTTATCCCGGGGAGAAGATTTTCAAGCCGCCAGACAGCTGTTCTGGTGGCTTTTACAGGACCTCGGGACAGGCGCTCAACAAGGAGTGTCCTCGAGGCCTGCGGAGCCAAACCGGAAGCCTGCTTGACCGATTCTTGAATACAGCTCATCAGTCTGGAACCCACACTACATATCAGACATTAACAGAATTGAGGATGTCCAGAGATACTTCACAAGAAGAGTAATTCCTTATGAAACCAGACTTGAAATTTTGGGACTTCAAAATTTAGAACTCCGCCGCCTTCGATCTGACCTAAGTGTAGCTCACAAAATTATCTGTCTCAATGTCCTACCTGTTAACGACTACTTCAGCTTCAACCGCAATAATACACATGCTCACAATAGATACAAACTTAATGTAAACCGCTCCAGACTTGATTGCAAAAAATTCGACTTCAACAACAGAGTGGTCAACGCCTGGAACACTTTACCTGACTCAGTAGTTTCTTCCCAAACCCCAAAAACTTCAACCTCAGATTATCTACCATCGACCTCACCCCATTCCTAAGAGGTCGGTAAGGGGCATGCATAAGCACACAATCGTTTGTCCACAATCGTTTGTCCTACCGTTCCTGTCCTAATGTACACATATATTCTTACCTCTTTTACTCTTATTCATGCTGGTACTATTGCATATATATTCAATCATGTTTTACTGTTTATACTTTGCTTATAATCATATATGCTTGACAAAATAAACAAATACAAATACAAAATATGCCACAATGGCGGACAGCAGAAGTCAATTCCCTGGGTATTGGAGCATCTTCCTCCACCATCACTTTCTGGACATGTCCTGACAGGAAGGATGACAACCATTTATAGAAGGGTGTCTCCAGGGGTGTATATGCAACATTTCACAAAAATCCTTTTCTCCAGCTCCCCCTCTGTGCATGGAGCCCTGGAAGAGGTCCAGAGGACAAATTATCACTCACAGTAATTATCACAATCCCAGACTTTGAGACATCTACTGCTACTTTTACAGTGATTGCCTTTGATAAAATGTCAGTCTGAAGCAACGTGGAATGGATCTTGCATCAGAAAAAGATATAAGCCTCTACTCGTGCTGAATGTTTTGCACAAGATTTAGGACACAGGCAGGGGCTGTGCTGCTGAATGTACCTTTCTCTCTTTTTTGGATGAATTGTTTCTGTTTGGAAAAGGAAACAATTTTGGAAATTGTTTCTGTTTGGAAAAGGAAAGCCCCTGGATATTCCATTTTCTGAGAGTGCTTTGAAATCATCTAACTCTTCTTTGGAAACAGGTGACTGATTCAGCTACATGAATTATGGACCTCCTGCTTCTGCTTTCGATGCTACTGGTGTCCCAGACAGTCTCTGGGAAGCTTAGAATGAAGTGCCCACTGAATATGGTGCACCTGGATAGAGAAAGACCATGGAGCTACTACAGGCCAGGAGACCATCTCATCGGTATAGTCACCAGTGCAGTAACACTATCAGAGAAAATGTTGGTTTTCAACCGGCTTCCTCATAGCCAATCTTACTTGTAAGTTATTCAGTGTGATGAAATTGTATTCCTTCCATCTGCAGTTCTAGGACTCTCATTCTTTTCTCCTTATTCTGTTCATTTCTATATTTCAGGAACTGATTAATTATGTCGATTGATCAGATTTCTGTGGGTTTCCTCTTTTGTCTTACTTAGTGGAAGACACACAAATACAAAGATGGAGCAGAAAAAAATACCTGAAAGAAGTCCACATTATTTTCCTCTCAAAGTCCAATCTAGAATTTATGACTTGAATTATGCCTTTTGTTTATAGTAGTGATTATTGTAGTTAACCCTTATAGGAATAGAGGATGACTTTTTTTTAGAACAGCTCTTCTGGGTCACTTATGAAATATCCTCTTCCTTTTATGATGGCTGTACTTTAAAAAGGAATTATTTTGCAGACTGGGTACTGTGCTGATGAGAATTACTGCTGCTATAAATAATAGACTATTTGTAATTCTTATCTGCTTCCCATTTTCCCAACATTTACAAATATTAAATGTTGATGGGTGACTATCATCTGTATTGGCTTCAGACTCAATAGTCATGTGTTGATAAAGAGGATGAAAAAAGGTATTTTATTACTGCTGTTGATGATGCTTGTATTAACCAAAGCATTTTTTTACACTAGTGAATCTTATACTTCCAAAGGAATAGAACGCTTTATTTTCACCATTCAAGAGATCAACAAAAATATTCAGTTCCAGAGCAATCTCACACTTGGCTACAATATCCATGACAACTATTTGAAAACTCTTGGCACTTCAGAAGTCTTGCTGGACATGCTCTCTACCGGAAAAGCCAATGTTCCCAACTACAGCTGTGGAAGGAAGGACAACCTATTGGCTCTTCTTGATGCAGCTGACAGAGAGATTTCCATCCAGATGTCAAAATTAGTAGGAACCTACAAAGTCCCACAGGTGTGTATGTGTGTGTGTTTCTCTATATAGTAAAGTGAGTGTGATGGTAGTGGGTATAGGATAGTTCCATCCATATCTTCTCTATGGAATTCGAGCTGCTTTTCACTATGTCCATTATAGGTGTCATGGCTGGGAACTGGGATACACATTAGGAAGGGAGCATGTATCAAAATAGTTACATTTTCTCATGTTACCAACTCTATTGCTTTGGGGGCTTCTGCTGCATAATTGTGAAGGTGAGGAGAGGCTCTGTGCCCAATCAAAGGGTCTGTGCAATAGAAAAGTGCAGCTTAGAAAAATGATGATAATGCTGAACAAATGCAATATTCATGAAAATAATTGTGAAAGAGATTATTTGCATCCATCAAAGAAAGGGACTAAGTTACTTGGCATTAAATTCACAGATTTTATGGAGAAACGGTTAAACTAAACAATGGGGACAGAGAGTTAATTGATACAAAACACTTTTCTCCCCAGCAATCTAAAAGTAACGAGTAAAATAATAAATATAAATATAAATAAATAATCAGTGCTTGTAACAGAGATGTTTCTGCAGATAAGAATATCAACCTTCCTCTCAAGGAAAATTATTTTGATAATGTGTGCTATACCATATGCACTAATAAAACAGGGGTAAGGAAGTAGAGGAACTCAGGCACAAAACAGGTTATGTAGAAAGTAACCACAGGGTCAATTAAAAAGGACTCCAATGTCTGTACATTAACACACAGAGTATGAGGAATAGGGTGAATTAGAAATTCAAGTAAATGAGGGCAGATATGATATTGTTGCCGTTATGGAAACTTGGTGGGATGAAGCCCACACATGAAATACACAGTTAGAGGGATTTAAATTATTTAAAAGAAACAAAGCAAATAAAAGAGGAGGGGGAGTTGCAATATATATAAGAAATAACTACATCTTCAAATCTTCATCAATGACTTGGACGAGGGGATAGATGGGGAACTCATCAAATTTGCAGATGACACCAAACTGGCAGGAATAGCCAACTCTCCAGAAGATAGGCTCAAGATACAGAAGGAGAGAACATTGGGCGCTATCAAACAAAATGAAATTCAATGGTGAAAAAAGTAAGGTTCTACATTTAGGCAAGAAAAACAAAATGCACAGGTACAGCATATGTGGCACCTTGCTCAACAGTAGTAACTGTGAGAGGGATCTTGGAGTCCTAATGGACAACGATTTAAATATGAGCCAGCAGCTGCCAAAAAGGCCAACATAGGTCTAGGCTGTGTTGCTGGAATTGGCTATCTCTAGTTTGATGAAAAGAAGGTGACATGATAGCAGTGTTCCAATATCTCAGGGGATGCCACAAAGAAGGAAAAACAACAAAAAAGCAATGAAAAGGCTTAGCGAATCGTAAGCAGCAGAAGCGGAGAGTAGGAGTTTTGCAGGAGTCCTGTCAGGGGACGGTTTTCTGGTAGGAGCCCATGATCCAAACCGTGAGAGGATATTAATTAACATTGGCTTGTGAACGTTCCTCGCGCCTGGACTGTTTGCTGAGGGAAAGGACTATTCCATCTGCCATTGTTATTGCTGGCGTGGTCCCTTCTGGATACGGCGAACTGTGGTCCAGCTAGGCCATACGAAAGAGGACAGTAAGAATATATTGATTTACGATCACCCAGGACTTGGTGGGGTTTGTGGAAGCTTGTGGATGCTCCCCACGACTTGACGGTTTACTAAAGACAGGGATTATTTCATCTGGCCAGTGGTTTTTCTGGCACCCTCCCTTTCCAGATATGATGAACTGGGTTCCAGTTTGGCCATAGGAAAAAGAAAAATAAGAGGACATTAATTTACAATCATTCAGGATTTGGTATGTTTTGGTTTGTTCTGATCTGTGGCTTGACTGCTGGCAGAGGGGAAGGACTGTTCCATCCGGACAACATTATCGCTGGTGTCACCCTTCCCTATTACGACAAACTGTGTCCCCCGGTGCCTCCCCTGCGGGATTGATGACATCGAATATTTCTCCTTTTGCTATTTTTACAACAATGGTGAATGGGGATGGGGAGAAATGGAGCAGCAAGATCGTGGCTTCTGACTTTATCTCCGAGACTCTGCGGGGTCCCATGGGGGAGAGCTGTGATCATCTGGACAGCAGCCCCACGTGGCCTCTTTTGACCAGCGGTAATTTGCCCCTTTATGTGTTTTTGCATGTTCATCTGACACTGAAGTTGACCATCTTGACTATAGGGGCAGCTACAATTAATCAATGAACAGACAAACCTGGTCTATCTGGGAGATTATTACATATATGTTTATTACATCCCTGCATTAAGTTTTAGTTGCTTTTAAACTCTCTTATCTTTTTACCTCGGGGATGGTGGGTATATTGGTGTATCTGAAGTGTGGATGGAGTGGGTGGACAGGAGATTGTAGTGATTGGTTTTGAGAGTATGAGTGAGTCGGGGACTAGGGTCCAGGTCCCCTCCACTGAGTGTGGAAACAGAAGCGGAGTGGGGCTTGATTTCGATCCCCAGCTCAGTTGGAATGGAATGTATGGCCTGCAAGGAGTGAGGAGGACCAGCGAGGAGGGGGAGGGGATCTCTGGGTGTGGGGGGGACTGGGCATTACGGTCATAATGGGGAGAGGTAGGTATGGTGGGAGCCGAAGGGTAGGCCGCTCTCGGGGAGCTAGAACTCGCTGGCTAAAAGCGATTTCTTGTTCTGGCCCCTCTGATTTGGTTCCATCTACCTCAGCTCGAGTACCTGGTGACTGGTTAATTCAGGGCCCTAGGCTCAAGCTGCTGCTGTTGAGTGCCAGGTCAATTGTCAACAAAGCCCCGTCGTGCGGGATTTAATCTTGGACAAGGGGACTTACCTGGCAAGCATAACTGAGACCTGGCTGGGTCACGAGGGAGGGGTTCCCCTCGAAGAGATGTGCCCAGATGGGTTCTCAGTTCTGCATCAGCCGCGACCCCAGGGAAGGGGTGGAGGAGTGGCTATTATAGCTTGCCGGAATCTTTCTCCTCATAGGAGCCCTGCCCCATAGATTGTTGGGTGAATGAATGGTATGGATGACCTGCAGGAAGGGAGGGGGACCAGCGGGGGGGAAGGGGTCTCTGGTGGGGGTGAGAGCCGGAACATCTCGGTCATAATGGGAAGAGGCAGATATAGCGGGAGCAGAGGGAAGGGCCGCTCTCGGGGAATAAGACCTCGCTGTTTACAAGCGATCCCTTGTTCCGGCCCCTCTGATCCGGTTCCATCTTGCTCAACCCGGATACCTGGCAACCAGGGTTCTCAGGGCCCTGCGCTCAGGATGCTGCTGCTTAATGCCAGGTCAATTATCAACAAAGCCCCCCTGATACGTGATTTAATCACAGAGGAGGGGGCAGACCTGGTGTGTGTTACCGAGACCTGGCTAGGGCAGGAGGGGGGAGTAGCCCTCTCTGAGATATGCCCAGCCGGTTTCTCGGTGCAGCATCATTCTCGACCCCAGGGAAGGGGGGGAGGAGTGGCAATTATAACGCGTGGAAATCAGCATCCTCGTAGGATCCCTGCCCCGGAGATTGTTGGGTGTGAGACGCTCCTTCTGAAGTTGGACTTAGGGGTTGAGGTGGGCCTTTTGTTGACGTACCTGCCTCCCAACTGCATTGCAAAGGCCCTGCCCAGGCTGCTCGAGGCGGTAGCGGGGTTGGCGGTTGAGTTCCTCAGGCTCATGGTGCTAGGGGACTTTAACCTGTGTTCACCCGGTGAATCCTCTGATGCAGCCCAGGAGTTCATGGCTTCCATGACAACCATGGACCTGACCCAAGTAGTTCAAGATCCGACTCATGAGGGGGGTCACACGCTTGACCTAGTGTTTCTCTCGGGGCAGTGGAAAGATGATCTGAAGCTGAGGGGTCTAGCCATCTCCCCTTTGTCGTGGTCAGATCATTTCCTACAGAGGTTAGACTTCATGGCACCACTCCTCCTTAAGTGGTTCCGCTTCAGGCGCATAATGAAACCAGAAGGATTCCAAAGGGAACTTGGGGAGATACCTAAATCCCTGGTACACAATTCATCTGAGTCCCTGTTGGTGGCCTGGAATAGGGCGGCATCAGGGGCGTTGGAACGGATTGCGCCTTTGCGACCTCTCCGTGGCAGTGGATCCAGGAAGGCTCCTTGGTTTACTGAGAAACTCCAGGAGATGAAACGCCACAAGAGATGTCTAGAGCGATGCTGGAGAGCCAGTAAAGCTGAATCTGATCGAACACTACTAAGAACCTTTATTAGGACTTATTTAGTGGTGATACGGGTGGCAAAATGTTCGCATTTTACCGCGCTTATTGCATCCGCCGATTCACGCCGTCCCCCTGTTTAGGGTGACTTGTTCCCTCCTTGCTAAGGGGGGAGTCAAGGAGCCCTTGCAGGGCAGAGCTGAGGAATTTGTACAGTTTCTGGTGGATAAAGTCACTCAGATCCGGACAGACCTGGACTCCAATTGGGCAGAACAGGCCGAGATGACTGGGGCAGGTCTTAGCCTTGTGGTATGGGATGAATTTGAGCTAGTTACTCCTGAGGATGTGGACAATGCCATGGGAGTGATGAGCTCCTCCACTTGTTTGTTGGACCCATGTCCCTTCTGGCTGGTTTCGGCCAGCAGGGACGTTTCACGTGGCTGGCTCCAGGCGTTGGTTAACGCTTCTTTGAAAGAGGGATACGTTCTGCAACCCTTAAAAGTTGCAGTAGTGAGGCCCCTCCTCAAGAAGCCTTCCCTGGACCCAGTGGATTTAAAAAACTTTCATCCAGTCTCCAACCTGCCCTTTGTGGGTAAGGTTGTAGAGAAAGTGGTGGTGCTACAGTTCCTAAGGTTATTGGATGATGCTGATTATCTAGATCCCTTTCAATCAGGATTCAGGCCCGGCTACAGTACAGAAACTGCTTTGGTCACCCTGAAGGATGATCTCTGGTGAGCCTGGGATGGAGGTTATTCCTCCATCCTGGTGCTACTTGACCTCTCAGTGGCTTTCAATACCATTGACCATGGTATCCTTCTGCGCCGACTCGGCGAGTTGGGAGTGGGAGGCACCATATTATGGTGGTTCTCCTCCTACCTCTCTGATAGGACACAGTCGGTGTTGACAGGAGGACAGAGGTCGACCCCTAGGCCCCTGGTTTGTGGGGTGCCACAGGGCTTGGTCCTCTTGCCTCTCTTGTTTAACATCTACATGAAACCACTGGGTGAGATCATCTGATGACACGGGGTGAGGTTTCAGCAATACTCTGATGACACCCAGCTGTACATCTCCACCCCATCTTAGTTCAGGGAAGCAGCTGATGTGATGTGCCAGTGCCTGAACGATTTTAGGGTCTGGATGGGAGTGAACAGGCTCAAGCTCAACCCTGACAAGACTGAATGGCTATGGATATTGCCCCCTAGAGACTATGTCGATTGTCCCTCCTTGGTTCTTGGGGGAGAGAAATTAACTCCCTCAGAACAGGTTCGCAATTTGGGTGTCCTCCTAGATCCACAGGTAAAATTGGATCAACATCTGTCAGCTGTGGCTAGGGGGACCTTTGCACAAGTACGCCTGGTGCACCAATTGCGACCCTTCTTGGATAGGGAGGCTTTACTCACGGTCACTCACAGCCTCATCACCTCCCGGCTTAATTACGGTAACACACTCTACATGGGGCTACCCTTGAAGAGTGTCCAGAGACGGCAACTGGTTGAAAATGCAGCTGCACGAGCTGTGATGGGTGCACCAAGATACACCCATGTGACACCTATCTTCCGCCAGCAGCATTGGCTGCCCATTAGTCTCCGGACACAATTTAAGGTGTTGGTTATTACCTTTAAAGCCCTTTATGGCTCAGGACCAGGATATCTTCGAGACCGCATCCTACCACATACCTCCCTACGACCGGTTAGGTCCTACAGAGTTGGTCTCATCCAGGTCCCGTGAACCAAGCAATGCCGGTTGGCAGGACCGCGGGGGAGAGCCTTCTCTGTGGTGGCTCTGTCTCTATGGAACCAACTACCACCGGAGATCCGGACCATCCCCACCTTTCTGGCCTTCCGTAAAGCTATCAAAACCTGGCTCTTCCAGCAGGCATGGATATAGAGACCAGTGATAATATACTGGAATGGTCACCCCATGTATGAATGAGTGAAAAATGTTTTTTTTTAACTTTTATAATGTATTTTTAAACTTTTTAATCATTGTTTTAACCGATTGTTCATCTTATACCTCCGAGACTGCCTTCTCCAACATATCTCCCTAAGACCGATTAGAGCCCACAGAGTTGGTCTGCTGGTGGTCCCGTCAGCCAAACAATGTCAGCTGGCGGGCCCACGAACGAGGGCCTTCTCTGTGGCAGCACCGGCTCTCTGGAATACACTACCCCCCGAGATCCGCATTATTCCCACCGTGCCAGCCTTCAGAAAAGCAGTTAAAACATGGCTTTGTCGACAGGCCTGGGGCCAATGATTTTAATACAACACTGATCATTCTTGGCCCCATGAATGATTTATTCTTTGGGTTTTTAAATTGTGGTTTTTAATGTTTTTTTAATGTTTTAATATCTATTGTTTTTAATGCTTTTCATATTTGTTGTTGCATGTGAATTTTTACTGTTGTGAGCCGCCCAGAGTCTCTGTGGAGTGGGCGGCATATAAATGCAACTAATAAATAAATAAATAAAATAAATGTTGTACGCCGCCTAGAGTCCCTAAGGAGTTGGGCGGCCTATAGGTTTGAAAAATAAATAAATAAACAAACAAACAAACAAACAAACAAACAAACAAACAAACAAACAAACAAACAAACAAACAAACAAACAGGGAGTCAAGCTATTCTCCAAAACACTTGAGGGTGGGACAAGAAGCAATGGGTTGAAACTAATTAAGAAGAGAAGGAATTTAGAAAGAAGGTTAGAAACTAAATAAGAAGAAGGAATTTCCTGACAGTTAGAATAATCAATCAGTGGCACAACTTGCCTCCAGAAATTGTGAAAGTTCCAACACTGGAAGTTTTTAAGAAGAGATTGGACAACTATTTGTCTGAAATGGTGTAGGGTTTCCGGGGTTGGATTAGAAGACCTCCACTTCCAACTCTGTTATTCTGTTAATTCCAATTTTATCTACTGTTAATAAAACATATATATCTTATAGCCTCATAGTGACCACTACCATTAATTAATCACTCTATTGAAAAAAATTACAAGCATATTAGCCAAAATTACAAGCAAATAATAATAATAATAATAATAATAATAATAATAATAATAATAATAATAATAATAATAATAATAATAATAATAATAATAATAATAATAATAATAACAATAATAATAACAATAATAACAATAACAATAACAATAACAATAACAATAACAATAATAATAACAACAACAACAACAACAACAACAACAACAACAACAACAGAGTTGGAAGGGACCTTGGCGGTCTTCTAGTCCAACCCCCTGCTTAGGCAGGAAACCCTACACTACTTCAGACAAATGGTTATCCAACATCTTCTTTAAAAAGGCCAGTGTTGGAGCATTCACAACTTCTGGAGGCAAGCTGTTCCACTGATTAATTGTTCTAACTGTCAGGAAATTTCTCCTTAGTTCTAAGTTGCTTGTCTCCTTGTTTTGTTTCCACCCATTGCTTCTTTTTCTACCCTCAGGTGCTTTGAAGAATAGTTTGACTCCCTCTTCTTTGTGGCAACCCCTGAGATATTGGAACACTGCTATCATATCTCCCCTAGTCCTTCTTTTCATTAAGCTAGACATACCCAGTTGCTGCAACCGTTCTTCATGTTTTAGCCTCCAGTCCCCTAATCATCTTTGTTGCTCTTCTCTGCACTCTTTCCAGAGTCTCAACATCCTTTCTACATCGTGGCGACCAAAACTGAATGCAGTATTCCAAGTGTGGCCTTACCAAGGCATTATAAAGTGGTATTATTACTTCACGTGATCTTGATTCTATCCCTCTGTTAATGCAGCCTAGAACTCTGTTGGCTTTTTTGGCAGCTGCTGCACACTGCTGGCTCATATTTAAATGGTTGTCCACTACCTGTGCATTTTGTTTTTCTTGCCTAAATGTAGAACCTTACTTTTTTCACCATTGAATTTCATTTTGTTTGATAGCGCCCAATGTTCAAGTCTGTCAAGATCCTTCTGAATCTTAAACCTATCTTAAACCTATCTTCTGGAAAGTTGGCTATTCCAGTTTGGTGTCATCTGCAAATTTGATGAGTTCCCCATCTATCCCCTCATCCAAGTCATTGTTGAAAATGTTGAAGAGTACTGGGCCTAAAACAGAGCCTTGGGGTACTCCACTGCATACTTCCCTCCATGTAGCTGAAGTTCCATTGAGCACTACTCGTTCAGTGCGGTTGGTCAGCCAGTTTTGAATCCATCTGGTGGTGTTGCTGTCTAACCCACATTTTTCTACTTTATCTAGTAATAGGTTATGGTCTACTTTATCAAATGCCTTACTGAAGTCCAAGTAAACTATATCAACAGCATTCCCCTGGTCCACTAATTTTGTCACTTTGTCAAAGAATGCAATAAGATTAGTCTGGCATGATCTGTTTTTGACAAACCCATGTTGGCTTTTGGTTATTACATTGTTTGCTTCTAGGTGTTCGTTGATTCATTGCTTGATTATCTTTTCCAAAATCTTCCCTGGTATTGAGGTCAGGCTGATAGGTCTGTAGTTTCCTGGATCTATTTTTTCCCTTTTTTGAAGTTGGGAACTACATCAGCTCTTTTCCAGTCCTCTGGCAGTTCCCCGGTGCTCCAGGGTCTTTGAAAGATATAGTTCAGTGGTTCTGAGATCTCATCTGCCAGTTCCTTCAGAACCTTGGGGTGTAATCCATCCAGTCCTGGTGATTTGAACTCATCTAGGGTAGACAGGTGTTCACTTACCATTTTCTTCCCTATTTTAACTTGTGTTCCTAATATGTTTTTTGTGATGCTGTTTTTGACGGGTTGGACTATTTTTTCCCTTTGTGTAAAGACAGATGCAAAAAAAATGAGTTAAGTAGCTCTGCTTTCTCCCTGTTGCTTGTCACCTTCTTGCCGCTTTCTCCCTGCAATGGACCAATTGTTTCCTTGACTTTTTTCTTGTTTTTAATACGTTGGAAGAAGTTTTTTTGTTACTTTTTACTTTTATCGCAAGCCTTTGTTCATTGTGAGCCTTAGCTTTCCTCACTTAATCTTTACAGGCTTGGGCTATTTTCTGGTATTCTGCCTTAGTTATTTGCCCCTCTTTCCACTTTTTATACTTGTCCTTTTTGACTTTCAATTTGTCAGAGAGTTCTTTATGCAGCCATGCTGGTTTCTTTTGAGACCTATTATTTTTCTTCTTTATTGGTATTGTGCTAAACTGGGCTTTTATAATCTCACATTTCAAAATTTCCCAAGCTTCTTGAGTTGTTTTCCCCTTGAGGATTCTTGTCCATGGAATCCTTCCCAAACTTTCTCTAAGTTTATTGAAATTAGCTCTCTTAAAGTCCAAGACTCTAGTTTGACTTTGTTCTACTGCTTGTGTTTGCATAATGTTGAATTCCAATATTGCATGATCACTTGCCCCCAAGGTTCCTGTAGCTTCAACACCTTCTATCATTTCATCTCTGTTAGTGAGAATTAAGTCCAATATGGCTGATCCCCTTGTTCCCTTCTCTACTTTTTGGGTAACAAAGTTGTCTGCTAGGTTTGTTAGGAACCTGTTGGATCTTCCACTTGGTGCAGAGTTTGTCTCCCAGTTGATGTCAGGGTAGTTAAAATCCCCCATTACTATTGTGATGTGCTTCCTACATACCTTAGTTAGCTGACTAGCAAAAAGTTCATCTACTTCCTCCGTTTGGTTGGGTGGCCTATAGTATAGACCTATGGCAATGTCATTTCCCTCTCCTTTAATTTTGACCCAGATGGATTCAAGATAATTTTCATTATTGTTGTGCTCTATTTCTATAGAGATGTTGTTATTTCTTATGTATAGTGCAACTCCACCTCCTCTTTTATTTGGTCTATTTCTTTTAAATAATTTAAATCCCTCTAGCTGTATATTCCATTTGTCAGTTTCATCCCACCAAGTTTCCGAAATGGCAACTATATCATATCTTCAGTGGTGGGTTCCTACCAGTGCGATCCACTCTATAGCACCAGTAGCAGCCTGCTGGTGACATCACAGTACCAGTGCGGTCAGTTGCCGGTGCCTGGATGCTGCCATTTTTTTGAATTTTTTTGAATTTTTTTAAAAAATTTCTTCTGCGCATGCCCAGAAGCCCAGATTCCACCACGGCTCATGCACTGCCTTCCTACCCCACAGTGAGTCCAAGCAGGGGAGGATGGCTGAGGGAGCGCGTGAGACGCTGAAAGAACAGGTGGCAGGAGCTATCTCCATTCCCCTCCCTTCAGCAGTCCGAGAAGCCATGAACGCGTGGTGATGATCCTAGGCATTTTCGCACATTTGAGGCTTCTCGAGCTGCTGAGGGGAGGGGGAATGGGCGGCAGGACCTATCTCAGTTCCTCTCCCTTCAGCAGTCTGAGCCACGCCCCCGGTCACATGGCTGGTAAGCCACACCCACAAAATAAGCCACACCCACAGAGTGGTAGTAAAAAAATTAGGAACCGTCCCTGCATATCTTCCCTCATTTACTTGAATTTCTAATTCACCCTGTTTATTCCTCATACTCTGTGCATTGGTGTATAGACATTTGAGTCCATTTTGAGTCCATATTAGCCAAAACTATCTTCCATTTTTATATAAAGTCTTCTTAATAATCTGTGTTTAATATTTTAAACAATGGCCAATCAACAAACGATTTTAAGATGTTTATCAGAACAAAGTTGGATTTATTAAAAACTCATATTTTGGAGTTCCCTTCTTCATTGCTTCTCCAGGTCAGTCATAGAATTACTTCAGAGACTCTGAGTGATAAAAGTAAATTCCCTTTTTTCCACCGGATGCTCCTCAAAGAAGGGTTTCGGTATTCGGCAATTGTCCAAGTGCTTCTTCATTTCAGATGGACTTTGATTGGTCTCCTTGCTCCGGACACAGAGGAGGGAGAGAATTTCCTCAGGACTTTTCCACATTTGCTTGTCAGGAATGGAATTTGTGTTGTTATATCACAACAATTCTCAATGAGTGGATATCCAGTACCCTTGAGGGGTTCCAGCTTTTCTCAGTGGAAACAAGTCAATGTCTTTGTTCACTTCACAGAACACATTATCATTTCAAATACATTTCATATTTTTCATCTAACACTTGACACTTTGTCAGGACCCATTAGAGAGAAAATCTGGATCACCACAACTTTGGGAAACTATATAATGACTCATCTTGGATATCACAAATACATCCATAGTATTTGGAGCTTTGAATTTATGCAAAAAATAAGCCCAAAATATGGTGCTTTTGAACCCTTTTCCTTTGTAGACTCCCAGTATGAAGACAAGAATTTTCAATGCTCTTTTTCAAAGCATGTTTTTTCTGTCAAAGTCCGGAAAAGATGCACCCAAAAAACTCCAGTGGAGACAGAAGATGAACTGAACGGGATATTGGTTGAAAACAGTGACTCTGTTTACATTATCTTTATGACTCTGGCCCACGTCTTGAAGGCTGCATATTCATCCAGATCCTGGAGGAGAACAAAGGAGGCCCAAGACACACTGGAGGCTCCAAGGCTGCAGCCGTGGCAGGTATGGGGTCCCAACAAGGATCCAACAAACCACATTCCTCTGGAGAAGGAATCCATTAGAGAAAGAGGGGAATCATATCAACCTCCTTGTGCTACAAAAGGCCAATAGATTTGGCCAATCTACTTGCTTGGGGGATAATTTACCAAGGAGCTGGTACCAGATATATTTGGATATTGAACATTTCTAATTTTAAAGTTGTGATTGCACTTTTAAAAATATCCTGTATCTATGGTTTGTGATGAGCATTGTAGAATTTTACTTTTATAAATTTGAAGGAGACCCTGAGAACAACTGATGGCCTGAGCCTCAGCTGGGTTCTATTTTCCCAGTGTGAGTGGCTGATGAATCATGCTGGATGAAGCAGGCAACTTGCAGCTGTTTATTCCTGCCGAAAGAGAGATAGGGCGTTGTCTTCTCCTGAACGCCCATTCTCGTAGGGTGGAGCTAGCCTCCAAGATCGGGAATGACACATATCGCAGCCAATTAGGACTGAGTCTGGAAACATATAAAAGCCGTCCTTCCAAGGTACACCCCCTCTTGAGACGAAGGACAGGCCAGACTCACGGTACTCCCCAACTGAAAAACCAATTGAATCTTCCTAATCATGGGGGGGACTTGGAGGCTAGCTCCACCCTACGAGAATGGGCGTTCAGGAGAAGACAACGCCCTTTCTCCATAGTGGGTGGAGCTAGCCTCAAAGATTGGGACATGCCAAAGCCGAACGTCCCTAGGGAGGGCCACACAACCCCTAGTCCAACACCCCCGGCGTTACGACCGACTGTAAAACCTGCCGGCCAAAGTCAGCTTCTTCCGAAGCAAAAGCATCCAACTTGTAGTGCCTGATGAAGGGAATGGGCGAAGTCCAAGTGGCCGCCCTGCACACCTCCAGAATGGATGCCCATGAGTTCCAGACCGCAGTAGTCGCGGCGCTTCACGTTGAATGCGCCGTCAGTCGTCCCGGCAAGGTGAGATCCTGCAGCTCGTAAGTAGCGGCAATCACCCCTCGAATCCAATGGCCAATCATCGGGGACGAAGCCTTTCGTCCCATGGAAGCCTGTTTGAACCCCAGGAAGAGGGACTCCAACCGTCGGAAGGAAGCAGTACGCTGAATATATATTTCGACCGCCCGTCGTACATCAACAGTATGCCATTGTCGTTGATCCTCAGAGACGGGCTGAGGGTAAAAAGAGGGTAGGACAATTTCCTGAGCCCGATGAAAAAGGGAGTTCACCTTAGGGAGGAACGTAGGGTCCAATTGCAGAACGACCCTGTCCGCATGTATCACAAAGAGGTCGCTTCTGACCGAAAGAGCCGCGAGCTCCGAAATCCGTCGAGCTGACGTTATAGCGACCAGAAAGGCAACCTTCTGGGTCAGGCGTTCGAGCGAGGCCATGCGCAGGGGTTCGAAGGGGTCCCTTGTAAGACCCAGGAGGACCTTGTGAAGGTCCCATGAGGGATACCTATGTACCACCGGTGGCGAAATATTCGCTGCCGCCCTAAGGAAGCGACGCACTAGTGCATGGTTGGAAAGGGGCTCAGAAGACATACACGATAAAACAGTGGAGAGGGCGGCGACCTGACGTCTCAAGGTATTGGGAGCCAACCCCTTTTCTAATCCGGTTTGTAAGAACTGAAGCACCTGGATCACTGACAGGTCCAGAGGGCAGATGGTCCTGGACGAGCACCAGTCACAGAACACCCTCCAGGTGGAGTTGTATATCCGAACCGTGGAAGACCAACGGGATGACAGCAGTGTGTTGACGATGTTATCCGGCACCCCGCGAATGTCTAGTGTGCGCCGCTCAAGCGCCAGGCGGTCAGCTGATACCAGTGCGGATCTGGATGCAGCACTGACCCCTGGGAGAGCGACGACTCGGTCGGCGGGATCCGCCAATGAGGGCAGACAGAGAGGGCCCTGAGATCTGCAAACCACGTCCTCCTCGGCCAGTGAGGGGCTAGAAGGATGACTTCCGCCCTCTCGAAGAGAACCTTGCGAATCACTCTCGGAATCAGCGGAAGAGGGGGGAAAGCATACAGAAGGCCTCTGGGCCACGGACAGCAGAGAGCATCCACCCCCTCCGCCCTGGGCGCCAGGAACCGGGAAAAATAGCGGGGCAGTCTCGCATTCTGAGGGGTCGCGAACAGATCGACCAGTGGGCGGCCGAACCTGATGTTGAGCTCCTGAAAGAGCGCTGAGTCCAGACACCATTCCGCCGCGTCCACCTCATGCCGGCTTAGCCAATCCACCGTCCTGTTGGTCACTCCTGAAATATACTCTGCCCGGATGGACAAGAGATGAGTCTCGGCCCACAAGCCCAGTGCCTTGGCCTCCGCCATGAGGCCCCGGGACACCGTGCCCCCCTGGCGGTTTATGTGGGCCTTCGTGGTGATATTGTCGGTCAGCAGGAGGACATGTTGACCTGAAAGAATGTCCTGGAACCGGCGGAGGGCGAGAAACGATGCCTTGAGCTCCAGCAGGTTGATGCTGAGCGTTGACTCTTCCCGTGTCCAACTGCCCTGGGCCACCCTGGACTGAGTGTGGGCCCCCCATCCGCTCAGGCTGGCATCGGTGGTCACTGTCACTCGGGCGGGGTCGGTGAAGTCGGACCCCCGTGTTATCGCCGGTGAGCGCCACCACTGGAGGGACCGTCGCACCAACGCGGGAAGACGTACCTTGGCTGAGGACGTGCTCCTGCACGCCTTCTGAAAAGGTAAAAGAAACCATTGGAGGTCTCTGGAATGCAGCTGTGCCCAAGGTGTCACATGAATCGCGGATATCATCTTGCCCAACAGGGACGAGAGAAGGTGGATGGGCACCTGTCCCTGTCCTAACACCTGCTGTGTTAGCTGGGCCAGATCGTCCAGGCGTTCTAGTGACAAGTACACCCTGCATTCCAGAGAGTCAATGATAGCCCCAAGGTGAGTGAGCCTCGTGGTGGGGCAGAGGTGACTCTTCTCCAGGTTAACCGAGAAGCCATGCTCCCGGAGCACCCCCAAGGTGATATTAGTGTCAACTTCGGCCTGTGCCGTGGAGGAAGACTGTACCAAAATATCGTCCAGATAACACTGGACCCTGACCAGAACTGCCCTGAGATGAGCCGCCAGCACCGCCAAGATCTTGGTGAAAACCCTGGGGGCCGAGGAAAGCCCGAAGGGCAGAGCAGAGTATTGATAATGCCCCTCCCCGTAACAAAAACGCAGGTATCGTTGGTGTGCTGGCCGAATGGGCACATGTAGGTAAGCCTCAGTGAGATCAATAGATGTCATGAGATCGCCCTCCCGTACACTAGTCAAGATAGACTGCAACGTGTTCATTTTAAATTTATTATACACCAAATAATCATTGAGAAGCTTCAAATTAAGGACTGCTCTCCACCCGCCCGAGGCCTTCTTGACGAGGAACAAATTGGAATAGAATCCTTGGCCTCACTGGTCCGCTGGCACCATCTGGATGGCTTCGATGTCGATGAGGTGTTGAATGGCGGACACTATGAGGGCCCGCTTCTCGGGATCCGGGGAGTGGGGACACCTCAGGAAGAATCCCGGGGGGATGGAGGCAAAGTCCAGCGCGAGCCCTAGAGAGATAGTCTCGCGAACCCACGCGTCAGATGTAACTGCCTCCCACCGCGCTGCGAATAAACGCAGGCGACCCCCAATGGGAGAGCAGGGTTCCACTATTTGTAGCGGCGGAAGGGGCGCCTGCCTGCTCCCCGAAAAGGGCGCTTGTTGGATTGATCCCCTCTATTACGGTCCTGCCCCTGGTTCTGCCTCCCCCAGGACTGACACCTGTTCTGGGAATAGGAAGGTGCCCTGTAAGGGCGTCTAGGGGCAGGAGAAGGGGTTGGGGCGGGCGGCTTATTCTGGGCCTTGTGCGTAGAATTAGGTAATACTTTCTGTTTGTCCTTCAATTCTACAAGGTAAGGGTCCAAGGCATCCCCAAAAAGTGACTGACCCTTCATGGGAGCCACGGCCAGGCACCACTTATGCCGACAATCTGCCGGCCAGCTCCGCAGCCAGTGCATGCGGCGCACCACCACCACTGATCCCATCGCCCTGGCCGCGAACCAAGATGCCTGGAGCGTCGCATCTGATGTGAACTGCGAGGCTGCAATTAATTTATTAATATCTTGCCGCGTGTGGGTATCCGAAGTCGGGGTACGATCCTGCAATGCCCGTAGCCATCTAATAGACGTGTGGCAAAAAATGAGGCCGTAGACGAGGCCCTAATGGCCCAAGCTGCCAACTGGTGAGTGCGCTGGAGGGCCTGTTCCGTGCGCCTATCCTCTGGGCGCAGCAACTCCTCCAAATCGCCCGGCATCTGCGCAGCCGTGTAAAGCGCCTTGATGGGGGCATCAATGGGTGATAGGGGGAGATGCTGAGCCAGGCCCTGGGCCACGTTGAAAAAATGTTTATCCAGCGACGAAGGAAGGGCCCCACCGGACGGTGCTTGCCATTGCTTCAACACCGAATCTATAAAGAGTTTCGGGGCCAGGATGACCTCAGCCTGAGAGGTAGACTCCTCAAACAGTGGGTCACCTAGTTCCTCCTCCTGAGGTTTGGGGTCCGAGGATGAAACCTTGGCCGTAGCCTTTGCCTTATGCAATAAGGACTTAAAAAGGCTCGGGTTAAAGAGGCCTGTTGAGACTGGGGTCTCCGGTGCCATATCCTCATCAGCGGATAGTTCTAGAACCTCCTCAGGGGTCTCTGGGTCCTGCAGGGGGTCAGGTGAGTCCTGCTGGGTGAAGTCCACTAGTTCCACCGTGGGGGATGGGCCCGGCGTGGAATCCCGGCATGGCTTGGGAGGGACAGGAACTGGTGTGGCCGGAGCAGAGGCTTGCTTCAGCCCAGTGGCGATTCCCTTCTGGATGGCCATCTGGACCATGGCCTGTACCTCCGGACTATGGAATAGCTCCGAAGCAGTCATGAGGCTGGTCGTGCCGGACACCTCCTGTCTAGGCCTGGGATCCTCCCATACGTCTCCTTCCCCCAAACACAGGTTGGGGTTATCTAAGGAGAATGCCCCCGAAGATTGTCTGGACCTGCTGCCAGAGTGACCACTAGGTGCCTTGGGTGGAGGGGGCATGGTGGATTCAGTGTCCTGGGCGGCGATGGTGCCCTCAGGGGATTTGGCCTGTCTGGTCCCCTCCCCCTGGGGGGCCCTGGGGACCTCCGCGGCCCTCTCCCTGGATCGTTGCCTCAGAGGGGAACGATCCCTATGTGAACCCTGCCTGGGAATGGGGTCCCTCTTCTGGGAGGAAGCCCTTGAGGTATCCCTGGCTGAAGGGGTCCTGGATCTCTCCCTGCTAGAGGGAGCCTTATTCCCGTCCTCCGAGCCGTCCTGGTCCCGGCTGGACTTCGCCTTTGCCTTGCCCACTTTGGAAGCTTTATTGGCCATCGGGCGAGAGATTAGATGCTGGGGGGGGCGTCGCTCCTCTTCGCCTCAGCCGCGGCTCGGAAAACTTTTCAAACTGCGCTGCCGGCGCTCAGAGCGCATGCGCGAACAAAGGCACGGTGGGCGGAGCGATCCAAGGCTGACGGCAATTCAAAAATGGCCGCCGGCACCAAAAACCATTGACGAGGCTGACGCTCCTCTTGCTGGCACCTCGCAGTCTAACGATGCAGGCCCACACCGCGCTTAGAGATCGGCTTCCCAGACGCTCCAACCTTCACAAGCACACCAGCGTCTTCGCAGTAGAGAGAGAGAGGGGTTGCTCGCCCAAGCGCCTGGCTTCTGCGAGATGCGATCGAGTCCAGGAGCTTCCGACAGCCTCTCTCTCAGCGGCGGCTGTGGCACAGGCCACCCAGGCAATCAATCGCCTAAGCGCGAAGCTTTTGCGATCGTGTGGATCTCTTTAAGGTCAGTGGATTGCCCTGCCGCAGGGAAGCGAACTACTGAGGGCTAGCCACACCCTGGTGGCTGCAGGCCCCAGGGAAGGCCGCAGGCCTGTTCCCAAGTACCCCACACTGAAGATGACACTGGGTGGGGTAACACTTACTGTGACAACCAAGATGATGACAGTTGTCAACCTTTCTCTGAATCAATGTAGAGTAATGATAGACTAAAGCTCTCAACCAAAGATTGGGGAGACACAGATCCTTGGCCAAGACTGAGTCGAAAGAGGGGGTGTACCTTGGAAGGGCAGCTTTTATATGTTTCCAGACTCAGTCCTAATTGGCTGCGATATGTGTCATTCCCGATCTTGGAGGCTAGCTCCACCCACTATGGAGAACTTCATGTTTCATTTCAAGTACTCTGACTAAAAGTTAGCTCAGAACTTTATGCAAAATGTTCCTTTGTTGTTTACAAGTCAGCCTATGCGACTTCTTTCACAAGACCAGAGTTGGTTGATTACATTTGTCCTTTTTAGTACAGGATTACATTTGTTGCATTTAATACAACATAGGAAAAAACTTTCCAATCTTATTATTCTCAGGAATTTCTTGCTGCGTGTAGTTTGTCAGTTTTGCAAGGAAGCTGGGACACATAGACAGCCCAGTTGGTAATTTAATCAACTCTAACTTTTGGTGGCTTGTTTCTACATAACTAGATCACTTCCTGACTGACTTGGTGTTGAAACATTATTTGAAACCTTTTTTATATCAATAGTATTCTTTTCCTATAGAAGTTATTGCTTTTCTTCTTCCTCCTCTAGGATTTTAAGGGGACTTTCCCTATTTGAAGGATTCCTTTGTTTTATATTTGTTTTGTTTGTTTGTTTGTTTGTTTGTTTGTTTGTTTGTTTGTTTGTTTGTTTTTGCATTTGTATGCCGCCCACTCCACAGAGACTCTGGGCGGCTCACAACAATAAAAATTCACATGCAACAACAAATATATAAAAAAACCATTAAAAACAGTAGATATTAAAACCTTTAAAAACATTAAAAAACCACAATTTAAAAACCCAAAGAATAAATCATTCATGGGGCCAAGAATGATCGATATTGTATTAAAATCATTAAAATCAAAATTTGTTTCTGTTTCCAAAAAGTTTTATTAGTACAAAATTACATAGATAATAGCTAAACATTAAATAGAAAGTACAAACATTTTTTTTTTAATTTTTCTCCCCCCTAACCCACCCCTTTCCCTCCCCCCCTCCCCCCCGGACTTCCCAGAGAGAGTACAGGGCATAATATCAATAAAATAAATTTAAATTAAATTAAAAAATTTTGACTTCCACCTTATTTTTTTTAAAACTTCAACTCCAAATTGTACACTAATAAAAATTCCTTCCTCCTCCTTTCAATCATCTACCCTTCACAACATTTCTTCACTGTTAACTAAGAATTAAATGATTATTACATAAATGATGACTAAGTATTAAATACAAAAACCTTAAACTTCATCATAAAATCAATCAGTATATAAATAACATACTATTACTATATATCAGATTATAAGCACTAATTACAAACTTTAAATAACCTTCCTCCCAAAAAAAAAATGTTAAATCTAATTGTAATATTTTATAACTGGATAAATAACAATTCCGAATCTTTCTCACAATTAAATAAAACTAAAATTGATATTACACAAAAAATAACTAAATAATAATACAAAAACCTTAAACTTCATCATAAATTCTACCACTCTATTAGTAACATAATGTTACTATGTATTAAATTATTAGGTTCAAAAAAGTTCTAAATCTTTAAAAAGAATTAATAATACTTTGAATAAGCCCCCCAACAAAAACAAAAGAAAAAAAAAGAATGCAAGAAGTAAAGAAAAGAAAAAAAATTAAGGAAAGAAGGGAAAAAGAAAAGTACAGTCATAATGGCAACCATCTGTCCAATAAACTTCAACACTGCATCTTATTGTATCTTGATGATGGTTGCATCTTTTTGTAACTTGATAATTTTGTAGTTGTCAGCTCGCCTCCCATCTGACCCCGATCTTCCATCTCCTTTTCCACACTGTAGACATCTGTCTGGCTCTGCCAATCATTTAAATTTTGTAAATCTGTTTCGATTTGAAGAGGAAGGGATGGGGTTCAAACCTTTAAAAACATTAAAAAACCACAATTTAAAAACCCAAAGAATAAATCATTCATGGGGCCAAGAATGATCGATATTGTATTAAAATCATTAAAATCAAAATTTGTTTGATACCTGCTGTAGAATGTTCCCTATAATTGATCAAATGTGTCTATTACATTTTCTCAATTCATATTTATTCAATATATCATTGACAAATTTTGCTGAACCTTTCTCGTTCACTTATAAACTTAGTGGTAACACTTGTTGTCTTGATTAAGCATGTTGGCGCATTAAAAAAACTGTAGAAGAAAAAGTCACACATGAAAATACCAGGTGGGATAACAAACCAAGGTTTCTGCTTTTAAAATTCCCGGATGTTTCTATTCCAGTTCCATCCCTTTCTGGAGAAGAATGAGTTCTACAATCTTTCCCACTGGAATCTTTACATGGACCATAATGGAGAAATAGCTGCAGATATGGACATCGAGTTCATGGTGATTTCGCCAGAGGGGGATTTGATGAAAAGGAAATTGGGGAGTATTGAAAGACAGAGAGTTATTATTAATGAAATTGCTCTTTCATTGATAAATGTGCTCAACAAGGTGGGTCAAAGATTGCTGTGTTTTCTCTTTTTTCTAAAGATTATGGCCCATTTCAAGTGGGTTAACTCTAGTCACCATGGTGGATGACCCTCACTGGGAGTTGAATGTACAGAAGAGAAAACTTAATGTTTTGTTAGATTGCTTGAGGGGACTTCAGTTCTATTCACAAAAATGTCCTTCAGATGCCATGATGAGGAATATCCTTTTAAACTGATTCAGTCATGTCCAATATTGGATGCTGTGTGGTTATTCTTTAGGATGGAGACCATAGATCAAGCTGGTGGGATATATTTAAGTGCTGGCATTTGTGTTCCTAATAGCCTCAGGTTCCTTTAACCAGCATCTGCATTAAGATTTGGACTGACTCAGATGAAATATAGTCATGACTGATTAGAGGTCCTGTTGGTCCATGTGAGAAATAAGCCTCACCTTGTCCAGATCGAGGAATGTCTCTCTTGAAAGGTCACTGATGTTCTATAATCTTTTTAAGCAGCCCAAACCTGGCCAGAGTTACCCATATCTCTCATTCACCCCACTGGGATAAGCAATAGGCCTTCCTCTCCTCTGAAGAAGCTCCAAAGATGTTTATGTTTCACATGAAATCATAAAGGCTCTTTTGATGTGAGATAATGCCCATAACCTGGAAAACTGAAGCACCAAAACAAGACTTTGAATCAAAGAAAAACCCTTCCTCGTTTTGGAAATAACAAGGGAGAATCTGAAAGGAAATGCTACTTAGATTTGGGCTTTAGCTTGTAAGAGGGCACTTCACCTGAAAAACCTAGAATGCATTTGTTTAATCTTTATCGCTAGCTACGTTAAGTTCCTCTGAGCAAAAAGGAGGATCCAAATTTAACTAATAAGAAATGTAGATTTGTCTTTCCATAAAAGTTGGTGCCCAAAATTGTAGTTCTTCAGTAGAAAAAGACCCAGATACAGAGCTGGACACAAGTCTTTTCAATTCCATCCCTCCAGTCTTTCTTAAGTAGAAAAATCCTTTATTTCAATGTTAGATGCCAAAAGCAAAGGGGAGTAAATGAATAATCTGCCAGTATTTATCTCTCCTAAATATGTTTGGAATGAGTCAATGATTTCATATTTATCTAAGTGAAGCCCAGGAACTATTTGGCTAATGTTAATGTCTACATCCATTTTCATGGATGCTTCATCTCAATATATTTTCTTTGGCATTTGTTCTTTTTCTGCTTAGTCTCTGCCTCAGTCCCAATGTGTGGAATGTTGTCATCCTGGATTTTTCAAGCGGAAGCGAGAAGGAGAGCCGGCTTGCTGCTATGACTGCATTCCTTGTCCTGAGGGGACCATCTCCATCCATGAAGGTGGGGGTCACCAAGGAAATGGGCAGGCCTTGTGGAAGTGGATTCATCTGAAACATGGTCCTGAAAGTTCAAGTTAAAAGATAGATTGATCAATTGTTTTTTGTTTTTGCCACCAGTTCAGCAGTTCGATTATCACTGGCTAAAAGTTGACTCAGCCTTCCATCCTTCCGAGATTGGTAATATGAGGACCCAGATTGTTGGGGGCAGTAGGCTGACTTTAATCTGCTTAGAGAGGGCTGTAAAGCACATGAAGTAGTTTATAAATCTAAGCGCTATTGCCATTATCTTCAAATTGCACAATTTCTTATCTAGAGGGAGGAATAGCAGAAAAACCTTGAGGGAAGGCCTAGGAAGAGATAGGTGGTGTAGCAGATTAGACAAGCTTCTCTACTGCCAGAAAAAGAAATCTTCTGTTTTCTAGTTTGGATTCCAGATTATTTGCAAAATTAACTTTCCCCCCTAATTAGATTTCAAAAGACAGGCATCCAGAGTCAAATATATTAAGATGTGCTGTCTGGCAGGATCCAGGAAATGTGTCTAGAAAGATTAACTGATACATTATCTATCAATAATAATGGTTCTGCAAATTACAAAAGAAATCATTCAGGTTTAAGGACATCTTGTAATTTCACAAACTATAAAAATAAAGCTGTTTTTTAAGAAAATTATGTTATTCTTACCTTCTTTCTGTAGAGATTTTAAGTAATGCTTCTCAGAAAATGCTGCTGGTAACAAATGTTGTCCCAGGAAAGTATTTCTTGAAAGGTCAAAGTTCAGAATATTTTTAAAAAATATTGCTTTTATGGTTTACTATTCAGATACAGAAAAATGCACCAAGTGTCCAGATGAAAAATATCCAAATGAGGACAGAATCCAATGTATCCCCAAAGTTATATCCTTCCTTTCTTATGAAGAACATCTGGGAATCATTCTGATCTCTTTTGCCTTATTCTTGCTCTTAGCCACAGGCCTTGTTTTAATCATATTCATTAAACATCAGGAAACTCCCATTGTCAAAGCCAACAACCGAGATCTCTCTTACATCCTCCTGGTCTCCCTCCTGCTTTGCTTCTTGTCTCCTTTTCTCTTCATTGGTCAACCAAGGAAAATCACTTGCCTTCTCCGACAAACAGTTTTCAGCATCATCTTCTCAGTTGCCGTTTCTTCTCTCTTGGCCAAAACCATCACAGTGGTGCTGGCTTTCCTGGCCACAAAACCAGGAAACCGAATGAAGAGATG
Source organism: Diadophis punctatus similis (assembly GCA_023053685.1). NCBI lineage: Eukaryota > Metazoa > Chordata > Lepidosauria > Squamata > Dipsadidae > Diadophis > Diadophis punctatus. The sequence goes on from JALIGW010000002.1 coordinate 235,133,572, forward strand.
GTTGGGGAAGAGCTTGGCCAACTCCATCATCCTTTCTTGTTCTAGTGTCCAAATTATGATCTGCTCCATCTGGTTGGGAATTTCTCCTCCATTCTGTGACTCAGACTTTCACTCCCAGCCTGGAGAGATCATCCTACAATGCAATGAAGGCTCTGTTTTCATGTTCTTCATCACCCTCAACTATATGGGCTTCCTGGCTGCCATCTGCTTCACAGTGGCTTTCCTGGCCAGGAATCTCCCTGGAGCCTTCAATGAAGCCAAGCTGATCACCTTCAGCATGCTGGTCTTCTGCAATGTCTGGGTCTCCTTCCTGCCCACCTACCTGAGCACCAAGGGAAAATACATGGTGGCTGTGCAGGTCTTCTCAATCTTGGCTTCCAGTGCTGGTCTGCTGGGTTGTTTCTTCATCCCAAAGTGCTACATTATCATTCTGAGGCCAGACTTGAATACAAAGGAGCATCTTACGACCAGAAGAAATGAATAAATGTAAGTTAGAGGAATTTCCACTCTCAACATCTTCCAACAGGCCAAGCATAGAAATTGTTTCAAACTGTCCCTCATATATGAACTGGGGCAACGATTTTGAGCTGAAATAATCAAAGGGCAATTGGAAAATAGTGTCCAGTATAATTTCAAAATGTGGATAATCTGGATTACCCATCTTGTCAAATTATGTAGAAATAAAATAAGAGGGGGGGGGAATGAAATGCATCTGTGTAAATTGTTTTACAAAACTATTCCTAAAGCATTGAGAGTATCCATATTTAAGTATCCCATAAATTTATTTATTTATTTATTTATTCGAAGTTCTTCTATGCCGCCCTACTCCCTCAGGACTCAGGGCAGCGTACAACATTTTAGGGAACATCAAATAAATGTTAAAAACAATTTAAAACAATTTTAAAACAACAAACATATCATACATACATGGGGGCGACATCAGATGGAAGGTCGTCTCAACATCACCTCGTCTGCAGGAAGAGCCATGTCTTGATGGCTTTTCGGAAGGCCAGCAGGGTGGGGATGATTCGGATCTCTGGGGGGAGTTGGTTCCAGAGAGCAGGGGCCCCTACAGAGAAGGCCCTCCCCCTAGGCCCCTCCAGTCGACACTGTTTGGCTGACAGGACCTGGAGGAGACCCACTCTGTGGGACCTGACCGGTCGAAGGGAAGTATGAGGTAGAATGCAGTCCCGGAGATAGCCTGGTCCTAAGCCATGTAGGGCTTTAAAGATGATGATCAGCACCTTGAATTGTACCCAGAGACCAATGGGCAGCCAATGCAGCTGGCGGAGTATAGGTGTTACGTGGGTGTACCTTGAAACACCCACCACAGCATGCGCAGCTGCATTTTGCACCAGTTGAAGTCTCCAAATACTCTTCAGGGGCAGCCCCATGTAGAGCGCATTGCAGTAGTCCAGTCAGGAGGTGACAAGGGCATGAGTGACCATGAGTAGATCCTCCTTCTCCAAGTATGGTCACAATTGGTGCACCAGGCGAACCTGTGCAAAAGCCCCCCTAGCCACAGCTGCAAGGTGTAAATGTGGTGTAAGGGAGGGAGGTGGGATTGTGCATAAATACTCCTTACTAAGTTGCAACAATTCATCTATCTCATTATTCTGATGGTTGACACTCCAGAGTTATTTGGGTCACGAGTAACAGAATAACAGAGTTGGAAGGGAACTTGTCTAGTCCAACTCCCTACTCAGGCAGGAAACCTTATACCATTTCAGACAAAGGGTTGTCCAATCTCTTTTTAAAAACCTCCAGTGTTGGAGAACCCAGAAGTTCTGGAGGCAAGTTGTTCCACTGATAGATTGTTCTAACTTTAGGAAATTTCTCTTTAGTTCTAGGTTGCTTCTCTTCTTGATTAGTTTCCATCTGTTACTTCTTGTCCTGCCTTCTGATGCTTTGGATAATAGGTTGACTCCCTCTTCTTTGTGGTAACCCTTCAAATATTGGAAGATTGCTATCATGTCACCCCTAGTCCTTCTTTTCATTAAACTAGACATATCCAATTCCAGCAACTGTTCTTTATGTTTTAGTCTTCATTCCCCTAATCATCTTTGTTGCTCTTCTCTGTCCTCCTTCTACAACATTTTTTTAATACTGTAGTGACAAAAACTGGATGCAGTATTCCAAGTGTGGTCATATTACTGAGAGATAAATTCCAATTGTGGTCACATTGAGAGATAAAGATGGCTCCTGGCCTGATTCAGAAGACCTGTTCTTAACTTTTGGAAATGGAAGTTTGCAAGGACACCCCATTCAAAGAAGGAATTCCTCCTGAAATTATCACATAGTTTCTCAACTTTAGTAGAAATATGTTTGGTTGGGTATATCTCCCTTCTTGGCTTTATCATGGCTGTATTTTTCTAGCAGACAAGACATTTTCAGTGTTCCTCATCCTTTTTGGATCTGGATAAATATGTGGCATTTAAGGACTGTGTTCACAATCTGCACCTTTAACCAATGTGGAGAAAGACTGTGTTTGCTGATGTACCTGCAGAAGCACGTAGTAATGTGGTCAGGTTTTGTACCGTGTCTTCTGTTATTCTGTTGTTTTGGAGAGAAACTGTTAGTCATATACATATGCCAATTTTCTTCAAATCATGTATGCGATTAACTAGTTTTCAAAGATTGATATTAAACTCCTGTAGGCCTCTTTCACATCTGTGGCTCTAGTTATGTTCCTTTTTTTTTTTGCTTTATTGTATCCCTGGACTTTTTCTTACTTAAGCAGCATTCCAATTTTGTGCATGGATGGACATATGTTTAAAAAATATGTAGGGAAAAAGCAATAATCTTTAGGAAATGTTAAATAGTTTAAATTGTCAAATAAAGATATCAACAAATACCCTCCAAGAAATACCCTCCTTCACAGCAGTTATACGTACAATTATATTTTAACCTCTCTCTTCCTAAGGTTACATTGTGACTCTTTTTATCTTTACTTTCCTGTGACTGAAAACCACAAATCACAACTTCATTTTCTTCATTTTTACACACACAAAAAAAATCCATAATTAGTTTCCAGTCATCAATACATATAAATATTGCCCTTTCTCTGTCCAAAGTAGTTTGTCCATCACAGGAAGTTCTGTCAATTTCACATGCCATTCCTCCCTGAATGTCTCCACAAGCCTATTGTGTCTTAAGCCAATACAGATCCAAAGCCAAAGGCAAATGATGACCACCCATTTTGCTCTCTCTCGACTCTTCAATTTGGGAAAGAGCTAATAGTAAGATGAGGAGCACTGAGGACAAAGATGAGAGAAATGGAATTCTGAAGTCCCACAAGGATTATGATGTCACCAAACAACTGTAGAAATAACTGCTTTGATTCCAGACAGTCAAAGAGAAAAGGAAAGAAGTAAGCAAAGACAATTTTTGTTCTGTGTAGACAATGCTGACTTTGAGTTCAGTGTGACTCAACTGCCCCACCGCATGTGAAGAGGCCTCTCCCTCAGAAGAGAGATTTCTGGCCAACCTAAGGCTGCCCTGACTGGATGGGTTGGGGGCTCCACCTGCCTTCCTCTTTTCCAGCATGCCCTACCTTCCCTTGAAAGGAAGGGACATCCACCTCTTGCAGCCCTCCTGGCCTTCTATGACTTTTGCTTTATCAACCTCCCTGCAGCCTTCATGAGTATTTGAAATTCATGCTCAAAATTAGAGCTTTCCTGCTGTTTCTACACAGATCAACCTGCCTGAGCTTAGCAAGTTGGAGTCCACTTGGCTGGTCTTGCAAGACTGAAGCCAGACTCAGGAAGGTCAGAGCCTCAGCCAGTTGTGTATAAAAGTTATCAGAAAGACCATAGAAGAAAAGGTTTTTCAGAAGTGGTTTGCCATTGCCTCTTTCCTAGGGCATTAGAGATTGACTGGCCCAGGTTCACCCAGATGGCTTTGTGCAAAAGGGAGGACTAGAATTCATGGTCTCCTGGTTACTATCCTGAGGTCTTGAACATAGACAGGCTCTGGTCACAGCCATACAAGCCACTTAACCTGATCACTTCAGTAATGGCTGCATTCACACTTGCAACTTTTAACTGTGGTTTATTTTCTGAGGTTGAACCTGTTGGCCAATGGGTTAGTGAATTATGTGTATTAATTCAGCAGGGAATAGCTGAATGATCATTTATAACAGAAATAAGCTGGAGACACTTCTTCCTCTAAGGGCCACATTCACACAACATACTTCACCAGGCTGAGGAAATGTTCTTGCAGCCCCTTGGGGACAAAAGACAGCTCTAGGTGCAGCCTCCTGAAAGGCCATAATAAACCATGGATGACCACAGCCACCTCTCCTCAGCTTCCCTTACTCTGACCAGAAGCAAACTCACAAATTAGGTGGCCATATTTCCAACTGAGTTTTTCTTCCCTCTGTGCTAGGCTTCAGTGAGACATGGCAGTAACCTAATGAACAGGAGAAGCCATGTTACACATCAACCTTGCACTCCAATTCACAGACAAGAACTGGAACATGCAACCACTAGCAGGCACTGAGAGTGGAAGCTGAGGACTCTACAGTAGGACAACTTCAAACAATGTACCTGGGTTATTGGTCATCCTGTTTGAGGGGCTGCCACAGAAAGGAGGGGGTCAAGCTATTTACCAAAGCACCTGAAGGCCAGACAAGGAATAATGGATGGAAACTGACCAAGGAGAGATTCAAACTAGAAATAAGGAGGAACTTTCTGACACTGAGAACGATCAACCAGTGGAACAGCTTGCTTGTGGAGGTTGTGAGAGCTCAAACACTTGAGACATTCAAGATGAGATTGGACTGCCATTTGTCGGAAATGGTGTAGGGTGTCCTGCTTGAGTGGGGGGTTGGACTAGATGACCTACAAGGTCCCTTCCAACTCTGTTAATCTGAATCTGTGCTCCTCATTGTAAGGATGGACCTGCCTATTTCTTTTGATTCCCCTCTCACTCAACCCTCCCTCCCATTTCTCCCTTCTAGGCCAAGCTGTACATATTAACATTCCCCCCCTCCAGATAAGAAACATAATCCATCAACAATTGACCAAGACAAATTATTGTCCAGGACACAGGAACTCCAAACTGGCCCTTTGAAGCACTTGGAGGTCTTCTGGGGTGGACTTTCAAATAAGGCCTCAGAGATGAGAATGTCACAGGAGTTGCACCACACCAAGTGAATCAACAAAATCAGAGGAACTTCCAACAGGTCCTCCAAAACCAACTTCTGGGTGGTTGCGGCAAGAAATCAGGTCACACCATCCACCACACTCTGGGTGCTGCCACCATCTCAGCTGTAGACCTCACAGCACACTGTGGTTGTTAAGAAACCCTAACCCTAACCCTAACCCTAACCCTAACCCTAACCCTAACCCTAACCCTAACCCTAACCCTAACCCTAACCCTAACCCTAACCCTAACCCTAACCCTAACCCTAACCCTAACCCTAACCCTAACCCTAACCCTAACACTAACACTAACACTAACACTAACACTAACACTAACACTAACACTAACACTAACACTAACACTAACCCAACCCTAACACTAACCCTAACCCTAACCCTAACACTAACACTAACACTAACACTAACACTAATTGAAAATTTAAAGGCTCTCAGTGTGGAAGAGACAACACAGAAAAGGAAAAGGAAACTAAAACAAAATCTTCTATCCATTACTCTATAACCATCTCTCTATTAGCCAATGATGCAGTCAATAGACCATCCCTTTCTTGTCTCCGAGTCTGCTCTCATCCCAAAAATGATATTTCTAGAAAAAAATGGCAAATTAAATTTCTCTTCAGTTATAAGGAATTCAAAAATCAGCTCCAATTTGGGATTAATATATGGAAATCCCATTAAAAAGAAAATCCCAAACTCTTAACATTAAGTTGGCTTCAAGGATACTGATTGCTTCCATGGTGTCAGAGCACAGGCAGCACTAGAGTAGAGTGGCACCAAATTCCTTAGCAGTCTCTGGAGGCAAAAGACCACATTTATTTTTTATTTTTTATTTATTTTATTTATTTATTTATTTTTGTCAAGTACGTGTTGGTAATATACATAGATATAAAATTGTTAATATACATAAGATGGGTACTGATAAGAGGGAACATTAGGACAAGGATGGTAGGCACGCTGGTGCACTTATGCATGCCTCTTACTGACCTCTTAGGAATCGGGTGAAGAACATTGAAGGACAGCAGAAGTCACTTTTCTGGCTGTTGAGGTCTCTTGCTGCAGCCTCATTTTCTGGACATGTCCTAACAGGAAGGACTAAGAACCACTATACAACACTGCCCCAAGGGTCTATCTGTGATTTTCCACTAATATGCTTTTCTCCACCTGCCCCTCATCAGATGGAAGATGTTCAGGATCCCAAAAGGACAAGTTCCTTCTCATTGTAATTATCACCTCACAGGCCTTGAGACCTCTCCTCCTCCTTCTCCAGTGACTGCCTTTGATGTAAACATCACATTGAAGTGACATGGAAGGGATCCTGTATTAGAAAAGGATAAATGCCACAGGTTATGCTTTTTGTGGCCCAAGTTACAGGACAGGCAGGAGCTGTGATCTTCAATGTACTTTCTCTCTCTTCCAGGTGAATCTTGGTTTGTCTCTGTTTGAATCAGGAAAGACATTGGATATTCCATCCTGTGTCACTGCTTCCAATTCTTCCAATTGTTCTTTAGAAACGGGAAGGAGATTGATTCAACTCCATGAATGATGGACCTCCTGCTTCTGCTTCTGATGCTGCTGGTGCCCCAGTCAGTCTCTGGGAAACTTAGAAAGAAATGCCCACTGAATTTGGACCACCAGGATGGAGAAAAGCCATGGAGCTATTATAGGCCAGGAGATCTTCTCATTAGTTTAGTCGTCTCTACATCAGCAATAGCACCTGCAAAATTACCTTTCAACATGGCTCCTTCTAGTCAGATTCGGTTGTAAGTCATTCACTGTGATGGGAGATTCATTCTCTCCATTTGCAAGTCTAACAACTTCTTTTCTTCTTCTTCTTATTTAATTACTCTTATATTGCAGAACCTGATTAATTTCTTGAATCCTTTCGATTTCCTGGCCTCTCACTTTTGTCTTATTTTCTAGGAGAGGCTCAAATTCAAATTATGAGGAAAATAAAACCTGAAAGAAATCCACATTAGTTTCCTCTTCCTGTTCAATCCTCAGTTCATGACTTGAATACTGAGTTTTCTTGAAAGTAGTGATTGTTGTTGTAGTTTCCTCTGGCCAGGACATTTCTATATTTTTATAACTGTAGATTGATATTCAATGCCTCATGTTTTAGGAATAGAGGATGACATCTTTTAGAACAGCTTTTCTGAATCATTTATTAAAAATCCTCTTCCATGTATCATGTTTTTGTTTCAATGACTGAAATATTCTGCAACTTGGTTACTGGGCTGATGAAAATTAGTACTGCTACAATGAATAGTATATTTCTTAATTTTAATCCTTTTGGAGGACTATCCCCATCCTATCTTCTGAACATTCACAATATCAGAAAGAGTGATGGGTGACTATCATTTCTCTCTGATTTGGATCGATATTGACTTATGTCTCGGTTAGCTTGTGGTGGAAAAGAGGATTAAATAGAGAAAAAGTGTTTAATTTTTGCTATTGATGATCCTAATATTAACATGGTTTTACACTAGTTTATCTTATGCAAAGGGAAGGATACTATGCATGATTTTCAATATCGAGGTGGTTAACAAAAATCCCCAGCTCCTACAAAATCTCACCCTTGGCTACAACATCTATGACAACTATGATAACACCCTTGGCACTTCAGATGCTTTGCTGGACATGCTGTCTACTGGAGAAGTCAATGTTCCCAACTACAGCTGTGGAAGAAAGGACAACCTTTTGGTGATTGTTGATGGAGCTGACGGCGACATCTCCATCCAGATGTCAACATTAGTAGGTCCCTACAAAGTCACCCAGGTTTGTGTTTCTGTTTCGCTATCTGGTAAAGTGAGTGGGTTGTTGGGGTGTGCGTGGGTGGGTGAGTGATAGATCCAACCATTTCATCTCTATGGGATTCAAACTCTGCTTTTCACCATGGCATTTTAGGTGTCATGACTCGGGATTGGGATGACAGTGGGGAGGGAGCAATGTTGAAAACAGAAATATTTACTCATGACACCATCCCCACTGCTTTGAGGGCTTCACTTGCAAAATTGTGAAGGTGAGGAGAGGCTCTGTGTTCAATCAAATGGTCTTCTCTACAATAGGAGGGTGTAGCACCAGTGGAAATCTCACTTCCTTTTTCATGATACCAGCCAATGTAATGATATTCTCAAACATGAATTAACCATTTTCTAAAATAATTATAAATATGTAATTCTACAAGATGGCAATTGTATTTCCCATATATTAAAAAGGAAATAAAACGGACCTTGGCAATTCCTGACCCATTTGTCTAATAGATGTAACTAAAATCTATGTTAGCTTCCCCTTGAATAGAGTTGAGAGTAGGTAGATGAAAAGTGCATTTCTTGTAGAAGAACCAGCAGTTGTTAAGCAGATACGATCCACTACTGACAATTCTTTTGTCTTGAAACATCACACCACCTAAAAAATATCAGTCAGAGGAAAGAATGGTTTACTGCCTTTATAGCATTTGACACAGTAAACCAAGAAATATTACGGAAGAAACGGATTGATCTTAAAATGGAACTCAGAATGCTGATACTGCTCAAAGCCCTTTCTGCAAGCACTGACAGTGAGAATAATTAATCAGTGGAGCAGCTTGCCTCATGAAGTTGTATGTGCTCCATTACTGGAGGTTTTCGAAAAGAGCTGGACATTCATTTTGTCTGGAATGGAATACAATCCCCTCTGTGAGCAGAGTGTTGGACTAAAAGACCTCAAAGACCCCTTCTATCCCAATTATTCCATCTTCTATGTTCATTTGTTTGAGAGTCTGCTTTAGGACAGAGTTCTCCAACCTTTCTAGCTTTGCACACCGGTGGGAGTGGGTGGCCAGAGGGGATGGTTCCATGTGAGTGGCTGGCTTAAATGGACTGTGAGGATGTGTGTGTGCACATGCACGCTTGCTGGCCTTTTCTGCGGTCAGGTTGCAAACCCCTCATGGCCCACTAGTGGGCTGTGGCCCTTAGGTTGAGGACCCCTGTTTTAGGATCAATGGAGCTCTGAGAAGTAAAACTGATCCTTACTTGAAGGTAACACAAATGTCCTGCCAATATGACATTAAGTTTTGCATATGCTGTTAAGACGACTTGGCTCCTCTCTTAAGAATTGTCTGATTATGGTTAAGTCAAAGTCAAAAGTTTTGGTCTTGGGAAAATGACAGCATTGCCAAATAGGGCTATTTGATGAGGACCAACAGAGCAAGTTCACACCTTTCCGTACCTGGGATATTGTTCTCTGTGACTGGATCTTGGCTCCCTCAACATCAAAGGAGCTCATTTAGACCAAAGGGACAAGTGTTTGCACTGTTAAAATATTTTTGTTAAAATCACAGCTATGCAGCTTTCTTAGCCTGAAATATTACAGTACAAAAGACCAACGTTACCACCATGCACTTATATTAGGCTGAAGAGCCCAATATAAGTTAGAGCGGAATTGGGAATTTATACAAATTATAAAATTAGGGAATATATATTTTTTATAATATTAATAATATGGGAACAGACAGAGTGTTAAAACTCTGATAGAAAAAACAAATTTCAACTTAAAAGTTCTTGAAGTGTACAATTGAGAAATTATATTAGGAACTGTGGTCTCCCTGTCTTTTTACAATTGGAAACAAAACTAAAAAAAATTGCTGCACAAAGAATCCAAGATTTTCAAAACAGATAAAAAATATGGCCATCCTCAGCAAGATTGGCACATTTAAATGCATCAAATGCTACAAATGTACCTTCCAAATTGCCAAGTATTGAGTTAAATCTTCCAAATCTCTTACAATGAATAAACTTGTTTTTTGGAGCTCCAGAGATAGAAGATGTAATACATCTATTATTTTGAATGTCAATTATATAAGAAAGAGGGAGATCAATATCTTGGACTGCACTTTAGAGAAACGATCTAATGGGATCCTAATATTAAAACAACATATTTCCTGTGTGATCAGAATCCAAGAATTATATATCATATGGCCCTTTTTTGGAGGAAATTAATTCAGTTGAGATCCTCATATGCAGTCTGATTGTGGTAAATTTGGGGATGATAATAAATACTATTTTTATTCTTTATACTTTTTTTCTTAAATCTACTTTTACATGTGATCCTCTTAATGTTCTGCCTTTTATATTCTGTATCTTGATATGGCCTTTTAATTAATCAACAAGAAACTGTTCTAATACGTGTCTGAGAAAAAAGTTGAAATTTATTAAAAACTAAAAATCTGGACTTGATAAACCCCAAATATAACACAGTACTCTTCATTGCATTTTTCAGGTGAGTGACAAAATTGCTTCAGAGGCTCTTAGTGATAAAAAACAATTCCCCTTTTTCCATCCGATGCTCCCCAAGGAAGGATTCCATTATCCACAAATTGTCCAATTGCTCCTCCATTTCAGATGGACCTTGATTGGTCTCTTTGCTCCAGACACAGAGAAGGGAGAGAATTTCATGAGAACGTTTACTCCTTTGCTTGTCAAGAATACAATTTGTGTTGTTATATCACATCAATTCTCAATGGCTGGAAATACAGCACCCCTCAGGGATGCCCTCTCCAAGTGGAAACAAGTCAATGTCTTTGTTCACTTCATGGAACTTGAGTTACCTTTCAATAGAATTCTTCCTTTCCATTTAACATTTGAAAGTTTTCCAGGACCCATTGAAGGGAAAGTCTGGATCACGACAATGATTGGAGTACATTTCTTTGGAAAGGACAGTCGTCTCAAGTATGTTCATAGTATTTGGACCTTTCCTTTTCTGTGGAAAAAAAGTTGGAATAAAGATGATGCCTATAAACATCCTTTCTTTGTGGAACCTGAATTTCAGGATGAGTATTTTTACTGTTCTGTTTCAAAACACATCTTTTCTGTCAAAGGCCGGAGAAAATGCACCCAGAAAGCAACACTGGAGTACCAAAAGAAAAAGAATAGGATGAGGATCACAAACCCAGGTCTTGCTTACAGTGTCATTAAGATTCTGGCCCATGCCTTAAATGCTATGTCCAATCCCCAGAGGAGAAGGAAGAAGGGAGAAGAGAGGTCGGGGACTCCAAGGCTGCAGCCGTGGAAGGTATGGGATTCCATTACGCTAAATTCCTTTTCAGGATCTTTGGGGCTCTCTGAGCTTGGTGGTTTAATATCTTTAGCTTTTGTATAACATCTTGTACTTATTGGAATAGCACTGCATCCTCCCTTCTACAACCAAGACAGTTTGTATATCCAAAAAATGTTCCCAGATTCCTTCTGATTTTAAGCTCCTTTAAACCATCATGGCTCTTCTCCTTGTTCTCTTTCCTCAAGGCTAAAAGTAGCTCCTTTGATTTCTTCCTTCTTTGTCCTTGCGTAAAGCTGATAAATATTTTGTGCAATGTCTTCTCCAAGTTTGGTTCCTACAATATGATCTGGAATGATTCTCCTGGATCATTAATGACATTATTGTCAAATTAATTATGTCATTATTATCATATCATTAAAACATTACTGCTACTTTATTATAATCAGTAACAATATGAGAAAAACTACAAATGAAATCTTAAAGGAAGATATAGATCGTCATTCATTTGTTGTTATACAAGATAAGTCATGTATCATATCCTAGAAAGGGCATGTCTAACACGCGGCAAGAACAAAAATAAATAAATCCTGATCCGTCACAATAAGAGCCGAGGTGGCGCAGCGGTTAAAGAGCAGTACTGCAGGCTACTTTAGCTGACTGTGATTTGAGTTCAGCTGTTCAAATCTCACCGGCTCAGGGTTGACTCAGCCTTCCATCCTTCCGAGGTAGGTAAAATGAGGACCCAGATTGTTGGGGGTAATGTAAATACCGTATTTTTCGGAGTATAAGACACACCGGAGTATAAGACGCACCTTAGTTTTGGGGGAGGAAAACAAGGAAAAAAGGCCTCTGCCTCCCAGCAATTTGCCAAACAGCAAACAGCAAACAGTACAGATGATATACACTGTTTGCTGTGTATTTCTGTGCATCTGTGTCTAACCCATAGAAATGGCAAAGAATTGGAGAAATGTACATTTATGGCAGTATATTAATCCCAGAAAGTTTTCTTAAATGTAATCACACTAACTCCTCCCAATTATTTAAATAGATCTACTCCAAACATGACTAAGTCAGGGTTTCTCAGCTGTCTTCTTTTAATACTAATACTTAATACTAAAACAGGACATTTCAGATTATACTTTTACAGATCTTTAAAATTGATGTGGCTTTCTGGAAGTATTCTCTGCTATTTAAAAGAAGATACAATAGCACTAGGCCTCTTCAGAGCAAGCATTTATTTTAAAAAGCTTCTTCATTTTGTTAAGTTGTCTAGAACAATAATAAAGCAGTCTTTAAAAGATAAGTCTAATAATTTGAACACTCTACAAACATTTAACAAAATAACATATTAACAGAATCTGCCTCTACCTAGGATAGAACTCATAACCTCCTGATTGTGAGGCAAGAGCTCTAGCTCTGAGCCATAGCAGCTATAGCTTGCCTTCTTGCAATTTCAGCAGTCTAATATTGCCAGCAGTTTATCTCCCAGCAATTTGTCACATTACAGCCATTATAGTTAGTTTCATTTTACCACGTGGCTTGCAAGCCTCCGTCAGCTGTAGATCGGGAGGCAGTTTATCTCTTCTTGTGCTCTTCTTGTGCTTTGCCCTGTTTGCTGCAAAGAGGTAAATTGCTGGAAGACAGAGGCCAAAGGGTAGGGGTGGCTGGGTGGGGCTACATTCGGTGTATAAGACGCACCCAAGTTTTCACCCTCTTTTTGATGGTAAAAAGGTGAGTCTTATACTCCGAAAAATACGGTATATACATTGCTTAATGGTGTAAACCGCTTAGAGAGTGCTTGCACTATCAGGCGGTATATAAATCTCATAAATAAATAAATAAATGTGATCATGCTTGATACCCCTGTCCTAGATGCTAAAAATCACTTAATCTCCAACTGGATTTTACTTATGCACCTCACTCTATCATGAAATCATATTTTTATTTTCTGCAAGCTGAGAATTTTGAGAACGTTATTATATTTTTTTGCATCACAAGATCATGATTTATCTACTTCCTTTATTAATGAAAATATGGAAAATATAGACCAAGGTCTAATTGTTCATAAATCCCAAATTTCATCAGTAAGATTAAAATGTATTTATGTACAATTTTTAAGACAGTTGCATCCACATAACTATCTCATACTCAATTAACTAGATCCTCATTCATCACGTCTTGAAGCATTTTCTTAATTCTTTGCTAAAAACAAGTTATACCACCAGCATTCACAAAATATGTTAGGGAAGTTTAAGGATATGTGGGAATGAGTTCCAGAGAAAGGGATGCGGCATAGGGAAGGATCAGATAAGACGGGGGGAGGGGGGAATGAAGCCACAGCTGCGTAACAGGCAGAGAAAGAAACTCAGAGAAGGTTCTCCCTAATTTTTTTTGACTATCAACAGAGGCGGTGAAAGATTTGTACACACTTTCACACTTGCAATATACTGTTAATGGTCTTACAATTTCAGCCAGAAAGCGCCATTGGATACCCAAGAGAAAAAGAATAGGATGAGGATCACAAATATAGGCACTGCTTACAGTAACATTAAGATTCTGGCCCACACCTTAAATGCTGCATTCAAATCCAAGCGTGGGGTGCTCATGGAGGGGTAGCACCTCTGGTGTAGGGGCATGTCATGTCCTTTTATGGCAGCTCATTCTAGGGCAGCTGCTAGGGCAGCTCATTCACCTTTGGTCCCCACCTGTCACTCAGCTCTCACCTGTGGCTCCTTGCAGCTGTAGCATGCGCAGTGGCCACACTCCGGGCAACAGCTTCAGCAGGCTGGCCAAACCAGGTTGAAAGTAGCCATTGGGTCATTGACCTTCGGTGAGATAGGGACTTGTCTATTCCGAGCATATGAAGTCAGAATCCGGCCGACTGAGCGTATGAAATCTACTAGAATAGGACAACGGTCATGAAGGCGGTCTCTGCAAGCGATGTGGTACACTAAGAGCACGGCAAGACACGAAAGACGCCCTCGTCAACCACTGTGCCCAGCCCATCTCCAACTGTCTCGACTCTTGTCCTGCTATTGGAGCAAGATGGAATCTGGGAAGAGAGAGTGAGGCTGACTATGCGCACCTCTCCCACACTTTAATCCAATTCACGTGCAAGTCTTGACATCCCCCTCGATTCTCATAGATGTCAAGTTCCTCTTCAAACACGATGGACGAACATCAAATCCAAGCGTAGCAGGAAGAAGGGAGAAGAGAGGTTGGGGGCTCCAAGGCTGCAGCCAGGGATGGTAAGGAGTCCCAACAAGGATCCATCAAACTAAATTCCTTTTCAGGATCTTTGGTGCTCTCTAAGCGAGGTTTTTTAGGCTTTTAAGCTTCTGTCCAACATCTCATACTTATTGGAAGAGTGCTGCATCCTCCCTTCTACAACCAAGACATTTTGGTATATTCAAAAAAAAAATGTCCCCAGATTCCTTCAGAATTTAAGCTCCTGTAAGCCGACATGGCTCTTCTCCTTGTTGTCTTTCCTCAAGGCTAAAAGCACCTCCTTTGATCTCTTCCACTCCTTCTTTGTCCTTGACTAAAGTTGATAATTTTGTGGAATGTCTTCTCCAAGTGTCTTTCCTGCAAGGGGATCTGGTATGATTCCTCTGGATCATTATTTATTTATTTATTTATTTATTTATTTATTTATTTATTTATTTATTTATTTATTTATTTATTTATTTATTTATTCACACTTCTATGCCGCCCAACTCCTGAAGGACTCTTGGCGGCTTATAGCAAGCATAGACAAGTCAGAATAAAAAATATCTAAGAAATAAGTTTAAGGATGCATTTAAAATTTAAAAGCAATTCAACTATTCACAACATTCAAGAGGCGACTCCTTTAATCCACTCCATGGGGTGCTACCCCCAGGCCCGTTGGAAGAGCCAGGTCTTAACGGCTTTCCGGAAGGCCAATAAGGTGGGGATGGTACGGATCTCCGGTGGTAGCTTGTTCCAAAGAGCCAGGGCAGGCACAGAGAAAGCTCTCTCCCGTGGCCCCGCCAGCCTACATTGCTTAGCTGATGGGACCCAGAGAAGCCCAACCCTGTGGGATCTAACCGGTCGGTGGGAGGTATGTGGTAGTAGGCGGTCCCGAATATAGCCTGGTCCTGAGCCATGTAGGGCTTTAAAGGTGATGACCAACACCTTGAATTGCATCCAGAGACCAATAGGTAGCCAGTGCAGCTCACGAAAAATGGATGTTATGTGGGTGTATCTTGCCGCACCCACAACAGCTCGCGCAGCTGCATTCTGAACTAGCTGAAGTCTCCGAACACTCTTCAAGGATAGCCCCATGTAGAGTGCATTGCAACAATCAAGCCGTGAGTTGATAAGGGCGTGAGTGACCATGAGTAGAGCCTCCTGATCCAAGTAAGTTCGCAATTGGTGCACCAGGCGAACCTGCGTAAAGGTCCCCTTAGCCACAGGTGTCAGATGTTGATCCAATTTTAGCTGTGGATCTAGGAGGACACCCAAATTGCGAACCCATTTTGAGGGAGTTAATTTCTCTCCCCCAGAACCGAGGAAGGATAGTCGACATAGTCCTTAGGAGGCATTATTATTATTATTATTATTATTATTATTATTATTATTATTATTATTATTATTATTATTATTATTATTATTATTATTATTATTATTATTATTATTATTATTATTATTATTATTATTATTATTATTATTGTCAAATTAATAATATGGTTATTATATAATTAAAATATTACAACTACTTTATTATAATCAGTAATCATTCTACATATAGAATAATGTGAGAAAAATTACAAATGAAATCTTAAAGAATGATATAATTTTTGGCTGCCATTCATTTGTGTTATACAAGATACAATCATGTATCAAGCCCTAGATGTTAAAAATTAGTTAGTTTCCTATCGAATTTTACTTACACACCTCTCTCTATCACAAAAAAATATTTCTTTATTTTCTGGAAGCTGGGAATATTTTAAGAGATAAAAGTAATTTTGTTCAAGGGTTGTTATAATTTTTGCATCACAAAATCATGATTTATCTACTTTATTAATGAAAATATAGAAGAATCAATGACAATGTTTATTTATTTTTCATAACTCTGAAATTTTATTAATAATATTAAAAATTATTTGAGTACAATTTTAAGACAATTGGGTCCACTTAATTATCATACGATCCAGTACTCAATTAACTAACTGTCGGAAATGGTGTAGGGTTTCCTGCTTGGGCAGGGGGTTGACTAGATGACCTTACAAGGGCCTTTCCAACTCTGTTAATCTGTTAAACTACATCCATATTCATCACATCATGAAGCATTAAATAAGTTACACCACCAGCATTCTCATATTCTCCATCCTGGGTGGAGCTAGCTGCCAAGATTGGGTATTGGCACAGCCTTCCAGCCAATCAAGACTGAGTCTGGAAAATGTATAAATAGTGGCTCTAGGCCCTGGTTCCCCCTCTTTTGACTCAGTCTTAGCCAACGACTTGTGCCTTTTTCTCTGTATCACTGCAAGTATAACTGTGTTTTTTCTATTCGATTAGACCTAATTTTGGCTGTTATTATTTTTCTTTCCCTGTACGAGCCCCCCAGGTATTAATTAATATCATCACCTGCTGGTCCTGGGAGAAGGCAGTCGGCCACAAGTCTGACTGCTGCTCGCCCCTCCAGCCGAAGGCCCAGTGTGACCCTCTTATAATTTTTTATTATTTTTTCTTGTAATCCCAAATAAATAATTCCGGCTGTGTGAGGGAGTGGGAAAGGGCCCCTTTAGCATCAGGGGGGCCGGCGGTGGCCTACCGCACGCCTGGGCGTTGAGGCGAGGCCGGCACACAGTGCCATTAACTGGGAGACCAGGGTCAGCTCCCCAAGGACTGACCACCTTCTGACCATTGTCCAGCCCTTGTTGCTGATCGAGAGGAGAGCCGAGGGGCCAATCGACAGCCCAAGGTGCCAAGACTAACTGGACTCTCTCTCCCTGGATCGGCCGGACTCGCTCAAGCCGTCCGCACCGATCGCGCGCCTTCCGATCCCCAGCTGATTGCAAGAGAGACTTCAAAGGATTGGAAGTGCCGCAGGCCTCGCCCATTACTCGGCCGGGTTCGCTCAAGCCATTCGGACCGATAACGAGGCTTCCATAGACTGTTTAACTGTTCTGAAGCCTGTGGAGTGTGGCCGGATCGGCGCAAGCCATCTGCGTCCCCTTCTGCCTTGCCGACAACCAGCTGAGTGATCGCCGGGCTAGGCTAGCGCAAGCGGCCGACGCCCAGGCCCTGACAGTCTCTTCGGCTCGCTGATTGACAGCCCAGCACAGCGGAGCCCTTTGAAGTGCCGCGCTAGACTGAGGAGCCGATGGAGATTGTGGACAGTGCCCCCCCACCCTCGCTGGGGCATATCAGCCTTCGCACCACCCTTCTGAGCTAAGTACCTGCCTCAGACGATCTTCTCCTGAGGAAACAGCCGCTTCTGACTGTGACTCGTGGCCGGCGGCCATTTTGAATGCCAAATTAGGCAGCGGCCATTTTAGGTGTGGGCAGGGCTGGGGCAGCCATTTTGAGAGTGGAGTGTGTCAGAGGCCCTTTAAGAAGCCATTTTGAGTGTGTCTCTTGGCAAAGGGAAACAGTAACTGTTGTGCAAAGTGACTGTAAGGGCCTTCTACCTCAGCATGACTGAGAGAAGCCATAGATCTGGCAAGGCCAAAGCAAAGACACCAAGGCCTCATTCAGAACAGCCCGAACTGACCGGAGCGGCCTCAGCCGAGAGGGATCGATCCCCCATCCGGCCTCCTTCCCCCAGCCTCTCAACCAGGGCTACCAGGGAGAGACAGAACTCCATAGCAGGCGACAGAAGTGCCAGCAGACAGGATAGGAAATCTATGTCCAGGCAGGCACTGTCACAGTCTCCTGACAATATGTCAATCGACAATGCTAACCTGCAGAAATCAAGGGCGAATGTTTGGGGCCCAAAAGAGGGCAACAGAGGGTGAGCCTCAACTAGGGGCTCAACGAAGGACCCACTCCAGTCCAGAGAAATACAGGACAGGATTGACATGGCCATCAGGCAGGGCATTGAGGCAGGCATCAGAGCCATGGCCGGGGCGCCTAGGAACCAGGCAACCTAGGTCAAGATTCCCCTAGAGCAGCCTAGGTCAGATCCAACCTACCCTGAGCCTGAGGAGGAGGAGGAGGAGGAGGAGGATGATTCCTCTGATCCTCTGATTAACCTCCACGATGACTCTGATCACGGGGACGATTTAGGAATCGCTCTCCCTGAGTTAGCCATGTCTGAGGACGAGGACTTAGCGCCCGAACCACCAGCCTCCTCAACCCTGTTTCAACCTGCCCTTTTCAGGTCTTTATTACATAAAGCGAAGATCACGGCCAATTTGGTTACGCCGTCAGGGGCTTCTGATCAGACCTCAGAACCAGACCCCATGTTTGAACCGACGGCATCACAAACAGATGTAGTCCCGGCCCCGAAACTCTTTGTTGAAGAGGTTCTGAAGCAGTGGCAGAACCCAACATCTGGGTCCCTGTCCAATGCAACTGATAAACGCTTTTATAATGTTGACTCTGCTTTGGCCCAACACCTCACAGTGCCGCCCGTGGACAGCCCGGTCCTGACCCTGTTCTCCAACGGTCAGATGCCGGGGGAGCCAGAGGACCTCCTTCGTCTTGAGAACCGCAGATCGGAGGCGACGCTCCAGAGAACCCACCAGTCAGCCGCATGGGCATTGAGAGCTGCTTCCACTGCCTCTTTCTTCTGTCGTACGACCATCAAGTGGCTCTACGTACTCCAGGACCACCTACCACCATCTGATCTTCGGGCCCACCAGGACCTCAATAAACTCCTGGCAGCGGCCCAATTTACATCCGACGCCACCTTACAATCGGCCCGCTTTTCAGCAAGGGCCATGGCGTCAACTGTGGTGGCCCGACGTATGGCCTGGTTGCGCAGTTGGCAAACTGACGCAAAGTATAAATGGAAGCTAGCATCTAGCCCTGTAGCGAGCCAGGCACTTTTTGGTGAGCCACTTAACCGCATACTGGTAGAAACCAAAGACAAGAAGAAGGTTCTTCCTACTAGTAGCCGTAAGGGTCCCTCCCGTTCCACCTCCTTCCCCAGGAGGAGCTTCCGTGGGGCTTACCAGGGTAACAATAGATCCCAGGGACCATCCCAATCCAACTTCCAAGGGCAGACCCAGGGCCAATTCGGCTCCCGTCAGAGATTTTCTTCTGACAGGCTGTTCCGGGGCAACCAATTCAAACGGCCCTTTAAGGGGGCCGGTGGTCGCCCCTTCCGCCGGAATAAGTAGATCTCCGGCCGATCCTCCCATAGGGGGTCATCTGGCTCTCTTTGCCAGCCGATGGGAGGAAATCACCAATGACGCATGGGTTTGCCAAACCCTGCGATCAGGCCTTTCTCTAGAGTTTCTCTCCACCCCCCCCCCGAGGTTTTTCCTCCGTTGCCCTCTGTCTTCAAATCCACAAAAACGGGTTCTCATGAATCAGGCCATCCAGCACCTGTTGGACATTCGAGCCATCCAACAGGTGCCTGAGAACCAACGAGGGGAAGGCTTCTACTCCATTTTATTTGTAGTGCCCAAATCCTTGGGAGGGTGGAGAGCAATATTGGACCTTAAGCGCCTCAATAGATACATAGTCCACAAGAAATTCAAAATGCACACCCTGCAATCAATTCTGGCAAGTATTAGAAAGGGAGATTTACTGTCATCCATAGATCTCTCGGAGGCTTACCTCCACATTCCAATTCGGCCTTCCCACCGCCAGTACTTGCGGTTTTGCTATGCAGGGGTGCATTATGAATATGGGGCGCTCCCCTTTGGCCTCTCCTCTGCGCCAAGGGTTTTCACTAAGGTCTTGGCGGCCTTGACCGCTCACCTTAGGTCCATTCCCATCAGGATCCAGTGCTACCTGGACGACATTCTCATCTCCTCAGCCTCTCCTTCTCAGGCTGAGAGAGATGTCCAGGTAGTGCTTGCCAAACTTGACCACCTTGGCTTCTTGGTCAATCGACCCAAGAGCCAGCTGAACCCCTCTACCAGGATCGTCCATCTGGGGGCGATCATTGACTCCCTGGAATGTAAGGTGTATCTGTCCCAGGAACGGAGAGACAGTCTATTGGCTTTAACTCGGCAAGTTCTGAGCCAAAACTTGGTTCCCCTGAACCTGCTGTCTTCCCTCCTGGGCAAGATGATTTCAGCTATCCATATAGTTCCATGGGCACACCTACACTCCAGGGACCTTCAATGGCTCCTTCTCCCCTACCAACGCCAGGGTCGAGCAAACGCCCCTACGAAGGTAAGGCCCCAGGCCTTTGTCAGGGAGTCATTGAAATGGTGGACCACGTCTGCGGTTCACAGGGGCACCTGTTTCCTCCCCCCTCAACAAATCGTGGTCACTACGGATGCTAGCCTGTCGGGGTGGGGGGCCCACGCAGACTCTCTGGTGGCTCAGGGCACATGGTCGCAGTCTGAGGCGACCCTCAGTATTAATATCTTAGAGTTAAGGGCAGTTTCACTTGCCCTGCAACAGTTTCACCCTCTTGTAGAGAATTCACACGTACTGGTCCTAACGGATAATGTGGCCACCAAGACACACATTAATAAGCAAGGGGGGACCATGTCTGGCCAGCTGATGACTGAGGCCATGCAACTAGGCCTCTGGGCTGAACGACACCTGTTGTCACTTGAGGCCGAGCATATTTCAGGGGTAGATAATGACACTGCAGACTGGCTTAGCCGGAACCAAATAGACAATTCAGAATGGAGCCTGCATCCCACCTTGTTCCACCAACTAGTGGGTCAATTTGGTCAGCCAGTGATAGATCTATTTGCCACTCCTGGCAACGCCCAGCTGCCCAGGTTCATGTCTAGATACCACTCGCAGGGGGCGGAAGGGACTGATGCCCTCCGCTGTCGGTGGCCCCGAGGGTTACTTTATGCCTTTCCTCCAATCCCCATCATTCCGCAGGTCATCCGGAGATTGCTGGAGGAGAGAGCCGAGATGGTCCTTCTGGCACCCAACTGGCCAAGGAGAGCTTGGTACGCCGACCTAGTCTCCCTGTCAATCTCCCCCCCATGGAGGATCCCTCCGACAGAGTGGTCGCTTGTGCAGGGGTCAGTGCAGCATCCAGAACCTCACTGGCTGCAACTGACCGCCTGGCACTTGAGCGGCTCACTCTGAGGAGCCGCAGGATCCCTGAGGATGTCTTGGAGGTCTTGCTGGACTCCCGCAGGCCATCCACACAAAGGATTTATGCTGCCTCCTGGAAGGCCTTCTGCTCCTGGTGTGCCAGGGAAGGGCATTCCCCATTAGATCTTTCAATCATAAATGTGTTAGAATTTCTCCGTCAAGGGCTAGCCAAGGGTCTTTCCCCTAGCACTCTCAGACGTCAGGTGGCCGCCCTGTCCACAGTCCTCTCCTGTCCGGCTCTGGGGACACTGTCAGCTCATCCCTTGATATCCAGATTCCTGAAGGGAGCTGTCAACCGATGCCCCCCAGTGGTGCATAGGTACCCCACCTGGGATTTAACCAAGGTGTTATCAGCACTCACGGGGGGTGCCTTTGAACCCTTGGACTCCATTCCTTTAGCTCACCTGTCATACAAGGTGGTTTTCCTGGTGGCGGTTACTTCTGCCCACTACATCTCTGAACTGGCGGCTCTTTCTATTAGGAGTGACTTTTGTGTTTTCCACCAGGACAGGGTGGTCTTGCGATTGGACCCCACCTTTCTTCCAAAGGTGAACTCATATTTCCACCGTGCTCAGGAGATTGTATTGCCCTCCTTTTACCCCACTCCTTCCTCTGACATTGAAAAGCAGTGGCACCTCCTGGACGTGAGGCGAGCACTGGACATTTACATTCAAAGGACCTCTGCCATTCGCAAAACCGAGGCCTTGTTTGTATCTTTCCACCACACTTCCTTGGGGAGGAAAGCATCCTCTGTCATGGTGGGTCGGTGGATTCGCACTGTCATTACTGTTGCCTATGAACAACTGTCTCTGCCACGACCCACCAGAATTACGGCCCATTCCACACGCAGCGTGGCCACCACTGCTGCCTGGAACACAAGGGCTTCCATTGAGGAGATCTGCCGAGCTGCCACTTGGGCTTCTCCTACACCATTTGTCCGGGACTACAGATTGGACGCTTTCGCCTCTCAAGAGGCAGACTTTGGGCAAAAAGTGCTGGAACAGGTAACTTTGGAGGGTAGCGGTCCCAGCCAGAATCCGGAGGCCCTCCCTGGGGACTGAATAACTTTGGTATGTCCCAATCTTGGCGGCTAGCTCCACCCAGAATGGAGAATGAGACGTTGTACTTACCTGAGACGTCCATTCTCGTCCGGTGGAGCTAGCCGCCAAGTCCCTCCCTGTGTATTTTCTGGCTGGACGAAGGTTTATGTTATTATGAGTCATTAGGTATTTAGGACCTAGTTACATAGGATCAGTTTTCATAAGTTAGGTAGTTAGTCTTAGGTAATTAGGAGTACTCCTCTGCAGGGTTGTTGTTATAATTTTTTACCTGTATGGTCAATAAAGTTGTTGCAGTTGTTCGGCACATTGAGTCTGGCAGTCGTTCCTCGTCAAAAGAGGGGGAACCAGGGCCTAGAGCCACTATTTATACGTTTTCCAGACTCAGTCTTGATTGGCTGGAAGGCTGTGCCAATACCCAATCTTGGCGGCTAGCTCCACCGGACGAGAATGGACGTCTCAGTTAAGTACAACGTCTCAATCTATTAAGGAAGTGAAATGATTAAGAGCCGAGGTGGCCCAGTGGTTAAAATGCAGCACTGCAGTTCAGCAGTTCAGCTGTTCAAATCTCACCGGCTCAAGGTTGACTCAGCCTTCCATCCTTCTGAGGTCGGTAAAATGAGGACCCAGATTGTTGGGGGCAATATGCTGAACTCTGTAAACCGCTTAGAGAGGGCTGTAAAGCACTATGAAGCGGTATATAAGTCTAAGTGCTATTGCTGTGATATGTGGGAATGAGTTTGGTGGACCAGAGAAAGAGATGCTGTGCTGGGAAGGACTAGATAAGATGGGTGGGGGAGGGAGGGAGGCAACCAGCAGCTGCATAACAGACTGAGAAACAAACTCAGAAAAGAGCTTCCAAATTCTGTACAATTGACAATTTCTGTCAATTATATCTTCTCACTATACTTTTTGTCAATATACTATATGATTGAGAACTATTACTGTACCTCTGTTCTAGAGTTTTGAAAATAGTGGTAAAACTTGTTCTCCCAATCACAATATTTGCAAGTTAGACAACTGTAGAAGAAAGATTCTAATGTAAAAAGAGATGAGAGATAAAAAAGCAAGATTTCTGCTTTTAAAATTCCTGGATGTTTCCATTCTAGTTCTCTTCGTTTCTAAAGAAGGAGGAATTGTACAATCTTTCCCTTATGAACGTGCACTTGGATCAGAATGGAGATGTAGCAGCAGATCTGGAGATCATCAGTAGGGTGATTCTCCCCCAGGAGGATCCCTTTGACAAGTATTTGGGGTGTTTTGAAAGGCAGAGACTGATAATCAACCAGTATGCTTTGTCTCAGCTAAAGCTGCTCAACAAGGTGGGGAAAATATTAATGGCTTTTCTCTTTTTTTTTGCAAAGAATCGGGACCCATTACAAGTGGGCTAAACCTAGTCAAAACGGTGGGTAGCCTTAACTGAGAATTGAATGTGTGGAATAAAACATCTATAATTTTCTTCGTTAAATAGGGAGGTTCAATTATATTGGTATCCTTCAGATGCTGTAATGCTGAATACCACTGTAAGCTGGTTTTTTGGCGGTTTTCTGAACTACTCAAAATTTCCGCTACTGGTTCTCCAAACTACTCAAAATTTCCGTTACCGGTTCTCCGAACTACCCAAAATTTCTGTTACTGGTTCTCCAGAACCTGTTAGAACCTGCTGGATTCTCTGGTTCATATCTACCATCATTTTACATGGATGGTGAGTTCTAATATAGCAATAGCACTTAGACTTATGCACCACTTTATAGTGCTTTACAGCCTTCTCTAAGCGGTTTACAGAGTCAGCGTATTGCCCCCAACAATTTGGGTCCTCATTTTACCCACCTCGGATGGATGGAAGGCTGAGTCAACCTTGAGCCTGGTGGGATTTGAACTGCCAAACTGCTGGCAGCTGGTGACCAGCAGAAGTAGCCTGCAGTACTGCACTCTAACCAGAGTGCCACCATGGCTCATATATTTCCTTTGGCATTTCTTCCTTTTCTTCTTAGTCTCTGCCACAGTCCAAATGTGTGGAAAAATGCCATCCTGGATTTGTGAAGAGGGCTCGAGAAGGAGAGCCAGTTTGCTGCTACGACTGTGTTCCTTGTCCAGAGGGGACCATCTCCACTCAGGAAGGTGGGTGACCCCACAGGGAAACTTACTGGGTTCAGCAAGAGCACTATGATCAATATGCATGTTAAAGACACATGTAAATTTGATTGTTTTGTTCTTAATTTTCATGGTATCCAATTTCTTCCATTATCTGACAGTGAAGAAAAATATCTTGAAGGATGAGGTAGGAAGAAATATGTTGTAGATTGGATAGGAAATCTCTCTTTTATTTGGCAGTTTGGTTGTGTCCTTCCAAATTTATCTTTCTTAGGAACATCTGAATTCTTTGTAACCGAGGAATTATTTTAGATCAATGGGTTTTGCTTTACACTACAGGCTAAAAGATGTATCAACCAATTCTTCAATTAATCAGTCAAACTTTATCAGTCAATCACCATTTATGGAGATCATAAATCCTTATAAGCTGAAATATCTAATTGGGAAAGACAATGAAGGGGAAAAGTTGGGTTAAAGGAACAAATGAAAACCAAAGGGAGGATTCAGCATAAAACCATGAAGTGGATATTTCCTTCCCACCTTTTCTTATCTTTCCAATTTTCCTTGTTAAATATTGAGATACAAAGAGTTATAACCCCAACAAAAAAAGGAACATTCTGAAAAAAAAGCCTAATATATACAGTGTTGTGATTTAAAAGAACGGAAAGGAGGAGGAATAGGAGAACAAACAAAAGATCAGTCTACTGAATATCCATTGATGCCAACCTTGAATCTTTAAAATTGTTGCCAGATCTTGAGAGGATGGAAATATATCACTTCATCTTCTCGTAAAAAGACTTTGCAGATAAGTAACTCAGTTCCTCTTCTCGAATTCCTTCACAAGTTAATATTTCTAAAAATCTCTTTCTTTTCAAATTTATTACTCAAATTTGTATGGTTGTCTATTTCATACAAAGTGACACTTGG
The DNA here is from genome assembly GCA_023053685.1 of Diadophis punctatus similis. Lineage (NCBI taxonomy): Eukaryota > Metazoa > Chordata > Lepidosauria > Squamata > Dipsadidae > Diadophis > Diadophis punctatus. The sequence continues at coordinate 235,159,058 of JALIGW010000002.1, forward strand.
TAGCACACAGTTAAATCAAAAATCAAAAATTAAAACAATGGGAACTAAATGCTAAGAAAGCAAGAGAGGAGTACATCAAGATACTATCTGCCATGCAACCAGCATATGGGGCTTTGTTGTCAGGGGATCCCCAGGACTTTTGAAGAAAAAAAACATTTTAAGGGATTTCAAGAAGGCCTCATTGTTTGGAGATACTCTCAATTTCAGGATAACTAATGCTTTTTTTCCTGGAGGGGGCCGTACTACCTACCCTGAAGTAGCCACTGTTCAATCCTTCTCAAGAGGAACTCCATGGATCCATCCATGTTAGACAACTTTTATCCTATGTCCAATCTTTTTAGAGCAGTTTATTGAGAGCATGGTTTGAAAGCATGGGTCAATAATCAGTAATGGAGTTTAAACATTCTTGGCAGAAACATGTGTCCATCATCTGACAAAAATTTAATAAATAAACAAACAAAAAATGATTAAATAAATAAATGAAAAAAATGGGTTGGTTATCTCAGAGAAGGGAGCTAGTGGCATAAGATTGCCACATGAGTGTGCAGCAGCAGCAAAAAAAGGTAATACAATCCTTGGTTGTATAAACAGAGGCATAGAATGGAAATCACGTGAAATATTACTACCACTTTATAAAACCTATGAAGACCACACCTGGAATGCTTTGGCTAAGATCTGTTCCCTAAAACATTGTCACTTTATGGGTCCTCAGAAGCCTACCTTTTCTGGGGCAGCTCCTGCTCTATTGGACCCACTCCCCTGAAATTCGATAGCCCCCATCCTCTTAAACTTCTGGAGGCTTGCTACTTCTCCCAGGCATTTGGGATAAGGTAAGGTCAGTGCAAGATAAGTGGTTACCCATCTGGTAAAGTGACCTAGGTTCCCACGGGATGGTTTCTTGTTGCTGTCTGGAACTGGCATTCCACAGGTGGTCTCCTACCCCCATCTTTGTGGCAACTGAAAAGCAGCAATAGTGGCAATGAACGAACTTTAGCTTTGAAGTTGACAAAGGGAGGTTGTGACACTAGATATTTCTTCTTTTCATTTTATTTAGTTGTTGTTCTTTAGATTTAGATTTATTATTAGAGTTGGAAGGGACCTTGTAGGTCATCTAGTCCAACCCCCTGCTCAAGCAGGAGTTCCTACACCATTTGAGAAAGATGGCAGTCCAGTCTCACCTGAAGGTCGCAAGTGTTGGGGCTCTCACAACCTCCGCTGGCAAGCTGTTCCACTGGTTGATCGCTCTCACTTGCAGAAAGTTTCTCCTCACTTCCAGGTTGAATATCTCCTTGGTCAACCTCCGTTATTCCATGTTTCGCTTTCTGGTGCCATAGAGAACAGCCTGACCCCCTCCTCTCTGTGGCATCCCCTCAAGTATTGGAATATTACTATCATATCACCCCTGGTCCTTCTCTTCGCCAGACTCGCCAAGCTCAGTTCCTGCAACCGCTCTTTGTATGTTTTATTTTCCAGAACCTTTATCATCCTGGTTGCTCTCTTCTGCACTTTCTCTAGGGTTTCAATGTCTTTTTTGTATTGTGGTGACCAAAACTGGATGCAGTATTCTATGTGTGGTCTGACCAAGGCTTTAGAGAGTGGTACTAGTACCTCACTGGTCCTTGATTGTATCCCTCTATTTATGCAACTCAGGATTGCGTTGGACTTTTTTGCTGCTGCTGCTGCACACCGCTGGCTCATATTTAGTTGGCTGTTTGTACATATTTGGGGATATTTTTGCTGCAGTATAAGAATATACCATTAGTGAGGCTTTTCTGGTATCCCATCTCTTCCAAAGTTTTCTTGAAATTTGAAAGACTGTTATTTTTCTCAGATATTGAAACATGCACCAAGTGCCCAGATGATCAATATCCAACCATGAATCAAGTCAAATGTATTCCCAAAAGAATAACCTTCTTGTCTTATGAAGAATATTTGGGTATCATCCTCGTCTCCTTTGCTCTCCTATTGTTCCTAACCACAGGCTTTGTTTTATTCAAATTCCTTCAATATCTTGAAACTCCCATTGTCAAAGCCAACAATCGGGATCTCTCCTTCATCCTCCTGATCTCCCTCCTGCTTTGTTTTTTGTCCTCCTTTCTCTTCATTGGCCAGCCAAGGACAGCAACCTGTCTTCTCCGACAAACAGTGTTCAGCATTGTCTTCTCAGTAGCTGTGTCTTCTGTGTTGGCCAAAACTATCATGGTGGTGCTGGCTTTCTTGGCCTCAAAACCAGGAAACAGGATGAGAAGATGGTTAGGAAAGAGCTTGGCCAACTCCATCATCCTTTCTTGTTCTGGTGTCCAAATTTTCATCTGTGCATTGTGGCTGGGAGTTTCTCCCCCATTCCCTGACTCTGACATGCACTCACAGACTGGAGAGATCATCCTTCAGTGCAACGAAGGCTCTGTTGCCATGTTTTATGTTGTCCTCGGCTACATGGGTTTCCTAGCTGTCATTTGCTTCATAGTGGCTTTCCTGGCCAGAAACCTGCCTGGGGCCTTCAATGAAGCCAAGCTAATCACCTTCAGCATGCTGGTCTTCTGCAGCGTCTGGGTCTCTTTCCTGCCCACCTACTTGAGCACCAAAGGAATGTCCATGGTGGCCGTGCAGGTCTTCTCCATCTTGGCCTCCAGTGCTGGACTGCTGGGCTGCATCTTCTTCCCCAAGTGCTACATTATCATCCTGAGACCAGATCTAAACACTAAGGAACATCTAACGATAAAACAAGGGAACTGACAGTGAAATTGTTTCTTTGAATGATAACATTTAATTATTGATTGCAATTGTTGATGTTTTATATGCTTTGTTTCCCTCTATTTGACAGTTTATATTATTTAAAACTGAAAGAAATAAAAATAGATTAATGAAATTAAAATCTAAAATAATCACTAAACAATCAAATAAATTAACAGTTGATGTTTGTGTTGTTAAACCATAGATAACCTTCCTTTTCCTCAGCACACTGGTTAGCAAATATTTCCTTTAAGCAATCCTTGAAGAGAGTACATATGTAAACCATGTCCTGGGCTCTGGACTGCTTTAAGCTTGGTAGGTAACTTCAGAGTTACTAAAGATGTCATCTTCATGGTTCTTTCAGAATTCAGAATCAAGTGTAGGACCCAAAGCAATCACTGAATTCTTTCTGCAGTGTTTTTTAGCATGTTCTGGTGGGACTCCCTGAAATAATATTGAGAGATGCCCCCCCAACAAAGAGATTCACTCAAATTTATGCATCTCAAAATGGAAGGATAGACTTATGCATACGGTATTTTTCAGAGTATAAGACACACCTTTTTACCCCCAAAAAGAGGGTGAAAACTTGGGTGCGTCTTATACACCAAATGTAGCCCCACCCACCCACCCACCCCCACCCTTTGGCCTCTGTCTTCCAGCAATTTACCTGCTTGCAGAAAAGAGGAAAGAGCTCTGTAAAGAGCTTGCAGGAAAGAGGGAAGAGCAAGTCAGTAGCAGTTTCCCGAGTTACAGCTGATTAGGTTTGCCATGTGGGAAAACGAAAGTGAAACTAACTGCAAAGAGGCAAATAGCTGGGAGAGACACAGGTTTTTATTTTTGCTGAACTGGCTGCAAAGGGGTAAGTGAATAACTATAAATGTCTGTAGAATGTTCAAATTATTAGATTTATTTTTTAAAGACTGCTTTATTATTGTTCTAGAGCCAGGGGTCTCCAACTTTGGCAATTTAAAGACTTGTGGACTTCAACTCCCAGAATTCCACAGCCAGCTTTGTTAGCTTTGCTGGCTGTGGAATTCTGGGAGTTGAAGTCCACAAGTCTTAAAGTTGCCAAGGTTGGAGATCCCTGTAAATCTAGACAACTTAACAAAATAAAGAAGCTTTTTTAAATAAATGCTTGCTCTGAAGAGGCCCAATGCTATTGTATCTTCTTTTAAATATTAGAGAATAATGTATACTTCCAGAAATTTTAATTAATTTTAACAGCTCTGTACAAGTATAGTATGAAATGTAACAGTGTCCTGTTTAGTATTAGAGTTTAGTTACCTTGGAGTAGATCTATTTAAATAATTGGGAAGAGTTAGTGTGCCTACATTTAAGAAAACTTTCTGGCATAATGTACATTTCTCCAATTCTTTGCTATTTCTATGGGTCAAGCACACATGCACAGAAATACACAGCAAACAGTGTATATCATCTGTGCTGTTTGTTGTTTGGCAAATTGCTTGGAGGCAGAGGCCTTTTTTCCTTGTTTTCCTCCCCCAAAACTAAGGTGCGTCTTATACTTCGGTGTGCCTTATACTCCAAAAAATAAGGGTAAGTAACAAATGATGAACAAATGATGCAGATATTATGTTGTTGGCATTACTGAAACTTAGGAGGGTGAAACCCATAAATTGAATATACAGCTAGAGGGATTTAAATTATTTAAAAGAAACAGACCAAATAAAAGAGCAGGTGGAGTTGCACTATATATATAAGAAATAACTATATGTCTACAGAAATGCATTTGGGTCAATATAAAAGGGGGGGGAAATGGTACTGCCACGTGTATACTATAGGCCACCCAACCAAACAGACAAAATAGATGAACTTTTTGCTAGTCAGTTAACTAAGTACAGTATATATTACAAATGGAATATATAGCTAGAGGGATTTAAATTATTTAAAAGAAACAGACTAAATAAAAGAGGAGGCGGAGTTGCACTATATATAAGAAATAACTAAATAACTAAATAACTAAACTTATTTTAGAAATAAAATAAAAGAATGATGAAAACTGTCTTGAATGCATTTGGGCTGTTAATGCAGCCAGTTAACTAAGTATATAGTAAGCACATCAAATAATTGGGGGACTATAATGGGGGACTTCAACTATCCTGACATCAACTGGGAGAGAAACTCTGCACCAAGTAGAAAATCAAACATGTTCCTGACAAACCTAGCAGGTAACTTTGTCTCTCAAGAAGTAGAGAAGGGAACTAGGGGATCAGCCATATTGGAGTTCATTCTCATTAGCAGAGATGAAATGATAAATGGTGTTGAAGCTACAGGAACTTTGGGGGAGGGGAATGATCATGCAATATTGAAATTCAACATTGTGCAAGCACAAGCAATAGAAAAAAGTCAAACCAGAATCTTAGACTTTAAGAGAGCTAATTCAATAAACTTATAAAGAGCTTGGGAAGGATTCCATGGATGAGAATCCTCAAGGGGAAAACAACCCAAGAAGCTTGGAGACTTTGAAAGGTAAGCATACACATTCATATGTAAGGGATATCAATTTATTGTAAGTAAGAGAGCTCAGCCTCCCATCTTCTGTCTGTTTTTCCCTAAGGGAAGGAAAGGCAAAAAGGCAATAAAACAATAAAACAGGTAAGAAAACATAACTCCCCAGTGACCTCATCCTGGGGACCTTATGGTCGAATTGTAAGGACACCTGACCTCAAATTGTTGCTGGCCAAGGACTTAATAGAGACTCAATACTCCAAAAGGACTGGAAACTTGAACACATTTTTGTCTGCAGTGGATGGGGAGACATTTTCATTTCACAAAAGGAAGCTTACATATTTTTTTATAAAGAAATTATAAATTATGAATCCTTTCAACTAATTCCAAAATTAATCTTAATACTAAAACCATTTTCTATTTCAACTCTCTAATTTCTATAAGCTCTTTATCCACACTATTTTCTTTAATGTCCAATTTACTACATCTTCCTCCTTTTTATGTTTTTAGTTCTGTTTCCTATTTTTCTTCTGTCAAAGACTTGAATTTTTTTCTTCATTTTTTTATACACTTTAAAAAATGTTTCTTGAATATTCTCTTCTTCTGATTCTGGCCTTCATATGAGCAGGTTTTCCTAAAAGAGAGAAGATTTCCCCATCAACTTCTGCAGTTCTGAAGGAAGCCAAAAGCCCCGCCCCTCTCCCTCCCTAGTGGCTGCCCCGTTCCTGGCCTGTCCCTGTCGTCATGGCAATCCAACAGCAGCCAATCAAACAAGAGGGGAAGAGACAATGGTTGCCTGGGAACCCAGCCACCAATCAGCTTCATGAGGAGAGGGATAACAAACAAAGATAAAGTGTGTGGGGGGGGGCAGAGTTTCAAATAAGGATAAAATTAAAAGGTTTTAGTGTGATGACAAAGAGGCAAAACCTGCCAGACATGCAGAGGGAAGGGAGGATGAAGTCCTGGAAAGGCCCCTCGGCCACCTCAAAATGGCTGCCCTGAAGGGATTCTCCTCCAGTGGAGGCTCTTGGGCAAGTGGGAGCAGCAGCTGCCCAGGAGAGCCCGGCTGAAGGGTCTTCATGGGCCACAAGGGACCTCCAGGATGTCTGTTCCTCAGAGCCCCAGAGGGTCCCTCCAGGGAGACCCCTCTTGCCATATCCTCCCAAGCAATGCTGGGTCCCTCTTTGGAGACAAAGACTCTGCATAGCTTCACCCAGACAGGATCTTTTCCTGGAAACACACAAAGAGAAACCGAAGCTTCACAAACCCCCATTGGCTTCCTCCCCTTAAAATGCAACAACAAAGCCTGTAAGCGACATTAGTGTGTTCCCAGAATAAGGGGGTGAAGGGGTCCACCACATCCCCTCCTCTTTCCTGAGCCTTTTCTATGGGTAACGTGATGGGTCTGGGCTTTGCTTTTCCCCCTCAGTGCCCTATGTGTGGAAGAGACTGTCAGGCAGTGATTTTATATTGTCTGTTACATGTATATGCAGGGAGCTGCATCCCTATCAAATATAATGGTTTATTCCTGAGCACGTGATTAATATGTTCCTAGTACTCATGTGTACGTTCCTTTCTTTGATCCGTCCTTCTTTTTCAACTTCTGTAAGGAGCAAGATGTGTTTTTATAGCTAAGATGTGATTAATGAGAATTTATTGTTTTTGTACCAAAATAAATATTTTATACTTAGAACTTTAAACTGCGGTTTCTTTTCTAATGTCAGAGTTCCAGGAAAAGATCTATTTCGTCTCTGATGGGAGTTATTCTTATCTGTCATGGTATGCAGAGTTTGGTTCCTGGATCTTAATTAATTCTGACAGGTTTATAGCGTTTAGCTCATTCAGATAGATAAGAATGTTTTTGGCTGTTTTGAAGTGAAAAGACTCCATAAATCTACTAAAATGTCTTCTCCGGAGAAAGAAATTTCATTTCTCCTTGACCAGCCAATTCAAGAAGCAGAGAAACCTCAAGAAGCAACTTATTTGCCTGTCTCACCTCCGCTTTTAATCACTACTCTGAGACAGACTCCTATCGCATCTCTGCAAACTTCTCTGGCGCCATCTTTGCCCACGCACTCAATCACAGCAGCAGAGGCTTTGCAACAGGAACAAGATTTCTGGAGGTTAGTAGATGTGAAAAGCACTGCCTTGCTAGTTCAACTCAAATGGGGGCTGTTCAAACGGGGGCCATTCCAAAGATTACTCATTATGAGCCACTTCAGCCCCAATTATTTGAAAGTTTTTCTGAGGGAGCAACCTCGAGTACCGTATCAGCCACAGAAAGATTTATTGATGCATGCCACAAAGACCTTCTTGATAGTAAAGACAGAGAAATTAAATACTTAAGGAAGCAGTTACCAACGCCAATGCCTATATGAAAACAGACAAATACTCAATAGACTACAGAAACAAGGTTCAGATATCACATGTTTACAAGAAGTTCACATTAAAAAAGAAGAGTATAAGTTATTACAGCAGCCCAAGATAGGTAATCTTTTCACATCCTTAGCTGACTCAAGGAAAAAAGGAATAGCACTATATATCAAAAACTGGTTAAGCCCCAAACAAATATATAGAGACACAGAAGGAAGAATACTTATGGTAGAAATCACAATTGATAAAACTAAAATATTATTAATAGCCATATACGCTCCTAATAATGGACAAAAAGAATTCTATACTAAATTATATCAACAAATTATAAAATTAGAGAGAGAAAACATCTGTATAATTGGTGACTTCAATGCAGTAGTAGATGCCAAAGAAGATTATAAATCGGGATCAAAAAAAAATTCTGAAAGAAAAATTTTACCCAAAAATTTCTTTGAAATCGTGAATGAATTTAAAATAAAAGATATATGGAGAGAAAGACACCAGAAACAAAACCAATATACATACTTTTCAAACCCACATCAATCCTGGTCCAGACTTGATATGGCCTGGTCAAATATAGAACCAATTATTAAAATAGAGAGTGTAGAAATAGAACCAAATACGTGGGTGGACCACAATCCCATAGTAATTACAATGAGAGGAATAAATAAGACAAGAAGGAGATGGATGATGAACCAGAAAATAATAAAAGAAAAAGAATTTAAACAATATATGGAGAAAGAACTAACTTTCTTTCTACAGGAGAATTGGAACGAAGATACATCTATACAAAACATTTGGGATACTATGAAAGCATATGTAAGAGGACTATCTATTGCTTACTCTATTAAAAAAAACAAAAATAAAAATAAACAGATTAAGGATTTACAAAACAGGATAGGGGAATTAGAACACAAATTACAAGAGACACCACAAGATAAGGAAATAAAAGAAGAAAAGGAATTAATTAAACACAAAATAAACCTGATAACACAAGAAGAAATCGCATTAAAAATTAAGTCAGCCAAACAGAACCATTTTGAACATGCTAACAAACCAGGTAGATGGCTGGCTTATAAATTAAGAAAAGAAAAGGAAAAAAAAACAATACAACAACTAGAGGATTCGCTAGGGAAAATGCAGTTGGCAATAGAAGAAAAAAAAGAAATAGCACGAGAATATTATAGAGAACTATACAGCAAAGATACTATACAAATCCAAAATATACAAGACTATTTAAATTCTAGTATAGCGCAATTACCAGAGGATATTAAAAATAAGATGGACGAAGAAATAACACTGATTGAATTAGAAAAAGCAATAAAGAACCAAAAAAATAACAAAACCCCAGGACCGGATGGTATTCCAGCAGAGTATTATAAAGAATTACAAACGATTTTAAAAAGTATACAATTAATTACATACAATGAAGTACTTAAAAAAGGAGCAATTCCAGACTCATGGACAGAGGCACTAATAACAATCATCCCCAAAGACACCAATACGAAACATAAGATCCAGAGTTACAGGCCAATCTCGCTGTTGAACTCAGATTATAAAATCTTTGCCTCCATAATGGCGGAAAGACTTAAAAAAACGCTTACTAAAATTATACACTCAGATCAAAATGGTTTTTTACCAAACAGACATATTAAAAACAATATCAGAACAATTATAAACATTTTAGAATATTATGAGACTCATCCAGGGGAATCCATGGCACTCATATTCCTAGATGCCCAAAAGGCATTTGATAATTTAAACTGGGACTTCATAACAAATCAATTAGATAAAATGAATTTTGGAGAAAACTACATAAGAACAATTAAAGCAATATATTCAAAACAAACTGCAAAAATCCTCATCAATGGAGAAACTACAAAAAATTTTAATATAGAAAAGGGAGTTCGACAAGGTTGTCCTCTCTCCCCTTTATTATTTATATTATCATTGGAATCATTATTACAAAAGGTAAGGGAAAACAAAGAAATAAAAGGACTCAAGATAAAAGAACAGGAATATAAATTGCAGGCATTCGCAGACGACATGGTTTTCAATATAGAAGAACCTCTAGAGGTAGGATCAATTTTACTAAAAGAAATTAATGAATTTGGGAAAGTAGCAGGTCTAAAAATTAACAAACAAAAAACTAAAATAATAACCAAAAATCTGACAGATACACAAAATAAGGAATTAGAAAGGAAATTAGAAATACAAATTGTAAAGAAAATAAAATATTTAGGAATCAACCTGTCAGCGAAATGCACAACAATAAAAGAAGAAAACTATATGGGAATTTTAAAACAAATTGAAAAGAAACTAGATAACTGGAACAAATTACAAATATCTCTAATAGGCAGAATTGCAGCGATTAAAATGTCAATACTACCTCAAATTTTATACTTATTTCAGACTATACCAATCAAATTAGAGAAAAAATATTTTGAAAAATTAAATAAAATACTAACCAAATTTATATGGGCCGGGAAAAAACCAAGAATTAAATTAAAATATTTACAACAAAATAGAAATCAGGGAGGGTTCGGACTGCCAGACTTTGAATTATATTATCAAGCATCTGCTTTAACATGGATAAAGGACTGGATACAAATCAAAAATAGACGCTTACTGGTATTAGAAGGTTATGATTTACATATAGGGTGGCATGGATTCCTCTGGGATGATAAACATAAAACACACTCATATTTTAAAAGACATAAAATCAGAGACTCCCTATTAGGAATCTGGCTTAGAATCAAAAAACAATATTATACTAAGATACCACCCTGGTTCTCTGGCATGGAAGCCATTACTTACCCAAACACAACAAACCTGGAAAAAATGGTTACATACGAAGAAATACTGGAAGAAGGAGGAGCCTTAAAATCTATATCAAAATTAGAACAGGGAGGAATTAAGATTGACTGGTGGCCATACTTTCAAATTAAGAACAGATTAGAAAACGACAAGAGGAAATATGGAATACAAAAAACTAAATCAGAATTAGATAAAATCTTATTAGGCCAGGAACAAAAAGCAATAACTAAAATATATAAATTTCTTCTAAAAAACAAAACACAGAAAGATATAATAAAGGGAAATATGATAAGCTGGACGAAAAATTTTGGACATGAAATACCAATTAATCAATGGGAAAAAATATGGAATCAGAACTACAAAATCACAAAATCAGTCTCATACAAAGAAAATTATTATAAACTATTCTATAGATGGCACCTCCCTCCAGCGAGATTGGCAAGAATGTATAAAAATCTACCACCAAATTGTTGGAGATGTCAGTGTAAAACTGGATCTTATTATCATATGTGGTGGACCTGTCCAAAAATCAAACTCTTCTGGAATAAAATCAAAAACTGGTTAACAGAAATCACACAACAAGACTTAGATATTAAACCGGAAATTTTCTTATTGGGAATCATCAACCAAAAAATGGAAAAAAAACACTACTATATCATTTTACATATACTAACAGCGGCAAGAATAACGATAGCACAAAATTGGAAATTAAATGATATTCCCGAGGAAAGCAGTGTAATCAGAAAAATTTTGGATTGTGCCGAAGCGGATAAGTTAACTATGGAATTGAAAGGAAAGGAAGACTCCGACTATTATGAAATTTGGAATTTATTTTACAATTGGTACGAAAAACGAAAACAAATATCATCAATGTAATAAATGTAAATATAAGTTAAATAAGACACATAGAAATTAGAATAAGGAATTAATAGAGAAAATAGTTATATTATAATAATATATATGTATACTATGATTTTACAAAATTGAAAGTGCCTTATTTCTTATGAACTATTATTATTATTATCAATACTATCATCAATATCACTATCGTTGTACTATTATTAATACTATTGTTAATATTAATATTAATACGATTGATTTATAAAATCTATCACATAAAAGACAAGATAAAAGTTGGAAAATACATAAAAATATATCGCTAACATATACTCGCCGTAGAACAAATTATAGAAATTAACAGCTCTATAGCTGTATGCGTTTTTTATGTTTTGTAAATGTTTATATTGTACTTGTTAATGTCATAATGTTCTTTTTTTTTGTTTTGTATGTTTGTTTGTTTTTAAATGTAAATAACTTAATAAAAACTATTTTTTTAAAAAAAAAGAAAAACAAGATGTCTCCGAGCCTTCTTACATTCCAGAAACTTTTCCTGGGCCATCTTTTCTGGTCTCATCAACATTTGTGCCGGCGTTACCTTTCATTTGCCGGAAGGGACATATGACTATACATCAATAGGGGCTGGTTCTGATCAGAGATTTTATGAACAGAGAGACTTTCCCAAAAGTAATGTTGCAGTGCCATCTAGTGGACAAAATATAGATAAAACAGAAATCATGTTTAAAACTCTATTGGAAAGGCTAGATCTCCTGATGTCTAGCAAAAGACAGCCTTTGTCACCTATGCCACTTGGAGGTTCTGGATTACAGTTAGATCCACCTCCACATATAGCCCAACAACAATTTCTTCAACCTGCCCAAACAATACAGGTACAAAGTGCACCACCCGTTCCTATGGCTGCATAAATTATGCAGCAAACCCACCCTGCGTTACAAGCTGGAACTACTCCAACCCCTGCTGTTTCAACTGCCCAACAGCAACCCCAAATGGGACAATTACTTATTCCAGTGCAAGCTCCTACACCTGCCCCAACTGTGGCCCAACTAGTGCCAATTTCTCCACCGCCTGCTCCTATGCAGCCGGCCCCTGCTGCTGCACCAGCTGCTGTACAACAGCCAGTCCAGGCACCACCATCTGCTCCAGTGCAGGCTCCTTTGCCGCCTCCTCTCCAACCCCAAGTGGGTCCACAGGCAATTCCTCAGGCTTCACCTGCGCAGGCCCCATTAGGCGCCCCGCCTTTACAGCCAATTCAAGCTGTTGCTCCACCTTACCAGGCACCAGTTGCCCCATTAACTGGCCACTCAAAGTTAAAGCCATCAGGACAGAATTATAAAGCCTGAGTTAGTGAAATGATTATTTTGCTTCGTCGTGAGGGCACGTACGACATGGTATTTGACCCACCTGAGCGTCCTTGGCCAGAGGCCATCAGATTATTAGATATAAAAGCATCTACTAGTATATTGATGTCGATGGACATCGAAATGCAGCAAACCTTTGTTCCAAATGCAACTGCCCAAGAAATATGGGCTCAATTAGAACGTTGTTTTCGGCCAGTTTCAGCTGAATCTACTAACCTGCTTTTATCACAATTTCATGGAACTAGAATTAAACCTACAGACAGCATGGGGGCACATTTAACAAAGATGAAACACATGAGGAAAGACCTCGCAGAATGTGGCTATCCAATGGACGATAATCAAATGGTCAGTATTATTACCAATTCTTTAAATTACACATGGAGAGAGGCCATCACACAAATCAATCATGTACCTTTTGCTCAAAGAACTGTTGACAATGTTTGTAGAATTTTAACAGAATATGAAGATATTGCACTTGCAGCGCCTCACTTGCAACGCCCCCTAGCTGCAACACGTCTTCCAACTAGATGACCCCCAGAGAGGGAATACACTCCAAGATTGCTACGTTGCCAATATTGTGATCGTGTAGGTCAAACCAGTAGAGATTGTATTCAATTGCAACGTACTCAAGTTCCTGTCCAGCCCAGAGGAACAGACTACAGGGACCAGTACCAACCCAGAGGCACAGCCTACAGGAGAAGGGCATCCCTGCCCAGAGGAACAGTCTTCAGAGGCAGCAGAAGCAGAAGTGGCAGCCAATGTCGCCCAGGTCCAAGGCGCGACTCATTTGGCCCATATGCCACTCTTGTCATCACACAAGCTGTCCAACCCTGTCAGCAATATGATAGACATTTATTGTGGACTTTGGACTCAGGTGCCTCAATTAGCATTACTTACCAAAAGCACCTTTTCAAAGAAATGCATGCACCAGAACCAGAATTTCGTGAACTCTATACATTCACTGAACGTCCTTGCAAAGTCGAAGGAAAAGGGACTGTCTACATTGAAGAGTTAGATACACTGATTCCAGATCTTTATTATGTTCCTGCTGCAGCTTTTAATTTGCTTAGTTATACCCATTTAATCAATACTTTAGATTTTCAGGTTCATCATTTTAAGAACGCAAGCTACATTGTTAAGAATAGTATGATTGTTGCAGACACAATTGTGATTTGTGGAGTCTTCTACTTAAGGCCAAAACCTGAGCCTCAAAAACAAGCAAGAATAATACCTTCCATTAATGGCAATGCAGGCCCAGAGAGAGCTGTCCAAGAGAGAGATCCTGGGATTGCCTCACAGACTCCTAAAAACAAACCTAAGGTTCCTAATTCAAATGTTAACTTTATTAATTCTCTCACAGGCTGACCCTTACATTACAAGTGCATACATAAATGGTACAGGAGGATGGGACATGCCAGTTTTGACGTCCTTAAATGAATGCCATTGTTTGCTCAAGGTTTGAATTTCAAAGGATGTAAGGTACATTTGGATTGTGCTGTTTGCAAAAAGGCAAAATCAAAGGCAGCAGCCATTCCAAAACATGCTATACGTAAGTCAACACGCATTTTTGATTTGGTTCATACTGATATTGTGGGTCCTTATGGCCCAACTATTGGCGGTAAAAAGTATTTCTTAACTATTGTTGATAATCATTCTAGATATGGTTATGTTTTTCTTATGAGAGAGAAATCTGAAACCTTTCAGATCTTTAAAGACTTTGCAATCCAGGCCTACAATCAACATGGGGTGAAGATCCGCAGAATCCAGAGTGATCGTGGTTCCGAGTTCATGTCACAACATTTCCAAGATTGGATGCGCAAAAGCGGTATCATACATCAAACATCCGCCCCTTCCATGCCAGCTCACAACGGAGTGGCAGAGAGATGACAAGGGGTTCTCCAAACCATGATGCGCTGCCTCCTAGAAGATGCTAATCTGAAACATTCATTTTGGGGTGAAGCAGTTAAGTATGCAAACTACCTTGTTAATCGCACTTGGAGTAGTGTGATTGACCAAACACCTTTCTATATGCTGCATGGCTACCAGCCATATCTTTCTAATCTACACATTTTTGGTTCATATGCAATGGTGAACATTCTATTAGCGCTAAGAAGAAAAGGTGGCCAAATTGCTAAGAGACTGAGATATATGGGCATTGATGACAATTCAAAGTGGGGAAAATTCATTGACTCTAACAATATGATTACAATTTCTAATTCTGCTAACTTTGAAGAAGATTCAGATTGGTCCAAAATACATTCTAATGATCCTGGAGTTTATTTTCCCAGAGATGATTCATCTAACATTCCATCTTCACCTGCCGCGGATGCTCATGCTAGCGACATTGATGGAGATGAGGAAGATAAAGAAGATTGGACAACCGCTCCAAGATGTTCCAAGAGAACTACAAAAGGTATTCCTCCAAAGAAATACACACTGCATTGCACAAACAGACCACCACTGTTGGTCTGTAATGTTACACTTCCACCAGAGACTTATGCTCAAATCAAATATCTTTCACAAGATGAACAAGATAAATGGCACACCGCCATGCAAGTTGAGATGGACAGTCTCCAGAATCTTAAGGTATTTACACCTGCAGCACCTCCTCAAAACAAGAAAATCATTGGCACACGATGGGTGTACAAAATCAAACAAAAACCAGATGGTGAGCCATTATACAAGGCAAGACTAGTAGCACAAAGTTTTGCACAAAGTTATCCTGAAGATTACACAAACACTTACTCACCTACAGTGCAAACTGAAAGTGTGAAAATAGCTTTAACTACAGCTTCCATTCTTGGACTTGAAGTTTTCCAATTTGATGTTGAAACTGCCTATCTACATGCAGACCTAGATGAAGAAATCTACGTGAAGTGCGCCCCTGGATTCCGTGACAACCTCCGTGGCCGAGAAGGGGACACGTGGATTCTCAACAAAAGTCTTTATGGTCTGAAACAATCAGGTTTAATGTGGTATAACTGTCTCAAAGACAAACTAAATTCAATGGGCTTTATTAAGTCCGAAACTGATGAATGTGTGTTCACAAGAAGGTCTGGGAAGGCATATGAAATTGTTCTTGTTTATGTAGATGATATAGTTTACATTGGTCCTAACAAACACATGAGTGAAATTTTTGTTTCAGGCCTGAAGAGATTCTTCACATTGAAGTCACTAGGTCACATCAATGATTATTTAGGTGTACAGATTGAAAAGACACAGAAGGGGTTTAGCCTCTCACAACAAGCCAAGATAGAACAACTCCTACACTATTGCAACATGCAAGATGCTACACCGACATACACTCCTATGCAAACAGATTTTTGTAATCTGAAAGATGAACAAAGTCCTGAGTTCAAGGATCAAACACTTTATCGCTCAGTAATTGGTTCACTACTATACATTAGTGGTTGGACTAGACCAGACATAGCACTTAGTGTCAATTTGTTGTCACGACACGTAAGCAAAGCCACATAATTCCATTGGTCATGTATTAAGAAGTTACTGAAATACCTAAAATACACTCAACGCATGAAATTAAAGCTAGAACCTACACATTCTGATTTTGCTGACTTGTATTGTTATGCAGATGCTGACTGGGCAAGCGATAAGGAATCAAGAAAAAGCACATCAGGTTTCATAATGTACCTGAATGGATGCCCCATTCATTGGAACATGAGAAAACAGAGTTTTGTTTCCTGTTCTTCAACTGAGGCAGAATATGCGTGTATTTCTGACGCTAGTAATCAGTTAACTTGGTTCTATTCTTTAGTTACAGATATCTGGACCAAACTGAAGAAGCCAATCACCATGATGGAAGATAATCAATCAGTTGTTTACATTTCAGAAACACGTTTCACAGGTTCTAGGTCCAGACACATTGACATTCGTTATAAAAATGTTAGAGATTTAGTAAGACAAGGTTTCATTAAGTTAGAATATGTGCCAACAGAATATCAGATAGCTGACATACTGAACAAGCCATTGCCTGCAGCAAGACATGAATCTTTAACATATTTAATGTGTGTAGAGTGATATAAGCATATCCATCCAACAGACAAAGAAGGGGTGTCAGGCAGTGATTTTATATTGCCTGTTACATGTATATGCAGGGAGCTGCATCCCTATCAAATATAATGGTTTATTCCTGAGCATGTGATTAATATGTTCCTACTACGCATGTGTACATTCCTTTCTTTGATCCGTCCTTCTTTTTCAACTTCTGTAAGGAGCAAGACGTGTTTTTATAGCTAAGATGTGATTAATGAGAATTTATTGTTTTTGTACCGAAATAAATATTTTATACTTAGAACTTTAAACTGCGGTTTCTTTTCTAATGTCAGAGTTCCAGGAAAAGATCTATTTCGCCTCTGATGAGAGTTATTCTTATATGTCAGAGACTGTCAGTGGAACATGGGTTCCCTTCCCTCCCTTTCTTCCTTACATGGGGTGAAAGGCATCCTCTCTCTCTCTCTCTCTCTCTCTCTCTCTCTCTCTCTCTCTCTCTCTCTCTCTCTCTCTCTCTCTCTCTCTCTCTCTCTCTCTCTCTCTCTCTCTCTCCCTCCCTCCCTCCCTCCCTCCCTCCCTCCCCTCCCCAACCCACCCTCCCTCTCCCTCTATCTCATTCTCTGTGCATTGGAGTCATATTTATTTTTAACTATGCAAAGTCCTGATGACTAGTTTTTAACTAAATTTTTTTTCTATTACACTATTGCATCAGTCTTTTTTTGTTGGTGCCCTTCAGCATTAACTTTCAAAATAATTACATTTTGGTCTTAACTCAGTAGAAAGCTATCTCAGTTCAGTGACATGTTCAGGCATTAAATAGTCCCCAGGGTTTTCTCTTTAAACACAATGCCAACAAATATCAGATTTCTTTTTCTTCAGCCACAGGTGCCGTGTATTCCCTCTGGGGCCAATTTCAAGGATGGAGCTTTCAAACCTCTCAATTCTTGGTGACCAATTTAATTCTATCTCTACCCTATCATTTTGAACCAGATGGGGATTGTTTCCCTTCCATGTATCTCCAGAGAAATGCCCAACAAACTCTGAGTCCAAGAACAAGTTGAATTAGCCAGGGAACTTTCGTGAGAAGGAGAATTGTTATTCTCAAAGTTTCATCTCTGCTCTTTGGCCGAATCCTCCAGGGGAGACTTTTGGCAGAGACAGAGGGAGTCAGCTGCAGTTCACTTCCCACACTGACATGGAAGGCCCTAAATAGAAATGTTTCCTATTGGAGAACTTGTCTTTAGGCAAAAAGTGTCACTGGACGATTTTAGATTTTGGACTTCCCTCCCCACTAAAGATCAGGGCTGTCTGTCTTCCTTTACATCAAAGTGTGATACCCTGAGGAAAATATCTCCCTGCCAAAGTCACCCCCTCCCCATCAAAAGAGCCCCCTTTTCCATCTCCTTCCCCCAAATATGAGCTCTGTCTTCAGGGGTACAAACCTTTCCTTATGCCCCCACAAAGCTCTGTTTCTGGTATAGAAGTGTATAGAAGGGAATCTCCATTCCCTCCCCACTCCAGGGGAAGGATACTGCAATATCTCCATTGCCACACCACTCTTTGGCCAGCCAGAGGTGGTATTTGCCGCTTCTCTGAACTACTCAAAATTTCCGCTAACGGTTCTCCGAACTACTCAAAAAATCCGCTAACGGTTCTCCAGAACCTGTCAGAACCTGCTGGATTTCACCCCTGGGTGACACCTTTCTCTCTGGCTGGAAGTCTCTCCTCCTTTGCTCTTACCCCAATAAGACCCTGCAGTGCTTGGGTCTGATCCCCATTGCCCCCTGGAAGTGGCCACCATTTTCAATACCCTGACAAGTCCATGTAGAAATGGCGGCTGCTTTTGGAGCCTTCCACCATGATCATCAGGCTGTTGGGAGACTGCAAACGTCTCCTGGCTCTTGCTAGGTTTGGGAAACCAGGCACTGCATGCTAAGGTGGCAGCTTCAGATGAGCTTCCTAAAACCTTTCCTTTCGTCCTTTGACCCCCTCCCTTCCCCCAAAACCCAAATCTCTTCAATAAAGAACACACACACACAAACCCTGGGAGAGACAAACTTGTTCATCTTTCACTCCCCCCTCAATTAGATGCAAAAACTAAACTCCCCCCATCCTCAAATCTCTGTCCTGTTTAACAATTAGCTAAAAATACAGCATGCCTGAAACAGAATAACAGAGTTGGAAGGAACTTTGGAGGTCTTCTAGTCTAACCCCCCACCTGCTCAAGCAGGGAACCCTACCATTTACCATCTCAGACAAATGGTTGTCCAATCTCTTTGTTAAACTCCCCAGTGTTGGAGCACCCAAAACCTCTGGAGGGAAGTCCTTCCACTGATTAATTGTTCTCGCTGCCAGGAAATTTATTCTCAGTTTTAGTTGGTTTGAAGTTACTTACATTGATTCCAGAGAATGAAAGAGAAAAGGAAAGAAGCAAGCAAAGAAATTTTTTCTTCTGTGTTGACAATGCTGACTTTGATTTCAGTGTGGCTCAACTGCCCCACTGCATATGAGGAGGCCTCTCCCTCAGAAGAGAGGTTTCTGGCCACACCTAAGGCTGCCCTGGCTGGATGGTTGGGGGCTCCACTTGCCTTCCTCTTTTCCAGCATGCCCTACCTTCCCTTGACAGGAAGGGATACCCACCTCTTGCAGCCCTCCTGGCCTTCTATGACTTTTGCTTTATCAACCTCCCTGCAGCCTTCGTGAGTATTTGAAATTCATGGTCAAAATTGGAGCTTTCCTGCTGCTTCTACACAGACCAACCTGCCCAAGCTTAGCAATTTTAATTTAATTTAATTTATTGTTCTTATAGGCCACCCAATCCCCTAGGACTCAGGAGGACAACAGTAAAAATAACAATTAAATACAATAAAAACAATTTTAAAAATTATAAAAGTTAAAAACCAGTCATCCATGGGGGGGGGATTAAGGTCTCATTCCCCCCGCCTGCAGGAAGAGCCATGTCTTCATGTCTTTGTGGAAGGCCAAAAGGTGGGGATAATCCGGGTCTCTGGTGGGAGTTGGTTCCAGAGAGATGGAGCTCCCACAGAGAAGGGTGTCCCCTGTGGTCCCACCAACCGACATTTGTTTGGTTGATGGGACCTGGAGGAGACCAACTCTGTGGGACTTAACCGGTCATAGGGAGGTATACGATAGGATGCGGTCCTGGAGGCAACCTGGCCCTGAGCCATGTAGTGCTTTAAAGGTCAAAACCAACACCTTAAATTGTGTCCGGAGACTAATGGGCAGCCAATGCAACTGGCGGAGAATGGGTGTTACGTGGGTGTATCTGGGAACACCCACCACAGCTCGCGCAGTTGCATGTTGCACCAATTGCAGTCTCCGGATACTCTTTGAGGGTAGCCCCATGTAGAGCGCATTACAGTAGTCCAGCCGTGAGGTGATGAGGGCATGAGTGACTGTGAGTAAGGTCTCCCTCTCCAAGTAGGGTCGCAATTGGTGCACCAGGCAAACCTGCGCAAAGGTCCCCCTAGCCACAGCTGACAGATGTTGCTCCAATTTTAGCTGTGGATTTAGGAGAACACCCAAATTATGAACCCGTTCCGAGGGAGTTAATTTCTCTCCCCCAAGAACCAAGGAGGGGCAGCTGACATAATCACTAGGGGGCAATATCCACAGCCATTCGATCTTGTCAGGATTGAGCCTGAGTTTATTCATTTCCATCCAGACCCTAACATCGTCCAGGCAACAGCACATCACATCAACTGCTTCCCTGAACTGAGATGGGGTGGAGATGTACAACTGGGTATCATCAGCATATTGCTGGTACCTCACCCCATGTCGTCGGATAATCTCACCCAGCGATTTCACATAGATGTTAAACAGGATAGGCGAGAGGACCGAGTCCTGAGGCACCCCGCAAATCAGGGGCCTAGGGGCCGACCTCTGACCCCCTGTCAACACCAACTGCATCCTGTCGGAGAGGTAGGAGGAGAACCACTGTAAAACAGTGCCTCCCATTCCCACCTCGCCGAGTCGGCGCAGAAGGATACCATGGTCAATGGTATCGAAAGCTGCTGAGAGGTCAAGTAGCACCAGGATGGAGGAATGACCACCATCCCGGGCTCTCCAGAGATCATCCATCAGGGTGACCAAAGCAGTTTCCATGCTGTAGCCGTGCCTGAAACCCGATTGAAAGGGATCTAGATAATCAGTGTCATCCAATAACCATAGGCGTTGGAGCGCCACCACTTTCTCTACAACCTTACCCACAAAGGGTAGGTTGGAGACTGGACGGATTCTTTAAATCCACTGGGTCCAGGGAAGGCTTCTTGAGGAGGGGCCTCACCACCACAGCTTTCAAGGGCTGTGGGATGGATCCCTCTCTCAAAGAAGCGATCACAACAGCCTGGAGCCAGCCACGTGACACACCCCTGCTGGCTGAAACCAGCCAGGAGGGGCACGGGTCTAACAAACAAGTGGAGGAACTCATCGCTCCTATGGCCTTGTCAACATCATCAGGAGTGATAGGCTCAAATTCATCCCATATAACAGGATTAAGATCAGACCCTGTCATCTCGGCTTGCCCTGTCCAATCGGAGTCCAGGTCTGTCCGAATCTGAGTGACTTTATCCGCCAGAAACTGAGCAAATTCCTCAGCTCTTTCCTGTAAGGGTTCCTCAACTCCCCCCTTAGCAAGGAGGGAGCAAGTCACTCTAAACAGGGCGGCTGGGCGTGAATCGGCAGATGCAATGAGAGTGGAAAAATGCTAACATTTTTTAGTGGCGATAGTGGTATCGCCACTAAACAAGACTTAATAAAAGTTCTTAGTAGTGTTCGGTCAGATTCAGCTTTACTGGCCCTCCACCATCGCTCTAGATGTCTCTTTTGGCGTTTCATCTCCCGGAGCTCCTCAGTAAACCAAGGAGCCCTCCTGGATCCACTACCACGGAGAGGTCGCAAAGGTGCAATCTGATCTAACGCCCCTGATGCCGCCCTGTTCCAGGCAGCTACCAGAGACTCAGATGAATTGTGTACCAAGGATTCAGGTATCTCCCCAAGTTCCCTTTGGAAACCTTCTGGTTCCATTAGGCGCCTGTGTCAGGCAGTGATTTTATATTGCCTGTTATATGTATATGCAAGGAGCTGCATCCCTATCAAATATAATGGTTTATTCCTGAGCACGTGATTAATATGTTCCTAGTACGCATGTGTACATTCCTTTCTTTGATCCGTCCTTCCATTTCAACTTCTGTAAGAAGCAAGACGTGTTTTTATAGCTAAAATGTGATTAATGAGAATTTATTGTTTTTGTACCGAAATAAATATTTTCTACTTAGAACTTTAAACTGCGGTTTCTTTTCTAATGTCAGAGTTCCAGGAAAAGATCTATTTCGCCTCTGATGAGAGTTATTCTTATCTGTCAGCCTGAGGCGGAACCACCTAATCGGTCCCGCCTCCTTGCGATGGAGGAATGGTGCCATGAAATCTAACCTCAGAAGGAAGTGATCTGACCATGACAAGGGTGAAATGACTAAACCCCTCAGCCTCAGATCATCTCTCCACTGCCCCGAGAGAAATACTAGGTCAAGCGTGTGACCTCCCTCATGAGTCAGACCCTGAACTACTTGGGTCAGGTCCATGGTTGTCATGGAAGCCATGAACTCCTGAACTGCATCCGAGGTTTCACCGTGCGAAGGCAGGTTGAAGTCCCCCAGCACCATAAGCCTGGGGAACTCAACCACCAGCCCCACTATCACCTCGAGCAGCACAGGCAGGGCCTTTGCAACGCAGCTAGGAGGCAGGTACGTTAGCAAAAGGCCCACATGAACCCCTAAGTCCAACTTCAGAAGGAGCGTCTCACACCCAACAATCTCCGGGGCAGGGCTCCTACGAGGACAAAGATTCTGGCGAGCTATAATAGCCACTCCTCCACCCCTTCCCTGAGGTCACGGCTGATGCAGAACTAAGAACCCATCCGGGCACATCTCAGAGAGGGGAACACCCCCCTCCTGGCCCAGCCAGGTCTCCATTACGCATGCCATGTCCGCCCCCTCTTCCAAGATTAAATCCCATACAAGGGGGGCTTTGTTGGTAATCGATCTGGCATTCAACAGCAGCAGCTTGAGCCCAGGGTCCTGATATCCCTGGTCACCAGATATTTGGGCTGAGCTAGGTGGAACCAAACCAGAGGGGCCAGAAGAAGAAATCGCTTGAAGACAGCGAGTTCTAGTTCCCCGAGAGTGACCTATTCCTCAGCTCCTGTCATACCTACCTCTTCCCATTATGACCACAATGTTCCATCTCTCTTCTCGTCCAGAGATTCACTCCCCCTCCCCACTGATCCTCCTTCCTTCCCGCAGGCCATAGATTCCATTCAAACCAGGCCAGGGACCAGAGTCGAACCCCCCCCCCCGGGCTTCTGTTTTCACACTCAGCAGAGGGGGTCCGAACCCCAGTCCCTGACTCACTCATTCTATCCAATGCACGCTCTTCCATCTACACAAGCATTCTCCCAGTCATATCTAATATTTCAACACCCGTACACTCTTCCAGGGTAGCATTTAAAAATCAGAAAAGTTGCAACAAATCATACAAACATACAAGTTGGAGTCCACTTGGCTGGTCTTGACTGAAGCCAGACTCAGGAAGGTCAGAGGCTCAGCCAGTTGTGTGTGAAAGTTATCAGAAAGACCATAGGTGAAAAGGTTTTCACAGAAGTGGTTTATTTATTTATTTATTTATTTCTTGGTTCTTATATGCCGCCCTACTCCCGAGGGACTCAGGGCGGCGTACAGCAATATACAAGAACACCAGCAAATAAACATTAATTAAAACCAAGTACAAAAATTAAAAAATTAATATTTAAAAATATCCATCAACCAGACATACCCGGGGGAGAGCTCCGATGGATTAGTCTCTACCCCCTGCCTGCAGGAAAAGCCATGTCTTGACGGCTTTTCGGAAGGCCAGCAGGGTGGGGATGGTTCGGGTCTCTGGGGGGAGTTGGTTCCAGAGCGCGGAGCCCCCCCACAGAGAAGGCCCTTCCCCTAGGGCCTGCCAGCCGGCATTGCTTGGCTGACAGGACCTGGAGGAGGCCAACTCTGTGGGCCCTAACCGGTCGAAGGGAAGTATGAGGCAGAATGCGGTCCCGGAGATAGCCTGGTCCTAAGCCATGAAGGGCTTTAAAGATGATGATCAACACCTTGAATTGTACCCGGAGACCGATGGGCAACCAATGCAGCTGGCGGAGTATAGGTGTAACGTGGGTGTACCTTGGCACACCCACCACAGCACACGCAGCCGCATTTTGCACCAACTGAAGTCTCCGGATACTCTTCAAGGGTAGCCCCATGTAGAGCGCGTTGCAGTAGTCCAAGCGAGAGGTGACAAGGGCATGAGTGACCGTGAGTAGAGCCTCCTTCTCCAAGTATGGCCGCAACTGGTGCACCAGGTGAACCTGTGCAAAGGCCCCCCTAGCCACAGCAGTAAGATGATGATCCAATTTTAGCTGTGGGTCTAGGAGGACCCCCAAATTGCAGACCTGATCCGAGGGAGTTAATTTCGCTCCCTCAAGAACCAAGGAGGGATAGGTGTCATGGTCCTTAGGAGGCAATATCCAAAGCCACTCAGTCTTGTCGGGGTTGAGTCTGAGTCTGTTCCTCCCCATCCAGGTCCTAACGTCATCCAGGCACCGGCACATTACATCAACTGCCTCACTGAATTGAGACGGGGTGGTGATGTACAGCTGGGTGTCATCAGCGTACTGGTGGAAACACACCCCATGTCTGCGGATGATCTCCCCCAGCGGTTTCATGTAAATGTTAAACAGGATGGGCGAGAGGACCGAACCCTGAGGCACCCCGCATGACAAGGGCCTAGGGGACGATCTCTGCCCTCCTGTTAACACCAACTGCATCCTATCGGCGAGATAAGAGGAGAACCACCGCAAAACGGTGCCTCCCACTCCCAACTCGTCGAGACGATGCAGAAGGATACCATGGTTGATACCATGGTTTGCCATTGCCTATTTCCTAGGGCATCAGAGATTGGCTGGCCCAGGTTCACCCAGCTGGCTTTCTGCCCAAGGGAGGACTAGAATTCATGATCTCCTGGTTATTATCCTGAAGTCTTGACCATAGACAGGCTCTGATCACAACCATACAACCCACTTAACCTGGTCACTTCACCAATGGCTGCATTCACATTTGCAACTTTTAACTGTGGTTTATGACTGTGAGGACCCAGATTGTTGGGGGCAATATGCTGAACTCTGTAAACCGCTTAGAGAGGGCTGTAAAGCACTATGAAGTGGTATATAAGTCTAAGTGCTATTGCTATTGCTATTTATTTTCTGAGGTTGAACCTGTTGGCCAATGGGTTAGTGAATTATGTATATTAATTCAGCAGGGAATAAGTGAACAATCATACTAACATTGATATGTCTGCTCTCATACTAACATTGTTATTTCTAGGAAATAAATGGCAAATGAAATTTCTCTTCAGTTACAAGGAATTCAAAAATCAGCTCCAATTTGAGATTCATATAAGGAAAATCCATTGAAAAGAAAATCCCAAACTCTTAACATTAGGTTGGGTTTTAGGATAATGATTGTTTCCATGGTGTTAGAGCACAGGCAGCACTAGAGTTAAGTGGCATCAATGTAGAGTAGCACCAAACTCCTTAGAAGTCTCTGGAGGCAAAAGACCACATTGAAGGACAGCAGAAGTCACTTTTCTGGCTGTTGAGGTCTCTTGTTGCAGCCACACTTTCTGGATATGTCCTAACAGGAAGGACTAAGAACCACTACACAACCCTGCCCCAAGGGGTCTATCTGTGATTTTTCACTAATATGCTTTTCTGCACCTGCCCCTCATCAGATGGAAGAGGTTCAGGATCCCAAAAGGACAAGTTGCTTCTCATTGTAATTATCACCTCACAGGCCTTGAGACCTCTTTCCTCCTCCTCCAGTGACTGCCTTTGATGTAAACATCCATTGAAGTGACATGGAAGGGATCTTGCATTAGAAAAGGATAAATGCCACAGGTTATGCTTTTTGTGGCTCAAGTTACATGACAGGCAGGAGCTGTGATCTTCGATGTACTTTCTCTCTCTTCCAGGTGAATCTTGGTTTGTCTCTGTTTGAATCAGGAAAGCCACTGGATATTCCATCCTGTGTGACTGCTTCCAATTCTTCCAATTGTTCTTTAGAAACAGGAAGGAGATTGATTCAACCCATGAATTATGGACCTCCTGCTTCTGCTTCTGATGCTGCTGGTGCCCCAGCCAGTCTCTGGGAAACAGAGAAAGAAATGCCCACTGAATTTGGACCACCAGGATGGAGAAAAGCCATGGAGCTATTATAGGCCAGGAGATCTTCTCATTAGTATAGTCATTTCTACATCAACAATAGCACATAAAATATTACCTTTCAACACGGTTCCTTCTAGTCAGATTCAGTTGTAAGTCATTCACTGTGATGGAGTTTCATTCCCTCCATTTGCAGTTCTAACACTCTTCTTTTTTCCTTCTTATTTTAGTTACTCTTATATTGTGGAACCTGACTAATTTCTTGTATCCTTTTGATTTTGGTGGCCTCTCTCTTTTTTCTTATTTTCTAGGAGAGGCTCAAATCCAAATTATGAGGAAAATAAAACCTGAAAGAAATCCACATTAGTTTCCTCTTCCTGTTCAATCCTCAGTTCATGATTTGAATACTAAGTTTTCTGGAAAGTAGCGATTGTTGTAGTTTCCTCTGGTCAGGTCATTTCTATATTTTATAACTGCAGATTGATATTCAATGCTTTATTTTTTAGGAATAGATGTTTTAGAACAGCTTTTCTGAATCACTTATTAAAAATCCTCTTCCATGTATCATGTATTTGTTTTAATGACTGAAATATTCTGCAACTTGGTTACTGGGCTGATGAAAATTAGTACTGCTACAATGAATAGTATATTTCTTAATTTTAGTCCTTTGGAGAACTATCTCCATCCTAACTTCTCAACATTCACAATATTAAAGAGTGATGGGTGACTATCATTTGCCTCTGATTTGGATCAATATTGACTTCAGTCTCGGTTAGCTTGTGGAGGAAAATATGATTAAATAGAGAAAAAGTATTTAATTTTTGCTATTGATGATCCTAATATTAACATCATCTTACACTAGTTTACCTGATGACAAGAAAAGGATATTATGCGTTATTTTCAATATCGAAATGGTTAACAAAAATTCCCAACTCCTGCACAATCACACACTTGGCTACAGCATCTATGACAACTATGATAACACCCTCGGCACTTCAGAGGCCTTGATGGACATGCTGTCTACTGGAGAAGCCAATGTTCCCAACTACAGCTGTGGAAGGAAGGACAACCTTTTGGTGATTATTGATGGAGCTGACAGAGACATCTCCATCCAGATGTCAACATTAGTAGGTCCCTACAAAGTCCCACAGGTTGGTGTTTGTGTTTCTCTAGCTGATAAAGTGAGTGGGTTGTTGGTGTGTGCGTGGGTGAGTGAGTGATAGATCCAACCATTTCATCTCTATGGGATTCAAACTCTGCTTTTCATGTTGGCATTTTAGGTGTCATAACTCGGGATTGGGACAACAGTGGGGAGGGAGCAATGTGGAAAACAAATATTTACTCATGACACCATCCCCATTGCTTTGAGGGCTTCTGTTGCATAATTGTGAAGGTGAGGAGAGGCTCTGTGTTCGATCAAAGGGTCTTCTGTACAATAGGAAGGTGTAGCACCGATGGAAAGCTCACATTGTTTTTCATGATATTACTCAATGTAATGATATTCTCAAATATGAATTAATCATTTTATAAAAGAGTTGTAAATATGTAATTCTACAAGATGGCAATTGTAGTTCATATATATTAAAAAGGGAATTAAAAAGGACCCTGGCAATTTCAAGCCCATTTCTCTAACAGATATTGGGTCTAAAATACATGCCAGCTTCCCCTTGAATAGATGAAAAGTGCATTCCTTGTAGAAGAACCGGAAGCAGATTTGATCCACTATTGGTAATTGCATTACCTTAAACCATCTAACTCTAAAAAATATCAGTCAGAGGAAATAATGGTTTGCTGCCTCGATAGCATTTGACACATCAAACAAAGAAATATTACGGAAGAAACTGATTGCTTTTAAAATGGAGCTCAGATGATGAGTCAATAGAGCAACACCTTTCCTTACCTGGGGTATTATTCTCTGTAACTTGATCTTGGCTCTCTCAACATTGAGAGATGTTAGAGCCAAGATGGTGCAGTGGTTAAATAGAGCACTGCAGGCTACTGCTAGTTCAGCAGTTCAGCTGTTCAAATCTCACCAGGCTCAAGGTTGACTCAGCCTTCCATCCTTCCGAGGTGGGTAAAATGAGGACCCAGATTGTTGGGGGCAATATGCTGAACTCTGTAAACCGCTTAGAGAGGGCTGTAAAGCACTATGAAGCGGTATATAAGTCTAAGTGCTATTGCTATTGCTATTGCTATTGAAGGAAGTCATTTAGACCAAAGGTACACGCGAATGCACTGTTACTTCTTTTTTTAAATCACAACTATGCAGCTTCCTTAACCTAAATGATCAAAGTCAAAGTCATCCTCTGAGAAGAAACTTAAGGATGGATAAAAGAACTTCAGAGGCTGCCCTCAGAGCTGAATTGGGAATGTACACAATTTATAAATTTAGGACATGCATTTTTTTAAAATAAAATTAATGATATGCAAACTGTCAGAATCTCAAAACTCTGTTAGAAAAACAATTTTCAATTAAAAAGTTCTTGAAGTATACAACTGATAAATTACATTGGGAACTGTGGTCTCCCTATATCTTTACAATTGGAGAATTTTTTTAAAAAAAATGCTGCAAAAGAATCAAGGTTGGCAAAACAGAGAAAGATAATAGTATGTCAATGTAGATTTTTTTTAAAAAAAATGTGCAATAGAAAAAGCATAAAGAATGAAAATCGTATTTTTATGCCCCCTGAATTTACAACAGATCATAATTTCCTTCCAAAAAGGGTTTTATTATATGTAATTTTTTTAATTCTGAGCACCCAGGAAATACATTTTTTAATATTAGGATCCCAATAGGTCATTTCTCTAATGTGTAGTCCAAGATGTTTCTTATATAATTAACACTCAAGTAATAGATGTATTATATCTTCTATCTCTGAACCTCCATAAATGCAAGTATGTTCACTGTAAGGATTTGGAAGATTCAACTCAATAGTTGGAAGGTACATTTGTAGCGCTTGATGCATTTCAATATGCCAACCTTACTGAGTATAGCTATTTTGTTAATGTTCTGCCTTTCATATTCTGTATCTTGATATGTCCTTATGATTAATCAACAAGAAACTGTTCTAATATGTGCACGAGAAAAAAGTTGGATTCATTAAAAACTAAAAATTGGGACTTGGTAAGACCCTTAATGTAACAGAATTCTTCACTGCTTTTTTCAGCTCAGGGATAGAATTGCTTCAGAGGCTCTGAGTGATAAAAGTCAATTCCCTTTTTTCCATCGGATGCTCCCCAAAGAAGGCTTCCAGTTCCCAGGAATTGTCCAACTGCTCCTCCATTTTGGATGGACCTTGATTGGTCTCTTTGCTCCGGACACAGAGAATGGAGAGAATTTAATGAGAACTTTTACTCCTCTGCTTGTCAAGAATAGAATTTGTGTTGTTATATCACAACAATTCTCAGTGACTGGAAATATAGCCCCCCTCAGGGATGCCCTCTCTAAGTGGAAACAAGTTAATGTCTTTGTTCACTTCATAGAGTTTGATTCCATTTGGGACAGAATTTTTCCCTTCCATTCAGTACTGGAAGTATTGCCAGGTCCCATTGAAGGGAAGGTATGGATTATGACAACGTTTGGATTATATTCCCTGGGAAAGGACAGTCGTCTCAAGTACGTCCATAGTATTTGGAGCTTTCCTTTTCTGTGGCGAAAGGGTTGGAGAAAAGATTATCCCTATAAAACACATTTCTTTGTGGAACCTGAATTTCAAAATGAGTATTTTCACTGTTCTGTTTCAAAACATATCTTTTCTGTCAAAAGCCGAAGAAGATGCACCCAGAAAGCTCCAGTGGAAACCCAAGAGAAACAGAACTGGGTGCAGATTGAAAATCCAGGTGATGTTTACAGTATCATTAAGATTATGGCCCATGCCTTAAATGCTGCATTCAAATCCAAGAGTAGAAGGGAGAAGGGAGAAGAAAGTGTGGGGGCTCCAAGGCTGCAGCCATGGAAGGTATGGGGTCCCAACATGGATCCATCAAACTAAATTCCTTTTCAAAGTCTTTGGTGCTCTTTGCTCTTAGTTGTTTAAGATCCTAAGCTTCTGCTCAACATCTTGTACTTACTGAAAGAGTGTTGCATCCTCCCTTCTACAACCAAGATATTTTGTATATTCAAAAAAATGTTCTTAGCCTTTTTCTGATTTAAGCTCCTGTAAACCAACATGGCTTTTCTCCTTGTAGTCTTTTCTCAAGGCTAAAAGCAGCTCCTTTGATCTCTTCCTCACCTTCCTTGTCCTTCCCAAAAGCAGATGAACAATTTCTTCTCCAAGTGTGGTTCCTTCAAGAGGACTGGTATGATTCCACTGGATCATTAAAGACATTATTCTCAAATTCATAATATGGTTATTATCATATCATTAAAATATTACTCCTACTTCATTATAACCAGGAATCATTCTACATATAGAATAATGTGAGAAAAACTACAAATGAAATCTTAAAGAAAGATATAGATTGTAGCTGCCATTCATTTGTGTTATACAAAATGCAATGATATATCAAGTCCTAGTTGCTAAAAAAATAGTTTCCAACTGGATTTTACATATGCACCTCTCTCTATCTCAAATCATATTTTTATTTTCTGGAAGCTGGCAATTTTTTTAAAAAATAATATTTATTGAGTTTTTCTTTAAAAACATAACAATTAAATACACACAACAAAAATAAATACAACAGAAAAAAAAACAAATACAAAAACTGTAGAAAACACTACAGTAAGCAAATAACATACGCAATCAACTACAAACATAACGCCGACTAATACAACCATAAAAGTGAAATCATGCTTCTTTGACAGCCTATTAGCTATTACTACTAATCTTTATACAGTCGATTATATATTACATCTGTATTTATACATTATAGATCTTATCTTCTTATAAACTATATCTAATGGAATGTCAACTTTTATTTCTACAGCTAATTTACCCAATTCATATTTACTCGCACTATAAGTGTATATATATTCCATCTTTAATTTTTAAAGGAGATCAAAATAGTTTTGCGAAGTGTTATTATAATTTCTGCATCACAAAATCATGATTTATCTACTTCCTTTCTAAATGAAAATATAGAAGAGGTCTAATTGTTTTTCATAACTACCCAATTTTATCAGTAAGATTAAAATTTATTTGAGTACAATTTTAAAAACAGTTGTATCCACTTAATTATCATACCATCCAGTGCTCAATTAAGTAGATCCTCATTCACCACATCAGGAAGGCTTTTGTTGATTCTTTGCTAAAATCAAGATATACCACCAATATTCACACAGTTTAATAAGGAAGTGTTATGATATGTGGGAATGAATTTGGAGGATGAGAGAAAGAGATGCTGCATAGGGAAGGATTGGATAAGATGTGGGGGGAGGAAACCAGCAGTTGCATAACATGCAGAAAAAGAAACTCAGATAAGATCTGTCAAAAGAGTTCATTAAAAGATTTGGACCGTCCCATTGTTAATATAGTCTTACAATAAAGTAGAATTAGTTCATCTGATCATTGTGGCCTAGAGGTGGAGCTCTTGCCTCACAATCAGGAGGTTGTGAGTTCGATCCTAGGTAGAGGCAGGTCTCCTGGGCAGGGGGTTGGACTAGATGACCTGCTGCAAGGTCCCTTCCAACTCTGTTGATCTGATCTGATTTTCTCCACTCTGTTCTACTTGAATGAAGATTAGCCTTGCAACTATCTTCTTAACAAATGCTTGCTTTCTGGTGATCACCATGTTATTTTCAAGGAGTTTATGAATATTCTAGTTATTTGTGTTTTTTCTTCAATTGATTTGTGACCTTTTCTAAAATGTACCCATAATTGACAATGTTTGTCAATTATATTGTCAGTGTTTCAAGTAATGCACCCACTGAAAGTAGAACTCCAAGGCAGGTCGATTCCTCAAAGAACAGTTTATTGGATACATCATATTGGCACAATGGTGAAAGCTGACTTTGAAAGAAGACTCCATGGTCTTCACCTAATTAAAAAATGAAAGTTTATTTATTTATTTATTTATTTATTTATTTTGGTTTTCTTGTATGCCGCCCTACTCCCGAGGGACTCAGGGCGGCGTACAGCAAAGAAAATACAAGAAACCAGCAATAAACATAATTAAAATCGAATACAAAAATTAAAAATTCCTATATTAAAAAACATCCATCAACCAAACATACCCGGGGGAGAGCTCAGATGGATTCGTCTCTAACCCCCTGCCTGCAGGAAAAGCCATGTCTTAACGGCCCTTCGGAAGGCCAGCAGGGTGGGGATGGTTTGGGTCTCTGGGGGAAGTTGGTTCCAGAGCGCGGGGGCCCCCACAGAGAAGGCTCTCCCCCTAGGGCCCGCCAGCCGGCATTGCTTGGCTGACAGGACCTGGAAAAGGCCAACTCTGTGGGCCCTAACCAGTCGAAGGGAAATATGAGGCAGAATGCGGTCCCAGAGATAGCCTGGTCCTAAGCCATGAAGGGCTTTAAAGATGATGATCAACACCTTGAATTGCACCCAGAGACTGATGGGCAACCAGTGCAGCTGGTGGAGTATAGGTGTCACGTGGGTGTACCTTGGCACACCCATCACAGCACGCGCAGCCGCATTTTGCACCAACTGAAGTCTCCGGATACTTTTCAAGGGTAACCCCATGTAGAGCGTGTTGCAGTAGTCCAGACGGGAGGTGATAAGGGCATGAGTGACCGTGAGTAGAGCCTCCTTCAACAAGTATGGCCGCAACTGGTGCACCAGGCGAACCTGTGCAAAGGCCCCCCTAGCCACAGCAGTAAGGTGTTGACCTAATTTTAGCTGTGGGTCTAGGAGGACCCCCAAGTTGCAGACCTGATCTGATGGAGTTAATTTTTAAGTTCCCCCTGTCCTCCAAGTCATCAGTCACATTGACCAATAAAGCTGCTGGCAGGTTGCTTGGTTATTCCACTCCTCCTCTCTAAGCCACCTGTTGGAATGACCTTGGTTCCCACAGGAAAACTTTTTGTTTTGAGGGCAAAACAAAAGCTATCCAGCTATCTAATTTCCTCCCTCCCTGTCCCCTCTTCTGCCTTGTGGCAACCATGAAGCTAAAAAGATGGCCTCAGCCAGGTTCATTTCAAGGTTGACATATATCTTCTCACTATACTTTTGGTCAGGATTGAGAACTATTACTGAACCTTTGTTCTTGCGTTTTGAAGATAGTAGCAACACTTATTTTCCCAACTCACAATATTTAAAAGTTAAACAACCACAGAACAGGGGGTTGGACTAGATGACCTACAAGGTCCCTTCTGACTCTAATAATAAATCTAAAAGAAAGATTCAAATGTAAAAAAGTAACGTAAGAAAGGAAGGGGAAAAAAAACAAGATTCCTGCTTTTAAAATTCCTGGATGTTTCCATTCTAGTTCCATCCATTTCTAAAGAAGAAGGAATTGTACAATCTTTCCCTGTTTAAAGTGTACTTGGATCAAAATGGAGACCTAGCAACAGATCTGTGGATCCTTAGTAGTGTGGTTCTTCCCAAGGAGGACCCCATCTACAAGAAATTGGGGCGTTTTGAAAGGCAGCGACTTATAATCCACCAAGATGGTTTGTCACAGCTAAAGTTGCTGAATAAGGTGGGGAAAATATTGATGTCTTTTCTTCATTTTTTCCAAAGAATTTGGACCCTTTTCAAGTAGGCTAAACCTAGTCAAAAAAGTGGGTAACCTGCAGTGAAAAGTGAATGTGGGGAGTAAAGTATCTCTAATTATATTAGATAGATAGGGGGCCTTCAGTTCTACTGACCAAGGTATCCTTCAGATGCTATAATTCTGAAGCTGTTATTTATTTATTTATTTATTTGCTTGTTTGTTCAATCTTATAGGCTGCCCAACTCTCGAGGGACTAAGCTGATTCACCTATATCTAAAATGAGATTTGGGGTGATTATTATTTAGAACACAAATCATTGCCAATTAATATCTCTTCTGCAATTGATCACCATAAAACTGGTGAGAGAGGGCCTCATATGCTGAGGAACTTCACATTAATAGCTTCCTTGTCTTCAAATATTAGAGATGAAGGCAATTCTGTTAACCAGAGCCTGACTTCAGATTTGGACTGAATCCAATGAAATGGAATCAAGATTGGATGGAAGCTATGTTGGTCCTATTTATTTATTTATTTTTTATTTATTTATTTAGTTTGTCAAACATGTATGAGATAAAAGGTGTAAGTATAAACATGGACATGAACACAGGAAATGAGTACAAATAAACGGGGACAGTAGGACAAGGATGGTAGGCACGCTGGTGCGCTTATGCATGCCCCCTTACAGACCTCTTAGGAATGGGGTGAGGTCCACGGTAGACAGTTTAAGGTTAAAGTTATGGGGGTTTGAGGATGTAACAACAAAGTCAGGTAGTGCAGTCCAGGCATTGACCACTCTGTTGTTGAAGTCGTATTTTCTGCAATCGAGTTTGGAGTGATTTACCTTGAGTTTGTATCTATTGTTTGCCAATGTATTATTGTGGTTGAAGCTGAAGTACTCATTGACAGGCAGGACATTGTAATAGACAATTGTGTGTACTATGCTTAGGTCAGATTGTAGGTGGCATAGTTCTAGGTTGTCCAAGCCCAAAATTTCAAGCCTGGTGGCATAAGGTATTCTGTTGTGAGCAGAGGAGTGGAGTACTCTTCTCATGAAATACCTCTGGACCCACTCAATTGTATTAATGTCCGATATACAGTGTGGATTCAATGCAGATGAGCTGTGTTCGAGAATTGGTCTGGCAAAGGTTTTGTATGCCCTAGTTTGCAGTACAATGTTACTGGAGAAGAAGCTTCACAAAATTAGGTTAACAACAACCTTTTTGGCAATGCTGTTACAGTGAGCTCTGGGGCTTAGATCGTTTGAGATGAATATGATAGCAAAGGTCATTTATGTAGAGCAGAAAGCTTTTCCTCTTGTTTGCAGTGGTAATTGTTGTATTCTGCCTTTATCTGGCAGCATAAGGTTTTGTAGCGGCTTTTAAAGTTAGCTATGAAGCCAGTTTTGCTTTTTCACCAGAGAATTTTTTTTTATTGGAGCTTCCTTATTGTTATGGGTAATTTGTTTTTTCTGGCTTTGAGGGTTACTAATGGTACATATAGTTTAATGACTCTTTTGACTTCAAGCAAAAAAGTGTTATAATGGTCAGCAGTATTACAGCCAATGAACAGAATGTGCCAATCAAGAGATGAGAAGTAGACAGCTTGAGATCATCGTTAGCTTTTTTAAAGTTATAATTTGGAGTCCCATCATTATGACCCTCTTTTCAAGGACGTAAATTGATACAAAAGTCAATCATGCTGTGATCACGGTTGGAAAATGGTTATATTATTTATAGACCATAAATTGAGTTTAAACTGTTGCAGAAGATGAGATCAAGGCAGTTGTTGAGTCTAGCGGTTGTTAGTTAATAATTGATCCAGTCCCAGAGTAGTAATGGCATTGTACAGGGTTGCATGTATAGGTTCAATTATACATTCGTTTAGGGTCCAATTAATAAGAGGTAAATTGAGATCACCAAGAAAGATAAGAGGGTGTGGCCAGGAGGCTGCCCACGTTAGTAGTGAGGTTAGCTTGTTTGCATGAACTAGGTTGTAATCAGGGGCTTTGTAACATAGTAAAAAGTGAAATGTGGTATTTAAGGACAGCTGGCAAATAATGGTATCAGGAAGAGCAAGCTCCTGTGTAACTGGAATCTTTTTCATATCTAGGGACTTTTTATAGAAGATAGCAACACCACCCCCTCTACGGATTTCACAGTCGGACTGGTAAACCTGATAGTCACTTACTGTGGTAATGGAAGGATACATTCAAACATGTCTTGCAGACAAATAAGGTTGAATGGAGCCGTATTTAGTAAGAGGAGGAATTTAGGCATTTTGTTTGTGAGGCTTCTTGCATTAAGTAGCTTGCATTTAAGGTCTGTAGTGGTGGATCTGGAGGAAGTTAGGGGCGTGCATGCCTAGTATCGGTTGTTGGGGGGTGGTTATTGGGACTTGGGCTGTTGGTCTTGCGTTTGATACAGTCAGTGCGGTAGTTGATGTATAAGTCAGTATCTCCTTGGGGTCCTGGTGTCTTTGTTTTTATTTTTTATTTTATTTATTTTATAAAATAAAAAAATAACAAATAACAAAAACAATAACAATGCTTGAGCAGCTCTGTCTGAACTTTAGTAAAAAAAAATAAGCAAAAAAACCCCTCTGGGACTGGATCACTTAGTAACAAATAAAATTTATTTATTTATTTATTTTTATTTATTGTTATTTATTGTTATAATCCGATATGTCCCAAGAAAAAAAGGAAGAATCTAATGAGGCATCTGCCTTCAATTGTATCTCCCTCAACCATTTAGAGATTTCATATTTGCCTACCTGAAGCCCAGAAACTACTTGGGTATTGTTCATGCCTGCCTCCATCTTACATGAATGATGAAGCTCAACATATTTTCCTTGGCATTTCTTCTTTTTCTTCTCAGTCTCTGCCTCAGTCCAAATGTGTGGAAAAATGTCAGCCTGGATTTGTGAAGCGGGCTCGGGAAGGAGAGCCAGTTTGCTGCTACGACTGTGTTCCTTGTCCAGAGGGGACCATCTCCACTCAGGAAGGTGGGTGACAATATGTGTTTTAAAGACAAATGTAAGTTTGATGGTTTTTTTCTTAATTTTCATGGTGTCCAATTCCTTCCATAAGAAAAATATTTTGAAGGATGGGGTAGGAAGAAGGATGTTGTGAATTGGTTAGGAAATCTCTCTTTTATTTGCCAATTTGGATGTGTCCATCCATGTTTATCTTTCTTAGGAACATCTGAATTCTGTGTAACCATTGAGGAATGGTTTTAGTTAAATGGGCTTTGCTCACCCAAACCAACTTAATATTACAGGCCAAAAGATACATCAATCATACATTCAATCAGTTAATCTTTATTAAGATCATAAATCCTTATAAGCTGAAATATCTAATTGGGAGGAACAATTAGAGATTTTGGGTTGAAGGAACAATGAAAACCAAACAGATGTCTCATCATAAAATCATCAAGTGATAATTCCTTCCCACCTTTTCTTAGCTTTCCAATTTTCTTGATTGTTAAATATTGAGATACAAAGAGTTATAACACCAACAAAAAAGGGATATAGTCCTGGTTTTGAAAGGGAAAAAAAGTCTAACATGCTGTGTTAGGATTAAAAAGAACAGAAAGTAAGAGGGGAAAGAGAACTAATAAAAGATTATTCTACTTAATATCCATTGATCCTAATGTTGAATTCATTCTCTATTTAAAATCGTTGCAAAATCTAGAGAGGATGGAAATATATTGCTTCATCTTCTAATTTTTATTGGGCAAAAAGACTTTGCAGATAACAAATTCAGTTCCTCTTCATGAATTCTTTCATGAATTATTCTTTCTTAAGATCTCTTTATTTTAAAATTTATTTATCAAATTTATATGGCTGTCTATTTCACACAAAGTGACCCTTGTTAGCATACAATTAAAACAATAATTAAAAATTAAAACAATGAGAAATAAACACTAAGAAAGCAAGAGAGGAATGCATCAAGATACTACCAACTATGCAACCAGCACGCTGTTACCAGGTGATTCCCAGGGCTGTTGACAGAATCACATTTTAAGGGATTTCTAGAAGGCTTTACAGCTTGGAGATACTCCCTAATCCAGGGTAGTTAATGATTTTTAACTGGAAGGAGTTGTACAATCTCCCCTGAAGTAGGCAGTATTGCAACCCTTCTCAAGAGGCTCTCCATAGAACCTGTCACATAGTGAATATTGTCAGTTGTATGTCTATGCAGGGTGATGCACCCCTATCCTAATATTATGGTACATTCCATTACAAGCAGGACACGTGATGTGATCCTACTGCGCATGTGTGCATTCCTGATTCTCCGTTATTCTCTTGTGGTTTGGCTCTGATCGGGAACGGTCGCATTTAATTAGCAAGAATGTAATTATTCAGAATTTATTGTTTTTGTACCAAAATAAATATTTTCTATTAGACTTTTAACTTCGGTTTTATTTCTAAATGTCTGAGTTCCGAGAGAAAGATCAACATCGCCTCTATGGAGATTTATTCTCCTTAACAGACCCAATCATGTTAGACAACTTTTACCCTGTGTCCAGGATTTTTAGAACAATTTATTGAGAGCATAGATGGTGGGTCAATTATCAATAACTGAGTTTAAATATTCCTGGGAGAAACGTATGTCTATCATCTGTCAAAATTTTAAAAATTAAAACAAACAAACAACCAAACAAATTCAAAGTAAGTCAATATAAGATAAGAATCTGGTGGATTACGTCAGAGAAGGGAGTTTGTGGCACCAGATTTTCTTCTTTTAATTTTATTTTCTTCTTGTTCTTGTTTTTATAGTTGTATATACTGGGGATTTTTTTTCTGGAGTGTAAGTATATACAATTTACTAAGACTTTCCCATCTTTCAATATCACATCTCACCCAAAGGTTTTATTGAAATTTGAAAGACTATAAAAGAAATGTTACTTTGTTTTCTTAGATACTGAAAAATGCACCAAGTGCCCAGATGATCAATATCCAACCAAGAACCGAATCCAATGTATCTCAAAAAGAATAAACTTCCTGTCCTATGATGAACATCTGGGCATCATCTTCATCTCCTTTGCCCTACTCTTGTTCCTAACCACTGTGTTCATTTTTGTCATATTCCTTCAATCCCTTGAAACTCCCATTGTCAAAGCCAACAACCGGGACCTCTCCTTCATCCTCCTGATCTCCCTCCTGCTTTGCTTTTTGTCCCCCTTTTTCTTCATTGGGCAACCAAGGAAAGTCACCTGTCTTCTCCGACAAACAATGTTCAGCATTGTCTTCTCAGTAGCTGTGTCTTCTGTGTTGGCCAAAACTATTGTGGTAGTGCTGGCCTTCCTGGCCTCAAAACCAGGAAATAGGATGAGAAGATGGTTAGGGAAGAGCTTAGCCAACTCCATCATCCTTTCTTGTTCTGGTGTCCAAATTTTCATTTGTGCCATGTGGCTGGGAGTTTCTCCCCCATTCCCTGATTCTGACATTCATTCCCTGCCTGAAGAGATCATCCTTCAATGCAACAAAGGCTCAGTCACCATGTTTTATGTTGTCCTCAGCTACATGGGCTTTCTAGCTGTCATATGCTTCACAGTGGCTTTCTTGGCCAGGAACCTGCCTGGGGCCTTCAATGAAGCCAAGTTGATCTCCTTCAGCATGTTGGTCTTCTGCAGTGTCTGGATCTCTTTCCTGCCCTCCTACCTGAGTGCCAAAGGAAAGTCCATGGTAGCCGTGCAGGTCTTCTCCATCTTGATCTCTGGTGCTGGGCTGTTGGGTTGCATCTTCTTCCCCAAGTGCTACATTATTATCGTAAGACCAGATCTAAACACTAAGGAACAAATAATGATAAATGTAGGGACCTGATGATGAAATTGTTTCTTCGGATTATAACATTTAATTTTTGATTGCAGTTATTGGTTTATATGCTTCATTTGCCTCTGTTTGACAACTGATGTTATTTAAAACTGAAGGAGATTAAAAAATAGTTATTTTAATCAAATTAAAATCTAAGATAATAAACAATAAAATAAATTAATAGATAACATTTGTATTTTAAAACAATTGGTAGCCCTCCTTTTCCTCAGCACACAAGTTAGCCAATATTTGGATTAAACAATCCTTTAAGAGAGGGAACCATGTCTTGGGTTTTGGACTGCTTTTAGCTTGGTAGAAATCTCCAAAGTTAGTTAGTTAGGAGGGTCTCAACTTCATCTCCTTCATGGTTCTTTCAGAATTGGTACGTCAATTCTAATGTAGTTCATAAAATTAATAATTATTAATTTTAATAATTTTAATAATTAATAATAATATTAATAATTAATTTTAATAATTAATAATAATTCTAATGTAGTTCATAAAATCATATACCAAAATGTCCTTCCTGTTAATGACTACTTCAGCTTCAACCGCAGCAATACACGAGCACATAATAGATTCAAACTAAATGTAAACCGCTCCAAACTCGACTGCAGAAAATACGACTTCAGCAACAGAGTGATCAATGCCTGGAATGCACTACCTGACTCTGTGGTTTTTTCCCCAAAACCCCAAAACTTTAACCTTAGACTGTCTACAGTCGACCTCACCCCATTCCTAAGAGGTCTGTAAGGGGCGTGCATAAGCGCACAACTGTACCTACCGTCCCTGTACTTCTGTCCTATTGTCCTCTTTTATCGTTACTTTTACTTATGTTTATACAAACTACTACTACTATCCTATACATGTTTGACAAATAAATAAATAAAATAAATAAATAAATAAATAAATAAATTCCCCCAAGGTCTGGTTCTTTTGGGTGGAGAAGGATTTATTTATTTATTTATTTATTTATTTATTTATTTATTTATTTATTTATTTATTTATTTATTTATTTATTTATTTATTTATTTATTTATTTTGGTATTCTTATATGCCGCCCAACTCCCGAAGGACTCAGGGCGGCGTACAACAGAGAAAAATACAAGAATAAACCAAATATTAAATATTAATTAAAAACAGATATAAAAATTTAAAAACCCAATATAAAAATAATATCGAGCAACCATTCAACAACCATACATACTTGGGGGTGAGCTCGAGTGGATTAAGCTCTACCCCCAGCCTGCAGGAAAAGCCATGTCTTAACGTCTTTTCTGAAGGCCAGCAGAGTGGGGATAGTTCGGGTCTCTGGAGGAAGTTGGTTCCAGAGCACGGGGCCAGCCACAGAGAAGGCTCTCCCCCTAGGGCCCGCCAGCCGGCATTGCTTGGCCGACGGGACCTGGAGGAGGCCAACTCTGTGGGCCCTAACCAGTCAGAGGGAAGTATGAGGCAGAATGCGGTCCCGGAGATAGCCTGGCCCTAAGCCATGAAGGGCTTTAAAGATGGTGATCAACACCTTGAATTGGACCCGGAGACCGATGGGCAACCAATGCAGCTGGCGGAGTATAGGTGTCACGTGGGTGTACCTTGGCACACCCACCATAGCACGCACAGCCGCATTTTGCACCAACTGAAGTCTCCGGATACTCTTCAAGGGTAGCCCCATGTAGAGCGCATTGCAGTAGTCCAAATGGGAGGTGACAAGGGCATAAGTGACCATGAGTAGAGCCTCCTTCTCCAAGTATGGCCGCAACTGGTGCACCAGGTGAACCTGTGCAAAGGCCCCCCTAGCCACAGCAGAAAGATGATGATCCAATTTTAGCTGTGGATCTAGGAGGACACCCAAGTTGCGGACCTGATCCGAGGGAGTCAGTTTCGCTCCCTCGAAGACCAAGGAGGGACAGTTGTCATAGTCCTTAGGAGGCAGTATCCACAGCCACTCAGTCTTGTCGGGATTAAGTCTGAGTCTGTTCCTCCCCATCCAGATCTTAACGTCGTCCAGGCACCGGCACATTACATCAACTGCCTCCCTGAAGTCAGACGGGGTGGTGATGTACAGCTGGGTGTCATCAACGTACTGATGGAAACACACCCCATGTCTGCGAATGATCTCCCCCAGCGGTTTCATGTAAATGTTAAACAGGATGGGCGAGAGAACTGACCCCTGAGGCACCCCACATGATAGGGGCCTAGGGGACGATCTCTGCCCTCCTGCTAACACCGACTGCATCCTATCGGCGAGATAAGAGGAGAACCACCGCAAAACGGTGCCTCCCACTCCCAACTCGCCGAGACGATGCAGAAGGATACCATGGTCGATGGTATCGAAAGCCGCTGAGAGGTCAAGTAGCACCAGGATGGAGGAGTTCCCCACATCCCAGGCCCGCCAGAGATCATCCATCAGAGCGACCAAGGCAGTTTCTGTACTGTAGCCACGCCTGAAGCCCGACTGATAAGGATCTAGATGATCTGTTTCATCCAGGAGCTGCAGAAGCTGAGTCACCACCACCTTCTCCACAACTTTCCCTAAAAAAGGTAAGTTGGAGACCAGACGATAGTTCTTCAAGTCAGCTGGATCCAGGGAAGGCTTCTTCAGGAGGGGTCTCACCACCGCAGCTTTTAACGACTGCGGTACGGATCCCTCCCTCAAAGAAGCGGTGACCACTGCCTGGATCCAGCCGCGTGCCACCTCCCTGCTGGCCGAGACCAGCCAGGAGGGGCACGGGTCCAATAAACAGGTGGAGGTACCCATCGCTCCCACAGCCCTGTCCACATCCTTGGGAGAAACAGGCCCAAACTCTTCCCATAATGGTGGACTAAGACTTGCCCCTGTCAACTCTATGGACTCTGCCCTGCCAGAGTCCACGTTCGACCGAATCTGAGCGACTTTATCCGACAGAAACTCAGCAAATTCCTCAGCTCTGCCTTGTAAGTGTTCCTCGCTCCCCCCTTTTGCAATTCGGTCTAAGGCCCCTGATGCTGCGGTGTTCCAAGCAGCCACCAGGGAATCAGCCGAATTGTGTACCAGGGTTTCAGGTATTTCCCCAAGTTCCCTCTGGAATCCTTCCGGCTCCATTAGGCGCCTGGGGTGGAACCACCTAGTCAATCCCGCCTCCCTGCGGGGGAGGAATGGGGCTGCGAAATCCAACCTCAGTAGGAAATGATCTGACCATGACAGTGGGGTGATGACTATGTCCCTTTTCTTCAGATCATCTCTCCACTGCCCCGAGAGAAACACTAGGTCGAGCGTGTGACCACCCTCATGAGTTGGACCCTGGATTACTTGGGTCAGGTCCATGGTTGTCATGGAATCCATGAACTCCTGAGCTACCCCAGAGGTTTCGCCAGCAGATGGCAAGTTTAGTTTAGTTTAAGTTTA
The DNA here is from genome assembly GCA_023053685.1 of Diadophis punctatus similis. Lineage (NCBI taxonomy): Eukaryota > Metazoa > Chordata > Lepidosauria > Squamata > Dipsadidae > Diadophis > Diadophis punctatus. The sequence continues at coordinate 235,201,743 of JALIGW010000002.1, forward strand.
GTTTAATTAAATTTATATACCGCCCTTCTCCAGGGGACTCAGGGCGGTGAACAGCCAAGTAAAAAACACAATATAAACATGAAAATACATTTAAAAGAAAATATTCAATGTGGCCCTAATTTAATACAATTAAAATTTAGTAAAATCTTAAAATTTTAAAAACCCCAAAAAACTTTTTCACTCCAGCCCGGCTTGATAAAAATAATACGTCTTGAGGGCACGGCGGAAAGTGGACAGGTCGTGAATGGTTCTTAAGTCTGGGGGGAGCTGATTCCAGAGGGTGGGTACTCCCACAGAGAAGGCCCTCCCCCTGGGCGTCACCAGCCTACACTGCTTGGCTGATGGCACCCCGAGGAGGCCCTCTCTGTGGGAGCGCACTGGTCGATGGGAGGCAGTTTGTGGCAGCAGGCGGTCTCGGAGATACCTAGGTCCAATGCCATGGAGTGCTTTAAAGGTAGTAACAAGTTGAAGTCCCCCAGCACCATAAGCCTAGGGAACTCAACTGCCAAGCCGGCTACTGCCTCGAGCAGCTCAGGCAGGGCCTTACTTACGCAGCTGGGAGGCAGGTACGTTAAGAAAAGGCCCACCTGAACCCCTAAGTCCAACTTCAGAAGGAGCGTCTCACACCCAACAATCTCTGGGGCAGGGATCCTACGAGGATGCAGATTTCTGCGTGTTATTATTGCCACTCCTCCCCCCCTTCCCTGGGGTCGAGAATGATGCTGCACCGAGAAACCGGCTGGGCATATCTCGGAGAGAGCTACTCCCCCCTCCTGCCCCAGCCAGGTCTCGGTAACACACACCAGGTCTGCCCCCTCCTCTGTGATTAAATCACGTATCAGGGGGGCTTTGTTGATAATTGACCTGGCGTTAAGCAGCAGCATCCTGAGCCCAGGGCCCTGAAAACCCTGGTTGCCAGGTATCCGGGTTGAGCAAGATGGAACCGGATCAGAGGGGCCGGAACAAGGGATCGCTTGTAAATAGCGAGGTCTTATTCCCCGAGAGCGGCCCACCCCTCTGCTCCCGCCATATCTGCCTCTTCCCATTATGACCGAGATGTTCCGGCTCTCGTCCCCACCAGAGACCCCCTCCCCCCCACCGCTGGTCTCCCTCCCTCCCTGCAGGCCATACATACCATTCTCACTAGGCCGGGCGACTGAGCCCCGCCCCCCCCCCTGCTTCTGTTTGCACACTCAGCAGAGAGGGACGGAAACCCAGCCCCCGGCTTCTCCATTTCTACCAAATCTTTCAGTCTACACATACACCCTTATCAATCATCCTCCTACTCAGTCACACCAGTCACACCACTTCTGCATGACCCTTCTGCAGGGTTAGTCTGCATGATGCGGTATTGCAACCTCAACAGCTCTCTTTGGGTTTGGTGCTCTTTCTCAGCAATATCCCTTCATTGAAGCTCCAGATCAAGTTCCATCTTCTTCATGGCTTCCTCTCTCTCTTTGCCTCCAGTTCCAGCTTCTCTGGCCTGAGGTGCTGAACAGACTTTCTGCCTTCTAGTGAGGAATCTTCTTTAGCAGACATCTTCATAGCCTTTCTGACAGGATTGGCATATAGGCATCTCTGTCACTTCTGAATTGTGTGACTGCCCTAGCACTACTTAGCCTATCCATCATTGCCAGTTTTTAGGTGTCACTACTTTTTTCTGGTTCGTCAGATGAGCTTCCATTCTGTGTGTGTAACCTGAGAATCCTTATCTCTAAGTGTCTTGTGACTTGATTTACTGCACATGTGTAGTTTCTGTTCTTTTGTTCTTTTCCTTTGCCTATTTTCACTTCATCCGGACGGACGTATTTTCTACTGGTGAGGATGTAATCATTTATTTTTATACTTTTATAATAACCCTATTTACTTAGAAAATATATTTTCGGTTTTTATTTTATGCCACGGGGAAGCACGATCCATTTACCTCTGAATTGCTTAATTGCATTCTCCCCACAGGAGGAGAAGGCTATGCAATCCTTGACATTAGGAGGGTGGGATAAAGACCTGTGGTTGGTATTGACAATTTGGTGATTGTCAGAGGAATTTGTTTTTTTTTTAAACCCTCTTGATTCCCCCCGGTTATTTATTTTATTTTATTTATATGTTTGTCAAACATGTACAAGATAGCAGGTATTGGTATAAACATAAACATTAGCAAAGTAGGTACAGGTAAATTAGGCAATAGGACAGTAGGACAGGGATGGTAGGCACAATGGTGCACTTATGCACGCCCCTTACAGACATCTTAGAAATGGGGTGAGGTCGACTGTAGACAGTCTAAGGTTAAACCCCCTAGTGTTCAATACCCCACTTCTACCACCATATAATAATGGAAAAGGTGTCCTCGGGGTCAAACCTGCCCCTCCTCTGAGCTCCTTCAGTTCTGAAGACACCCACCTATGGCGAAAGAGCTATTGATCAATTTGGTCTCCTTGCTCCTTCCCTTCCTCCCCTCCAGTCCTCTGGGGAACCAGAAGATGGTTGAAGGGAAAATCCTCGTCTACCTTAAATTCCTGTAGTTAGAGTGTGACCTCTGCTGGTTGACAGTGGGAAAAATATTTTTTTCTTAATGGAGAGAAAATTCCTCTATTCTCTGGTACCTTCCAGTGTTCAGTATTCTACTTGTGGAATCAGATGTAGAACCCAAAGCAAGCAATGAACTTGTACTGCAGTGTTTATTACCAAACACTGTTGGGACTCTCTCAAATAATATTGGGAAGCCTCTCAAACAAAATTAAGGGCCTGGAGTCAAATCACATGAAGAATTGTTGCAGGGATTGGGAATGGCCAGTCTAGAGAAAAGAAGGACTAAGGGGGACATAACAGCAGTATTCCAGAATTTGAGGAACTGCCGCAAGGAAGAGGGGGTCAGCCTATTTTTCAAAGCACCAAAGGGCAAGAGAAGAAACAATGGATTGAAACTAACCAAGGGGAGAAACAACCAGGAATTAAGGAGAAACTTCCTAACAGTGAGGACAATAGGAGCAGCTTGCCTTCAGATGTTGTAGGTGCTTCATCACTGGAGGTTTTTGAACAGCCACTGGCCTGAAATGGTATAGGGTCTCTTGCTTGAGCAGGTGGTTGGACTAGAAGACCTCCGAGGTCCCTTCCAGCTCTATTTTTATTGATTGACAACAAAGAGATGCATTCATATTTATGCATCTCAAAATGGCAGGAGAGATTAACACATAACTAACAAATGATGTAAGGGTACATATTCATAGGTAAAGGATGTCAAGTTATTATAAGTAAGTGAGCTCAGGTTGCTTCTTCTGCCTGTTTTCTTTCCAGGAGGGAGGGACTAAGGCAAAAAGGCAATCAAGCAATAAAACATAAATCAAAAGTCTCCCCTCATTTTGACCGCAAGCAAGTCAACATATGTTTCTCACAAGAGAACAGAATGTATTTATTTATTTATTTATTAGTTGCATTTGTATTCCGCAAACTCCACAGAGACTGTGGGCGGCTCACAACAGTAAAAATTCACATGCAACAGTTTAGCCTTTCACTCTCCTGGAAACAATAATCAAAAATGCCTATTAAGCATTGCCTTGGGCAGAATAGTTGGATAATGCCAGCCAGGAGTGCCGGGAATTCTAGAATCGGGTTTCACGTCAGCCTGTACCAGGCAAGCTGAGATAAGCCAGTTCCAGAAGGTTCCGGGGTATTCTTCTGTGAATCGCTTAGCTAGAGCTCCCAAATCCTGTACGGTAGCTTTCATTTTCAAGAAATTGTCAGTGCTTGATGCCTGGGTGAGGCTGCCCCTCTATCTGCCCAGCCCTGTTGGTGCTAAAAGCTTCCCTTGTTCAGATTCTCTAAGATCTGGTCTCACCAGGCCTGCCTGTTGTCTGCTTGTGAGGGAGCTTCACAAACCTTTGTTCCAACTGCCAAGAAGTGACAACTCTTTTTCTACTTTAAACACAGAGAAATAGAGACATAGAACTTTGAAAGGAACTTGGGTAATCCGATGACCTCTTGCAATACCAGAAGAAGCTGTATGTCCCGCCGGGGTCTTATCTTGTCCCAGTGCCACGACAACCCCGTGGCAGGACATTTCAGGCTTTTTAAGACCCTCAACCTAGTTTTGTGGACCTTCTGGTGGCCTCGACTCCGCCATGATGTCCAGTCATATGTGACCTCCTGTGTACCCTGCCGACAGGACTGCTTCAGCCCTTGCCGACACCAGAGAGACCCTGGGGTGCCATCTCAATGGACTTTCTAACGGACTTGCCCCTGTCTTCTGGCTTCACGACTGTGCTCGTGGTGGTGGACATGCTGACAAAGATGCTGCATTTCATCCCTTTGTACTTTGCAAAGTGTTTCCCTGCACAGACTAGCTGAGAGATGCCACAGAGCTGCCAGACACAGGTAAGATGCATGTCTCACAGTGGGGTGGGGGATGAAGTGGCCAGGGCCACGAGACACACATCTTATCTGAGTCTTGCAGCGTTCACTTCTCTCTATGTAGTGTTGATGGATGGGGGGCTGTGCTCTCCCCCACTCCCGCTGGCAGAGGCTCCAGAGCCTTGATCCCTGCCTCACCTCCTCCTCCCCGCAGGCAGGAGCACGTTTCAAAATGCTGCCGGAGGCAGAGCCCAGAGGAGCCGAGCCAGTCCCGCGAGGTGTGTGCAATGCCATGGCAGAGGGAGTTGGTAAAACTCACCCAACAATATTAGTTAGGCCAAAAGAGTTCCCCCCGCAAAAAGAGTGGCTCCCAGCCGGGGGAGAGAAAGAGAGAGAGAGAGAGCAAGTGAGAAGCGGGTGCGAGCAGGCACTGACACAAGACCTATACTTCAGTAATATTGTTGGGCGAGTTTTACCAACTCCCTCTGCCGCGCCACTGCACACACACCACGGGACTGGCTCGGCTCCTCTGGGCTCTGCCTCCAGTGGCATTTTGAAATGCACTTCTGCCTGCGAGGAGGAGGAGCCAAGGCAAGGATTGAGGCTCTGGAGCTGTCTGGCGGGAGGGGGGTAGCATACATGCACATGCGCCAGCGTGATGTGGAGAGACGCGAAAGTGCCCTTCCACCTACCCGCCCTGGTATCCGCCTCCCTGTACCTCTGGCTCGGCGGGTGACTCTCTCGGTGGGCTCCGTAGTGGGGCCCTCCTGCCACCTCAGCTCTTTTCCGCCACCAATCGCCAAGCCACGCCGCTGGGCGGACATAGACACCAAACATTTCCTCCTGCTAGGTAAGTTGCTGCTGCTGCTGCCGCCTTCTTTCTGAGGAAAGGATGCAGGGCTTGAAATAAACGGGAGCCCCGTGCGCTGGGGATGGCCACCAGGCAAGGGAGCGGCTGCCTCTGTTGCCCCCGAGCAGACTCAGCCCGGGTGATTGGGGCATGTCCCCCCCTTTCCTGAGAAAGTAGTTGGGGGGGTTATTTGGGGGGGCTTATTTCAGCGCATGCCCTAAAAAGCCCTGTTGGGATTATTATCAGGACATGTCATATTTTCGGGGAAACACTGTATTATTGTGCATATTTCTATATAACACATTAAAATTAATATGTAGATGTAAAGATCAGAGGTTGAAAGATGTTCCTATTATGTGCACTTAAATAACATTATTATAGTTATTCGCATTGTGTATTAAAATATTGAATAATTAAATGATGAAGGATTATGTATAGGATGGAGCAAACACTAACATGGGGTGTGTTTCCATCAGTACGCTGATGACACCCAGCTGTACATCACCACCCCGTCTGACTTCAGTGAGGCAGTTGATGTAATGTGCCGGTGCCTGAACGACGTTAAGATCTGGATGGGGAGGAACAGACTCAGACTTAATCCTGACAAGACTGAGTGGCTCTGGATACTGCCTCCTAAGGACCATAACAACTGTCCCTCCTTGGTTTTCGAGGGAGCGAAACTGACTCCCTCGGATCAGGCCTGCAACTTGGGGGTCCTCCTAGATCCACAGCTAAAATTGGATCATCATCTTTCTGCTGTGGCTAGGGGGGCCTTTGCACAGGTTCGCCTGGTGCACCAGTTGTGGCCATACTTGGAGAAGGAGGCTCTACTCACGGTCACTCATGCCCTTGTCACCTCCCGACTGGACTACTGCAATGCGCTCTACATGGGGCTACCCTTGAAGAGTATCCGGATACTTCAGCTGGTGCAAAATGCGGCTGCGCGTGCTGTGGTGGGTGTGCCAAGGTTCACCCACGTGACACCTATACTCCGCCAGCTGCATTGGTTGCCCATCGGTCTCCAGGTCCAATTCAAGGTGTTGATCACCATCTTTAAAGCCCTTCATGGCTTAGGACCAGGCTATCTCCGGGACCGCATTCTGCCTCATACTTCCCTTCGACCGGTTAGGGCCCACAGAGTTGGCCTCCTCCAGGTCCCGTCGGCCACGCAATGCCGGCCGGTGGGCCCTAGGGGGAGAGCCTTCTCTGTGGCCAGCCCCGTGCTCTGGAACCAACTTCCCCCAGAGACCCGAACTATCCCCACTCTGCTGGCCTTCTGAAATGCCGTTAAGACATGGCTCTTCCTGCAGGCTGGGGTTAGAGCTTAATCCACTCGAGCTCACCCCCAAGTATGTATGGTTGCTGAATGGTTGTTTGATGTTTTTTATACTGTGTTTTTAAATTTTTAAATTTGTTTTTAATTGATATTTAAAGTTTGGTTATTCTTGTATTTTTCTCTGTTGTACGCCGCCCTGAGTCCTTCGGGAGTTGGGCGGCATATAAGAATACCAAAATAAATAAATAAACATGTCAACAACTTTAATTTTAATATTTAGAATGATTATTAGAATTTCGTGTGTATGATTAATGTAACTAATACTAGCAATATTATCACTATCATTGTGTACCAAAACTAACGATACGCAGATGCCACACTGTTCATGAATTCAATGCTTATGGACATTTAAAAATATAAATATATAAAACTTTTTTTAAAAAAGGATCTCCTTGCAAAGTTCCTTTTTAAGAAGATAAGAAAAGGTCTTTTGCATCAGGCCAGTGCCTAGTCTTCATGTCAAAATGACTACCCAGATACATCTGGAGTGTCCACAAGCAGAAGATGTATGAGTTATCCCAACTATGGCCAATCTCACCCATCATCCTTACATCACATCCACGAGACAGTCAACCATCCCAATCTGTAGAAATTCTTTTCTAAAAATCTGACCAGGCTGCACTTTAGCTCCTCTCTTGTTTAACTTCTACATCATACTTTAGTTAACCAGTTGCATAATACAGATTATCCTCATCCATATTTGGCTGGAGGTATTTCTCTGCTCTCCTTATGTGGATGATGCTAAGATCTTGAGTCCCATATAACAAAGAACCCCAATTGCAGATAAACTATCATGCAACTCAAATAATGGCTTTATTACAGCCCCCTGCAATTATACAATTATTTCTGACATATCAATAAGATTCCCATTGTACACATGTCATGTTTAAAACATTTTGGTGGGACATTTCAGGTGTCAGGGTTCCAAATAGCATCGAAAATTAAATCAGAGTCTGAGGCCAAGTATTCCTCAAAGTTCCAATTTATTAGCAGAGCCATGTTGGCACATCTGGGAGAAACCTGAATCTGAAGTCCCAGGGGTTTCTCCACCCAGTTGAAAGTTGAAGCCCTTGATCCCACACCCCCAAGTCCATCACGTTGACCAATCTTCATCTGCCAACTTGGCAGCAACTCCCTTCTCCTTCCGTGCAGGTGTAGGAGTGCAAAGACAAAGGATGATCTTGACAGTCTAGAAGGAATTTGTTATGGCTACATGCAGACATCCCTCATGCAATGACCCCTCACAAATCCCCATAGCAAAGAATACATTTTAAAATAGCATAAAGTGTGGCAGGCCAAAGACCCCAAGTAAAATGGCTTCGGCCTGACATCAGGGTTCAGCTAAGGGTGCAGGATAGATATGATAACTGACCTACTCAAAAGAGTTAAGTGGGCATCTTGCAATTTGCTGGACAATGATAGAGGACACTGTTGTCTCACTGTGCTATAATTTTTCCAAGCAAAATCATTGGCCCACATTGATATGGAGAACATCATGCATCATATTCAAGGGTTGGACTCTTGAAAAACTTTGAGAGTGATTTTTTTTGTGTGTTTCACATTTCTACATTTCTTCTGGCCATAAGCTGCTTTTTTGTATTCAAATCTGGCCTCAGAATGATAATATAGCACTTGGGGATAAAGATGCAGCCCAGTAGACCAGCACTCGATGCCAAGATGGAGAAGACCTGAACAGCCACCATGTATTTCCCTTTGGTGCTCAGATAGGTGGGCACAAAGGAGATCCAAACACTGCAGAAGACCAGCATACTGAAGGTGATCAGTTTGGCTTCATTGAAAGCCCCAGGCAGATTCTTGGCCAGGAAAGCCATTGTGAAGCAGATGGCAGCCAGGAAGCCCAGATAGCTGAGGGTGATGTAGAACATGACAACAAATCCTTCATTGCATTGCAGGATAATTTCTCCTGGCTGGGAGTGGAGGTCAGAGTCGAGGAATGGGGGGGAAACTCCCAGCCAGATGGAAGAGATGACAATTTGGACAGCAGAACAAGAAAGGATGATGGAGTTGGCCAAGCTCTTCCCCAACCATCTCTTCACTCGGTTTCCTGGTTTTGTGGCCAGGAAAGACAGCACCACTGTGAATGTCTTGGCCAAAAGAGAAGAAATGGTAACTGAAAAGATGTTACTGAAAACCATTTGTCGGAGAAGGCATGTGGCTTTCCTTGGTTGACCAATGAAGAGAAGAGGAGACAAGAAGCAAAGCAGGAGGGAGACCAGGAGGATGAAAGAGAGGTCCTGGTTGTTGGCTTTGACAACAGGAGTTTCTCGGTATTGAATGAATATAATTAAGACAAGGACTGTGGTTAGAAAGAAAAGTAAGGAAAAAGAGACAAGGGTGATGCCCAGATATTCTTCATAAGACAGGAAGGTTATAACTTTGAGGATACATTGGACTCGTTCCTCATTTGGATATTGATCATCTGGACACTTGGTGCATTTTTCTGTATCTGAGAAAACCAAAAACCAATATTTCTTTCACATTCTGTCCTTTACATTTCAAGTAACATCTCTTTGGGATAACAGATGATACCAGCAGCATTTTGCAAAATTTATTTCTTAACATCTGCTCCAAAAGAAGGTAGGAAAAATATCATATTCTAAACCCTACAGAGCTAACATCTATGAAATTGGGGGGAAACCTAGGACGAAAATGATTTTCTGTGTATTCTGCAGAATTTTCATGGTAACCCAGGTTATTAGGGGTAAATAATGAATCAGTTTATCTTACAAGGCACATTTTTTTGGATCCTTCAGATGGATCCAGATGAGTCCAAACCATACTGGACTCAGTGAATGCCTATCTTCTGGAGTCTAGTTGGACGAAAGAGAAAGGTAGGATCTTGCAAATAGTCTGGAATGACTACTGGGACCAGTGGTAATATCGGTGTGATGAGGTGCAAAGATTAACTATCCATACCACCTCATTGTGGACCATGAAACCTTCCAGTGATCCACAAGGGGAAGCCCATGTAGAGTGTATTACAATCATCCTTACAGGAAATGGATCTAAGACAATTCTCTAACTTTCAAAGAACTCAGATATTCCAAGAAAGATAAATGTGGAAGGACACATGCAAACTAAAAAGCACCATTTTCTCTGGCAGTAGCAAAACTTGTCCAATATGCCATACTCCCCAATCCCTATCAAGAGCTTTACTATTTTTCATTTTGATGAGAAATCATGAAGTTTGAAAATAAACAAAAAAATCAGGTGAGATTCATGCTGTCCTTTCACTTTCACTTTTATGAAAATTGCCTTGAATGAACCCACTTCCTCAAGGCCTTCCCTTTCCTTCGGTGTCTCCAGGGGTGGGTTCCTCCCGGTTCAGACAGGATTGCCCGAACCGTTAGTGATCCGCTGGTGATGTCACGTTACTGGATCGGCCGGTGCCAGTCCATGCGCACCACCATCTTTTTTTTTCATTCAACAGTTCAAAAAAGGGCCCTCCCGCCTGCCCCCGGATTAATACTGACCTTTATTTCTTTGCCTGAACCACAGCTGATCAGCTCCTCAGCTGTGTTTAGGGCTGATTCCAGGTCCTGAGCATGCATGGAAGCCTAATAGCACGAGTGGATGTGGGCGCGCATGCGAGCGAAATGTCGCAATGCAAACCGGTGGTGATGGTAAGTGGAACCCACCCCTGGATGTCACCCACCTTCCTGGGTGGAGATGGTCCCCTCAGGACAAGGAACACAGTCGTAGCAGCAAAATGGCTCTCCTTCTAGCTTCTGCTTTACAAATCCAGGATGGCATTTTTCCACACATTTGGACTGAGGCAGAGCCTAAGCAGAAAAAGAAGGAATTCCAAAGAATATATGTTAGCACTAAGCATCCTGACATGCTGACATACTCTTGGAATAAAAGTGACCGCTGAGTTTCTAGAACTGTAATGGTATGAGGGATTGGCCCTCTCTTATCATTTTCATGCAGCTTCTCCATCTCAACACTGAGCCATGGTACATAGGCTTAGCCCGATGAAATGGGTCAGAACCTTTTGGAAAATAGAGAAAAGACACCAATATTTCTCCTACCCTGTTGTTCAACTTTAGCCATGACAGATGATCTTGGTTGATAATAAGACTCTGCTTTTCAATAGTCACCAGTTTGTTTTTCACGTAGTTGTTCTTGGGAAAAAACACCCAGGTAAAGATACTCAGATCAGCCTTTAAATCTCCATTTTGGTCCAAGTACAGTTTGATTTCAGAAAGATTGCAAAACTCATTCTTCTCCAAAAAAGGATGGAACTAGAATGGGAACATCCAGGCATTTCAAAATCAGTAAACTTGGTAAATTAGCCCTTTGTTCTCATTTATCTCTTTCATTTACAGAGGTCTAACTTGCAAATATCCTTAGAACAGTTTTAACCACTATTTTCAAAATTGAAAAAGAAAGATTCAGCAAAATTTGTCAGTCATATCTTGGCAATATATGTTTTGAAAATAATATGATTGACAAAATTTGTCAATTATAAGAAACCTTCTAAAGTGGGTCATAAATAAACTGCACAAAGAAATTACCAGGCTAATCTTTTCCCAGGTAGACCACATTATAAATATATCCAGATGAGCTCATTGTAGTTTATGGCTACATTAAGAGAATATTGTCTGTCTGTCTGTCTATGTCATCATCATCATCAAATTTATATGCTGCTCAACTTGCGGTGCAAGGCCACCATGCATGTCTGGAGGTACAAATGTCCCACTTACTCTTTTTACAACCTGAGAAGTTAAGGTGGGTCCCATCTGAGTTGCTCTCTTTATGTAGTTATGGGCTCCCCCTGCTTTTCTGATTATACATTTTTAACAGATTATAGCAATAGCAATAGCACTTTACTTATATACCGCTTCATAGTGCTTTACAGCACTCTCTAAGCGGTTTACAGAGTTCAGCATATTGCCCCCAACAATCTGGGTCCTCATTTTACCCACCTCGGAAGGATGGAAGGCTGAGTCAACCTTGAGCCTAGTGAGATTTGAACAGCTGAACTGCTGAACTAGCAATCAGCTGAAGGTCGCAATGCTGCTTTTAACCACTGCGCTATCTCAGCTCCTGAGATTGTGGAACTGCTGGTGATATAACTTGATTTCAGCAAAGCATCCATGAACTAACTCCTGCTGTGATGATTAGGAACCTACCATGTTTTTCGGAGTATAAGATGCACCTTAGTTTTTGGGGAGGAAAATAGGGGGGGAAATCTTCCTACCAGGTATTCATCTGGCTAGCGTCCTTAGTCTGGTCAGCTTCAGCAAATTATTTTATCCCGTGGTTAGGGCTGGAAAAAACATTCTTCGGAGCAAGTAGCAAGAAAAAAAGCCTGCAAAGACTGAGGGCTGGAAAAAAAACCTCCTTCGGAGAGAGTAGCAATGAAAAAAGCCTGCAAGCAGGTAAGAGCCAGGAAGATCGTTAGCACCTTGTTAGAGCTGGAAAAAAAGCTTCGAAAAAGCTACATTGAGAGTATAAGAAGCACCCAAATTTTCAACCTCTTTTAGGGGGGGGAAAGGTGAGTCTTATACTCCGAAAAATACGTAGTTAAATGAAGTCTGGATGGTATAATCATGAAGTGGATAAAACTGACTTTAAAATTGTATTCTTTTTAAAAAGACAACAATTTTAGAAAAACATTTATGATTTCCTGATAGAAAAAAAGTGCCTAAGTAAAATCCAGTAGAAAATATAAAATTAATATTTTATCAATAAGGGCTGGGCAAAAATAAGAGTCATTTTGGGAGTTGGGCGGCATATAAATATAATAAATAAAGAATAATAATAAAAAACTAGATGGAACTTAAGAGGAAAAGCAAGTACAAAGTCTTCCACATTGAAGAAAAAAATGAAATGCAGAGCAAGAATGATGGAGGATATCAACTTTGATTAAAAAAAATTTCTGATAATCATATCAAAATAGCAGTGGATTGCAAACCAAATCAGAAGTGTGATGTTCATGGAAAGAAAAAAAATGCATCCCTAAGAATCTCAGGAAGTGAATGGTTTTTTTGGGAGGGAGACCCCAACTCCCCTTGCAGCAGTAGTAGGTTTGAAATCCCATCGCTACCGGTTCACGCATGCACTCGAGTGCGCACATGACACTTCTGTGCATGTGCAGAAGTGTCCTGGGTGGGTGGGCGGAGCCTCCCACCACCACCGCTACCGGTTCGCCAAACCAGACCAAACCAGGAGCAACCCACCGCTGCTTTGCAGACACCACACTTTGAAAACTATTGCAAAAAAAATTGATCAGCTTTACAGTCATGAAGCCAAGGAGGAACTGGTTTTAGCCTTGAGGAAAGCCAAAGGGGTCCAACGACCATTTCCCAAGCGTCGCCCCGGCATCCTCAGCTTCCCCCCCCCACTGCCACAAGCCTGGCCATATTGGCTCAACTGGGCCGAGCCCTCTGATTGGTCGGGAGAGGTGCCATTCGGTGAGAGGCGTTTGTGATGCCTGGCAGCCGAGCTTTGATGGCATCAGCTAAGGGGTGGGGTGTCACAAGATTGCGCGCTGGAGAGTACAAGGCAATGCTTAAGACATCTGTGGCCGCCCCTGTCTCCTGCTCACAGCAGCAGTTTCTTCCTGCTGGTGTCGAAGGGAAAGGGAGTCATGGGAGGGAACGGCCAGCCAACGACCACTTAAGTTTCACAGCGCACGATGGCGGGAAGGAAGACAGCTGGGTCGGAATCATCTGTCTGCCCTCTCGCCCTCCGCTGGCGCGGAGACCCAGCGAACAAAGAGGCAAACAGGGAGGGAGGGAAGAGAGAGACTGAGAGATATTAGCGCAGGGCTAGCCTGATCATACAGCCTCGGTGCTGAGGGCACCACCGCCGGGGGCAGGAGGAGCTAAGCCAGAGGGAACTGGAGAAGGAGGTGGTGCCATCGCTGCCACCCTGCTCCATATGATCAGGCTAGCCCTGTGCTAATATCTCTCAGTTTTAAGAAGAAAGATCTGAAAAGAGGAAATTGGCTTTGGGGACCCTGGCAATGTTTTTGGACCAATCATGGGGTTTTTTTCCCCCTGATTGCCTCCTGAAACTTTGGAATCCTGGGATAAAGCTACTAAACAGGGGTTACTTTGCTGGAAGTTTATCAGATTTCTAGTTTTTCAACATTACAGGCCACAATTTCTCAACCTCAACAACTTGAATATACCTGGACTTCAACTCCCAAAATTCCCTAGTTAGCTTTGCTTTAAAATATGGGAGTTGAAGTCCAGGCACCTTAAAAGTTGCTGATATTGAGAAATATTGCTGTACACTTGTTGGTTATCAAGTCTAAATACAGAAGTAGACTTGTTGTGGAAGATGATATTCCTTGTGCTCTTGCAAAGACTGGCTCGAGAATTTCTGATCTGGCATAATTACATATTGTTTTTGTGATTAATCGCTATGCTTTAGTTATGTTCAATTTGTAACAATGAAAATACATCCTGCATATTAGATATTTAGATTACGATTCATAACAGTAGCAAAATAACAGTTACGACGTAGCAACGAAAATAATTTTATGGTTGGGGGTCACCACAACATGAGGAACTATATTAAGGGGTCACGGCATTAGAAAGGTTGGGAACCACTGTCATAGAGGGAGAATAATTGAAAGATGTTATACAAACACTTCAAGGATCTGTTAAGGTCTGTTCACCGTTATTCCAGAATTTGGGATATGGTAAAAAGAACACAGTTGCAAAAAAAAAAACCATTCTGGCTGAATAAGAGTATAAACATTGTGAAAGAAGAAGAATTTTTTTTTAGTTCTGAGACAGAGAACCAGAGAAGTTCAGTCTCCTCTTCCCTTATGGTCTTAATGCAAAGACTGAGCAGCCATCAGTCAAAAAACCTTTAAGTGGGATTCCTGCAGTGAAGACAGGCTGGACTACATGGTCTAAAGGTCACCTTCAAATTTATGAAGGTAAAATTCTATATTATTTATCACAAACCCTTACCTACAAGAATCTATTTAAAAATGCATGTGTCATTTTTAAATTAGCAGTGTTTAATATCAAACTACTTCTGCCATACTTCCTGTTCTTATGAACGTTCTTGCTTAAGCGATTAGATTGGCCAAACTTATTGTAGTCCTGTTAACACAAGTAGTTAGATACGCTTCCCCTCCTTCTCCTTTTCATTTCTTCTCAACAGGAACTAAGATTAATGGAGCATTGTCGGGACCCCATACCTGCCACGGCTGCAGCCTTGGAGCCCCCAAACTCCCTTTGCCCTCCTTCCTTCTCCTCCTGGATATAGAGGAATATGCAGCATTCAAGGCATGGGCCAGAGTATTAATGGTACTGTAACAATGGTGGAAATTCAGGGTCCACACCATGTTGCTTTTCTGTTGGGTCTCCAGTGGTGATTTCTCAGTGCATCTTTTCCGGCCTTTGACAGAAAAGACATGCTTTGAAAAAGAGCAGAAAAATGACTGATACCCAAAGGGTGGTTCCACAAAGAAATTAGGTATAAAGGCATCCTTTATTGGCCCCTTTCTTCTCTCAAAATCAACAGTCCAGATACTATTCACATATCTGAGAACTCTGTGGTACCTCAATGGATATGGTGAAGTGAGTGTTGTGATCCAGACTTTCCTTTCAATGGGTCCTGGCAAATGCTCAAGTGTTAAATGGAAAGGAACAATTCTGTCTAAAGCAGCACCATGTTCTATGTAATGAATGTAGACATTGACTTGTCTCCACTTAGAGAGGGCATCCCTGAGGGGTGCTGTAAGTTGAGTTGTTGAGAATTGTTGTGATATAACAGCACAAATTCCATTCATGACAAGCAAAGGAGTAACAGTTCTCATGAAATTATCTCCATTTTCTGTGTCTGGAGCAAAGAGACCAACCAGGGTCCATCTGAAATGGAGGAGCACTTGGACAATTCCTGGGTAGAGGACCCCTTTTTTGGGGAAAAAACTGTGATAAAAGGGCAATTGACTTTTATCATGCAGTAAATCTGAAAATAATTCAAAATTGATCTGAAAAAAACAACAATGAAGAATACTGCATAATATCTGGGGTCAGATCAATACCAAAATATTACCTTTAAAGAAATACAATTTCATGAACTTATTAGAATAAATTATTGTTGATTAGCCATTTACCCTTATGAAAATAAAGAATAAAAATACAGAACATTAACAAGACTGTATATAACAATAGTATAAAAGAAAATGAGTTAAAAAGAATAAGAATAAAGAAAACAAATCATATTTCTCTATCACCCCTACATCTCTGACCCACATATCCATATGTTCACTGAAATATTCTGTTAAATAAAGATCCATTTTGAATGCATTTTTTAAAATTTTGACCAACCAGGAAATATTTATTTTATTATAAGGATCTAAATGATCTAAACTGCGGTCCAAGATACTGATCTCTTTCTTATATAATTTATATTCAAATAATAAATGTGTTTTGTCTATCTATATGATAAAGTGACCATAACCTACTACTAGGTTGGGGGTTGGACTAGAAGACCTCCAAGGTCCCTTCCAACTCTGTTATTCTATTCTATTCTATCTCTGGGACTCAGCAAATACAAGTCTCTTCATTACAAGGCTCTTGATTAAATCTTCCATATTTAACCTTTGAATCCAGGGCTGCCAATTTGGAAATACATTTGTAGAGCACCATTCATTTCAATGTTCCATCCTTATTGAGCATGTTTGTATCTTTCTCTGCTTCAATATCTCATTTCTTTGTGCAGCAAATTTTTAGTTTCTTTTCCAGTTTCACAAGAAACAGGAAGACCACACCTCCTAATATAATTTGTCAGCTGTACAATTCAAGGTGTCTTTAATTGAAGTTGTCTCTTCTTTAATGGTCTCTTCTCTCCTAATGTTCCCTTCTATTAGTACCCATCTTATGTATATAAACAATGTTATATCTATATATATCACCAATGCGTACTTGACAAAAATAAATAAATAAATAAAATAAATAAAAGTTTCCATCGATTTAATGTACCACCAATAATTGGGCCCTGGGCCAAAGACAGAATTTTGAGGTACCTCACTGCATGCTTTCCTCCATGTAGATGTAGTTTCATTGAGGACTTTATGCTAAGGATTCTTGGTTAGGCAAAACACGGCCTAAAGCTTTCTTGTTCTTCAGCAAGGAATTCTTTGTTCTTTTACCCACTTTCTACTCAAGAGGATCAGAGCATATAGAAGAGAAGAGAAGAGAAGAGAAGAGAAGAGAAGAGAAGAGAAGAGAAGAGAAGAGAAGAGAAGAGAAGAGAAGAGAAGAGAAGAGAAGAGAAGAGAAGAGAAGAGTTGGAAGGGACCTTGGGGGTCTTTTAGTCCAACCCCCAGCTTAGGCAAAAAATCCTATACAATTTCAGACAAATGGTTGTCCATCTCTTCTTAAAAACTTCTAGTGTTGGAGCATTCACAACTTCTGGAGGCAAGTTGTTCCAATGGTTAATTGTTCTAACTGTCAGGAAATTTCTCCTTAGTTCTAAGTTGCTTCTCTCCTTGATTAGTTTCCATCCATATTACTTTTTATTCTGTTTCTACATATACATATACATACATACATCATTCGAGCCGAGGTGGCGCAGTGGTTAAAAGCAGCACTGCAACCTTCAGCTGATTGCTGGTTTAGCAGTTCAGCTGTTCAAATCTCACCAGGCTCAAGGTTGACTCAGCCTTCCATCCCTCCGAGGTGGGTAAAATGAGGACCCAGATTGTTGGGGGCAATATGCTGAACTCTGTAAACTGCTTAGAGAGGGCTGTAAAGTACTATGAAGCGGTATATAAGTCTAAGTGCTATTGCTATTGCTATTGCTATTCATACGTACATAGGTAAAGGTTCCCCTGGCACATATGTGCTAGTCATTCCTGACTCTAGGGGGCAGTGCTCATCTCCATTTCAAAGCCGAAGAGCCAGCGCTGTCCAAAGATGTCTCCGTGGTCATGTGGCTGGCATGATTAAAAGCCAAGGGTGCACAGAACACTGTTAACTTCCCACCAAAGGTGGTCCTTATTTTTCTCCTTGCATTTTTACATGCTTTCGAACTGCTAGGTTGGCAGAAGCTGGGACAAGTAACGGGAGCTCACCCCATTACGCGGCACTAGGGATTTGAAACGCTGAACTGCCGATGGGAGAGAGAGAGAGAGAGAGAGAGAGAGAGAGAGAGAGAGAGAGAGAGAGAGAGAGAGAGAGAGAGAGAGAGAGAGAGAGAGAGAGAGAGAGAGATACACACATATACATACACACACACACACACACACACACATATATATATATATATACATATATATATATATATATATGTGTGTGTGTGTGTGTGTGTGTGTGTATGTGTGTGTGTGTGTGTGTGTGTGTGTGTGTGTGTAACATTTTTTTTGCTGATAAATGAAAATGAAGGGAGACTATTATAGATCTTTTTCAAGCTATTTAGCTCTCATCATAGTCATACCCTTGCCGGGATTTGAACCTGGGCAACCTGCCTGTAAGGCAGCAGCTTAACCTCTAGGCCACAGGCTCTCTTCAATTATCAGCTATTGTACCCAAATATGGTAGGAAGCATACTGCTGCTTCCTTTTGCCTTTTGGCCCCTCCAGGGACCATCCAGGCAGTTGCTATAGCCAACAAACTATTTTTCTGTATGTGTAACATTTTTGCTGATAAATTTTTTTGCTTCATTTTCATTTATCAGCAAAAAAAATGATGTGTGTGTGTGTGTGTGTGTGTGTGTGTGTGTGTGTGTGTAAACCCCCCTTTGCTAGGGATCTAGCAAAGTCCCACGACTGGCAGCAAACAGAAAGCGATAAAATGTCGCCATAGCTGCGGCGGTCACAATCAGCAGGTTTGCTTTGAAGATTGGAAGTCAGTGGAAAGAAGATTAAAGAACAAGTGCTGGAGAGAGAGAAAGAAAATGGAGGATTGGTGAGTGATTTCGGCAAAAGAATACTATTAAAGAATGTATTTAAATATTGAAAAAGGGAACAAAGGACTGGATTGACAAAGAGGCTATCTAGCAATTAAAAAACCAAAGAGAAATTAAGCTACAACGAATTTACATTAAAGCTCAATTGGGAGAATTTGTAACTGTGTAATTTTAGACCTGGTGGTGATTTATGTGATTGGAAAATATATTTGAAAAAAAAAACATTTTATAAAAACTATGTGGATTTAAAATACAGGAAAATATTATTGAGCAGTAAAGGAAGATTTGGGAGATCGGAAATAGAGAACCCATCTATTGATTGGAGGAATTATTACAACAGTGGAATACTTTCATGGATATTTTGACAGCTGTTGGCCCTGAATGGAAAAAATTATCTTGAAAAGACCAATTTGTTATTGAAATAAAAGACAATGTTTGGACTGGCTTTGGAACTTTGATAATTAAAGACTAGAGGGACTTGGAGTTTGAAGGAGTTGGATTCATTTGAATAAGAATAAATCTGGAAAGAACTTCAACAATTAATATTAAAGGTTTAGAAGGATTTGGACTTTGAATGAACAATATTTTACTTAAAAGAAAATAATTATAAGAGGCTGTGGATACAGTTTTTTGTTAACAGCTGGATGGACTGTGAGAACTGAGATTTGGGGTTTTGATGAAATGGAGCCAAATGATTATGAAGAGTTCATGGTACTCTTGAAAGACTTGCGTGATGATATAAAAAGATGCCTTTTGGAATTTGGAATTTGAAAAGAAAAGAGAGAAGAATTAAATGAGAATAAAAATGAAAATGAAGAACAAGAAGATATAAGAAGAAAGAAGATAATAGAAGAGAAAAATCAGATTGATGAAGACACCGGGTCTTATAGTGAAAAAAGAAAAGTGGATACAGAAAATGGACAAATTAATGACTATGTTGAAATTTATGATAATTACACTGGGGTTAACAGTGAAAAAAGGAGAGTAGGTGGAGAATATTGGTACTGGATAAAACAATTAATAAAAGAAGGCAGAAATAAGGAAAAGAGAACAAGTAGAATTGAAGATACACCTATACAAACAATATATTTAAAGGGGCGGAAAGGAGCCTGGAGGAAAAGAAGTTGGGGGTACAAATGTAAAAGAAAAGAAGTTGAGAAAAGGGGAATGGAAATCAAAAGAAAATCGATGGTTACTGATGGGAGGAACAGAATTTTCTTTTTTCCTTTTTATATTATTATTACGGTATATTATATTAGATTGTGTGGATTACTAATATCATAATTATATTGGATCGTGACAATCACTTGATATAACTATTTAACGAATAGGTTTATTTGTGTTTATGGATTTATAGGTATATTACAAATACATATAAGGTTGGTTTCATTGAATTATTTTAAAATTGATGGAATTAAATATTTGAACCACCAGAGGGTAAGAAATACAGAAGAAAATGAAAATAGATTAATTTTTGAAACATATAATTTGAATAATTATTATTTTATTCATTTTCCGTTTATGATAAGATTCAAATAATTAATCAATTTGAAGTAACAAAAAATTGCGATGAGGAAAATGAGCTGTTGAAATGTATAACTAGGTAATATGATTACAAGATTTTAATATAAATGATATAATTGGAATGTAGATTTTTATAGGGCATTTAGTTATGATAAAAATAGGGGACAAGAAAAACGAATGATGTGTAAAGAAATTAAAGATGGGGATCAAGCAATACAACATAAAATTAAGAGGCAGGAAGGGTAATAACTAGCCTAAGAAGTTAAGCGATAGCGGTGAATTTGAAGAGAAAATTAGAAATTAATCGGTGGTGACCCAGAAGACAAAACTAGATTTTGGGGGGGGAAGTAGCATTACTTAAATAACATATACCTAGAATAAAGCATTAGATATAAAGAAATGATACAAGACAGTTTTAATTAATCAGTATGTATTAGAATAATGAAGTATTTGCTTAGAAATGATTTATAAATGATATAAGACTATAAGAATGTATAACTTTGTATAATTGCATATATTGATATTAAACAAGGTATATGTATTTGTATATGTATGATAATGGAGAAAAAATTCAAAAAAAATCAAAAAAAGAAAAGAAAATGAAGCAAAATATTTTATCAGCAAAAATGTTACACATTTTACACACACACACACATTTGCTGATAATGAAAATAAAGAAATAATAAAGCAAAAATGTGTTACACATAGAAAAAATAGTTTGTCGTCTATAGCTCCCATATTTGGGTATACCAGGGTAATTCGACAGAAAAAACAAAACAAAAAAACATATATATAAAAGCCGAGGTGGCACAGCGGTTAGAGTGGGGTACTGCAGGCCACTTTAGCTGACTATGATCTGCAGGTCAGCAGTTCAAATCTCACCGGCTCAAGGTTGACTCAGCCTTCCATCCTCCCGAGGTAGGTAAAATGAGGACCCAGATTGTTGGGGGCAATATAAATATATATTGCTTACTGGTGTAAACTGCTTAGAGAGTGCTTGCACTGTGAGGTGGTATATAAATCTCACAAATAAATTATATAATATTATATATATATATATATATATATATATAAAATAAATAATAAATGTTACACATATAGACAATATAGTTTGTCAACTATAGAAAACTGCCTGGATGGTCCCAGGAGGGGCTGAAGGCAAAAGGAAGCTGTGATGTTTCCTTCCATACACCAGGATGACTCGACAGAATAAACATATATAACCCTTTCCTGGTGAAGAGCTGATTGGGAATAGAACCTTGTGGCCTAGAGGTTAATCTTCTGACTTTCAAGCAGACTGTCCAGGTTCAAATCCCACTAAGGGTATGGCTATCTGACGAGAGCAAAATAGCTCGAAATATATTTATAATAGTCTCCCTTTATTTTCATTTATCAGCAAAAAATGTTACACACACACACACACACACACACACACACACACACACACACACACACACACAGATATAGATGATAGATGATAGAGATAGAGATAGAGATAGAGATAGAGATAGAGATAGAGATAGAGATAGAGATAGAGATAGAGATAGAGGTATATCTGCCATCTTAAACTTGACTGAAGGTTAGTAGGAATTATTAATATGTGTAAATGAACCTGCCAATAGAGGACAGCACCATTAGGGAAATTTTTTGAATAGTTCAGCTGTCAGAAAGTCCTTCACAGGAGCTTTATTGCTCTTCAAGCCATTTATGATGAATTTCATAATGACTGCTTTAAAATAAGTTTTTTTTAACATGTTGGCTAACATGCTTGTAATTTAAAAAAAATAAAGTGGTTGATTAATGATAGTGATCCCTATGAATTTGTAAGACATATGTGTTTTGATCAGCTTCAGGTAAAATAATACATTTGGATTATATTATTTTTGCTAAGATTATGTACAAAAAATGCTACCCCATCTCTGCTGCACCTTCCTTTTGTACAGAAGAACCTTCGATGGAACTTTGAGCTTCTCCTCACATTTCCAAATGTGCAGCAGAAGACCATAATCAGTTACAATAATGTCATGAGAGGATATCACTGCTTTGATTCTTATCTCCTAATCTCTATGGATCCCAATCCCTAACCATGATACGTATAATGGCCATGATGAAAAGCAGTTCTTCAGTTCCATATGGATATATCACATACCGACCCACCACTCATTCAGTTTACCTATAAGTAGCATACAAACCTGAGGTACTTTGTAGGTGTCTCCTAATGTTGACATCTCGCTGCATTTCCAAATGTGCAGCAGAAGACCATAAACCCCAAAAACTTTAACCTTAGACTGTCTACAGTTGACCTCACCCCATTCCTAAGAGGTCTGTAAGGGGCATGCATAAGAGCACCATCGCGCCTACCCTCCCTGTCCTTTTGTCCTATTGTCCAAATTTACCTATACATACTTTGCTTTTGTTCATGTTTATATCATACTTGTTATCTTGTACACGTGTTGACAAATAATAAATAAATAAATAAATAAATAAATAAATAAATAAATAAATAAATAAATAAATAAATAAATAAATAAATAAACAAATAAATAAATAAATAAATAAATAAATAAATAATCAATCCATTACGATAATGTCATGAGAGGATATCACTGCTTTGATCCTTACCTCCCTAATCTCTCTGGATCCCAATCCCTAACCATGATACATATAATGGCCATGATGAAAAGCAGTTCTTCAGTTCCAAATGGATCTATCACATACCGACCCACCACTCATTCACTTTACCTATAAGTAGGCATACAAACCTGAGGGACTTTGTAGGTGTCTCCTAATGTTGACATCTGGGTGGAGATGTCATAAGTAGCTGCATCAACAAGAGCCAAAATGTGGTCCTTCCTTCCACAGCTGTAGTTGGGAACATTGGCTTCTCCAGTAGAGAGCATGTCCATCAAGGCATCTGAAGTCAAAAGTGTGTTCAAATAGTTGTCATGGATGTTGTAGCCAAGTGTGAAATTTTGCATGACCCCGGGTGTCTTGTTGACCACTTGAATATTAAAAATGTAGCGTAGTAGCCTAAACTTATCAAAAGGTAAACTAAGATAAAAATGTTTGTGTTATAGAGGAGCTAAATTTGACAGATGTGTGGCGATTATTACATCCTAACGGTAAACAATATACATTCCACTCAATTCCACATCAATCTTTTTCAAGAATAGACATGGTCTGGACAAATAAAGAAATGTGTAAGAATATAGAATCTGTTGGAATAGCCCCAAACATATGGGCAGACCATAACCCTATAATAGTTATTTGGAAAGGAAAGAAGAAAGGAACAAGGAGATGGACCTTAAATACAAAATTATTGCAAGAAGAAGAATACATACAAACAGTTACTAAAGAAATAAACTTATTTATGAAGGAGAATAAGAAACAACCATCCACTATATAAAATTTGTGGGACACACTAAAAGCATATGTAAAGGGAATTACAATTGCCTATATGGCAAAGAAAAATAAAGATAAATGCCAGATTATAATAAAAAATTAAAGGACATTCAACAGTTAGAACATAAGCTTCAAAAAGAACCAAATGATGATAATATACATAAATTATTAATGGAAACTAGACATAAATTTAATTTAATTGAACAGTAGGACTATGTGAATAAGTTGACCAGACGTCCCGCTTTTGGCGGGACAGTCCCGCTTTTTAATAATTTGTCCCGCGGCGTTTCAAAAAAGTCCCGCCAAACAAGTGCGGCGCGGAAGCCGCTGGTGGCCGGGTGGGCGGCAGCCACCCGGGCGGGTATAGGGCCAGGCCTGCGCTTGGAAGGGGCTGCCGCTCTTGCTGCTCTCCCTCCCTGCCTGGCTGCAGATTCCGCCTGCCTTCCCGAAGCAGCGCTGCCGCAGTTCACTTTTGTTTCGCGGTGGGAGAAGGAAGAAAGTGGGCAGCGAGAGCGGCAGCCTCTTCCAAGCGCAGGCCTGGCCCTCTCCCCACACGGAGGGCTGCTGCCCGGCTGGCTGGCAGCGGCTTCTACAATGGAGGCAGCACGCAGCTGTGAAGAACCCTCACCACCCACCCTCCCGGAGCACCACAGCCGCGGTTTGCTTTCTTCCTTCTCCTGCCGCTGTCCCTCTCCGGGCCAGATGCAGTAGAGGCAAGCCCCGGCCATGGCAAACCGCGGCTGTGGTGCTCCGGGAGGGTGGGTGGTGAGGGTTGTTCACAGCCGCATGCTGCCTCCGTTGCAGAAGCCGCCACCAGCCAGCCGGGCAGCAGCCCTCCGTGTGGGGAGAGGGCCAGGCCTGTGCTTGGAAGAGGCTGCCGCTCTCGCTGCCTGCTTTGTTCCTTCTCCTGCCGTGAAACAAAAGTGAACTGCGGCAGCGCTGCTTCGGGAAGGCAGGCGGAGTCTGCAGCCAGGCAGGGAGTGAGAGTGGCGGTAAGGGCTGCGATGAAGGGTGTGTGTGTTTGGGGGGGTGCACAAAGCTGCAGCAAAGCAATCCTGGATTTGTGTCTCCACCTTTATTCACGTGGATGGGCTGCAGGATAAGAGAGATGGACCCCTCCCGTCTTGCTCCCCTAGAAACCCCCCCCCCGTCAATGGTGTCCTGCTTTACAAATATTAAAATCTGGTCACCTTATATGTGAAGGATATTAGATTGATAAAACAAACATTTTTTGAAACAGCAAACAAGCCTGGTAGATGGTTGTCTTATAAAATCAAAAAGGAAAAGGAGAATAGAATAGAATAATTCACCAACTGATAGATATAAATGGGGAAATACAACATACAGACGAAAAGAAAAAAGAAATTGCCACAGAATATTATAGTGATCTGTATAGGCAGGACCTAATAGAACCAAATAAAATAACCAATTATTTAAAAGAAGTCAGTATGCCTCAAATAGAAGAAATAGACAGGGAAATGCTAAACAGGGAGATTACATTACAAGAAATCCAAAATGCAGTTAAAAACAAAATAATAATAAATCACCAGGACCTGATGGTTTTCCAGGGGAATATTATAAAAAACTGAGCAACATATTAGAGGGTACTTTATTAGAATTATATAACGATGCATTAATAGGAGCCAGGATACCAAATATGTGGAGGGAAACATATATCACCATGATCATGAAAGAAGGTACCGAGAAAAACCAAATTCAAAACTATAGGCCAATTTCATTGTTGAACGCTGACTACAAAATTTTTATGACAATTATGGCAGAAAGAACCAAAAGAATACTAAATAAAATCATTTATTTGGACCAAAATGGATTCTTACCAATGCGACAGATAAAAAATAATGCAAGAATTGTTTTAAATATATTAGAGTATTACAAAGCACATCCAGAAAAGCAGGCAGCGCTTGTTTTCCTGGATGCGCAAAAAGCGTTCGACAACGTAAATTGGCAATTTATGATAGGATTGATCAAAGAAATGAAATTTGGCAACAAATTTGAGATGATCATAGAGACAATCTACACCTCCCAGACAGCCAAGATTATCATAAATGGGGATATCACTCAATCATTTTGGATTAACAAAGGAGTCCGTTAGGGATGTCCGATGTCACCCCTGCTTTTTATTTTAACACTGGAAATATTGTTGAATAAAATTCAAAATAATCTGGAAATAAAAGGAACCGAAATCAGGAGTGAAGAATATAAATTGCAGGCATTCGCCGATGATCTGGTATTTTTTCTGGAAGAACCAATCAAATCAGGAGAGAAATTAATTAGAGAGATTGAGGAATATGGAGAGTCAGCAGGATTGAAAATTAATAAACAAAAAACCAAATTGCTAACAACAAAATATGATAACAAGACAAAAAGATGAACTGGAAAGAACATTAGGCCTGCAAATAACTAAAGAAATTAAATATTTAGATATAATTTTAACAAATAGATGCTCATCCATTAAAAAAGATAATTATGATAAACTGATAAATCAAACGAGATTGGAATTGGAGAAGTGGAAGAAATTACAATTATCATTACTAGGAGGTATAGCAGCAATCAAAATGAGCATCTTGCCAAAATTTTTATATTTGTTCCAAACGGCTCCGATTAAATTAGAGATGAATTTTTTTACTGATTTGAATAAAATTATGTCTAAATTTATATGGCAAAATAAAAAACCAAGAATCAAATTAATTAACCTACAGGATAATAAAAGCAGAGGTGGCCTTGGACTACCTGATTGGAAACTTTACTACAAAGCAGCATCCCTCACATGGATTAAGGAATGGATAAACCTAACAAATAAAAGAATATTACTATTAGAGGGCCAATATCTTCAGATGGGATGGCATGATTATATATGGAATGATGGAACAAAATTACAATCAAATTTTAATCAGCATTTAATTAGAAAATCTTTATTAAAAATATGGTACAAAATTAAAAAAAATTATATGAAAATCCCTAAATGGCTCTCAACACTGGAAGCCATGACCTACCCAAATTTAATTGATATAACTAAAACGGTAAAATATAGTGACATATTGGATGCATCAGGGAAACAAAAGGAGATAACAATTGGCATAACAAAATATAAATATTGATTGGTGGCCCTACCTGCAACTGAAGTCTAGATATAAAAAAGACATTGAAGGAATGGGTATTGATACAGAAATACAAAAACTAGACAAAATTTTGACGGGCCCGGACAAAAAAATAATATTGAAAATATACAAATATTTATTGGAATTTGACAAAATGGAAGAAATCGTTAAAGATCCCATGATAGCATGGGCAAAAAACGTAGGTCACAGTATACACTTGGCTGAATGGGAGAGAACGTGGAATGTAAATTGTAAAATAACAAAATCTGCAGCTTATAAAGAGAATTATTATAAAATGTTTTATAGATGGTATTTAGCTCGGTCAAGATTGGCTAAAATATATCCAAACGTTAATTCGGCTTGCTGGAAATGTAAAAAAGACATAGGTACCTTCTTCCATATGTGGTGGACATGTCCTGAAGCAAGGCATTACTGGAAAAAAGTTCACAATTGGTTGCAAGAAATTATGGAAAGAACAATGGAATATACTCCAGAATTCTTCTTGTTGGGGATAATGAGAAAACAATATCCAAAAAATGTACAATATCTAACATTGCACATTATAACAGCGGCGAGAATAGCTTAGGCACAATATTGTAAAAATAACCAAATCCCACCGGAAAATGTATTAATGGACAAAATATATAGGTGTGCAGAAATGGATATGTTGACCATTGAACTCAAAGGACAAAATGATTCGGAATATTATGAAACATGGACCAAATGGTACAATTGGACAAAGAAAAAAAGGAATGACAGTGTGACAACGTGAGACGAAAATGAAGATATGAGACTTTGTAAATATATGAAGTACTGTGTACTAACAGAAAATAACAATGTAAAAAAACCGGGTGTAGATCTGTGTTAAAGTATTATGATGTTTAATGAAGAAAACTAATAACAAAACTTTAAAAAAAGTTCGTGTTATCATCATCATCAAGACCAAAAGCAAAATATTTTTTTCAATTTAATGCTCTTTGTCTCCACAAGCCTTCTGAGTCTTAAGCCAATGCAGAACCAAAACTAGAGGAAAATGATAGTTACCCATCAGCATTTCCTTTAATGAGTGTTGGGGAGAGGAAACGGAGATAGCTTTCCACTAAAGTTAAGAATCACAAATCGAATTATTTCTAGCAGAACTAATTTTCAACTGACAAGTAACCAGGATTTAAAATCATTCAAGCATTAAAATAGAACTAGCATAATAGGAAGAGGCTGTATCATATGTGACCCAGGAAAGCAATTCTAAAATATGGTCATTCTCTGTTCCTATAAGGATCAGGCATTAAATATGAATGAGTGGTTGTAAAAATATGGACATGAGTTAGGCAGAGGCAAGTACAATCCATTCAAGAACTACTTTAAACCAAAGTAAATCGTTCTAAACTTGACTGTAAAAAATATGATTTCTGTAATAGAGTTGTCAAAGTCTGGAACGCTCTATCTGATTCAGTTGTTCCAGCTACAAATTTTCACAGTTTCAGTCACAAATTGATTTCCGTGGACCTTAAATCATACTTAAGTGGTTAGCAGAGGAGGCGTGCATAAGTGCACTAACATGCCTATCGTCCCTGTATTTTTATTCTTTTATTCTAATTCTCATTTTTGTTTGACAAATTCTAATGAATAAATAAATAAAATAAAATAAAAAGTTGGTATTGTAGTATAACTAAGGATTAGATCAGAAAAGTTATGGAATCTGGACTTTTTTTCCGGGTGTTTTTTTTCTGCCCCATCTTTGGATTCAATATTTTTTTCTATGAAATGAGACAAAACAGGAAAGCAATGGAAATCAAAACAATTTAAGAAATAAGATAGGTCCTACAATGCAGTTATAGGAGTGAAATAAGAAGAAAAGAATGAGAACTGCAAATAGAGGGAAGGAAACTCCATCACAGCGAATGACTTACAACTCAAACTGACAATGAGGAGCCGTGTTGAAAGGCAACATAGTTGTACGCAATATTTTTGTTCCAGTGTTGATGATACTAATGATATGGTCTCCTGGACTGTAATAGCTCCATGGTTTTTTTTCATCCTGGTGCTCAAAATTCAGTGGGCACTTCATTCTAAGCTTCCCAGAGATTGGCTGGGACACCAGCAGCAACAGAAGCACAAGCAGAAGCTCCATAATTCATGGGTCAGAATCAATCCCCTTCCTGTTTCTAAGAAAGAGCAGTAAGAGTTAGATGAATTGAAAGCACTTTTATAATGTGGAAATTCTAGTGACTTTCTGGATTCAGATAGAGATAAACCAAGCTTCACCTGGAAAGGAGAGAAAGTACATCCAAGGACACCGTCCCTACCTGTACCAAAACCAGTGCCACATTGTGTGTAACTGAGGCTTTTATCCTTTTCTAATGCAAGATCCCTTCCATGTTGTTCTGATGTTTACCTCAAAGACAATCATTGGCGAAGTAGCAGAAGAGGTCCCAGAGGCCAGAATTTTGAAAATTACAGTGAGAACTAACTTCTCCTCTGCGGACCCTAAATTTCTTCAGGACTCCATTACCTGAGGAGTAGCTGGAGAAGAGCATCTTAGAGAAAAATTGCAGATCCACCTTTGGGGCGGATCTATATTGTTGTGTAATGGTTGTACTCCTTTCCTGTCAGGTCTTGTCCAGAAAGTGATGCTGGATGAAGATAGTTCAACACCCAGGGAATTGACTTCTGCTGTCCTTCAATGTGATAACTTGTCTCCTGAAAACTTTGGGAAAGATCATGCAGTGATGTCATTTGTTGACATTCTGTGTTGGTGGCTTTAAACTCAAGTGCTGCCTGTCTTCTAATAGCAAGGAAGTAATCAATGTCCTTAAAAACTCTCTAATGGTAAAAGTTGGGCCTGTGGTGATTTTCTTTTCTATTAGGTCTCCATATATTAATCCTGCCTGGAACTGATTTTAAAATTACCTGTGAATGAGGTGAAATTTTATTTCCTCATTTTTCTAGAAATATCCATTTTTGGATGAGACTTGACTAAGAAAGTTTATATTCTGAAGTCGGATATTTTACTAACTATACAGAGTCCTGTCTACAGTTGTCGTGGTGACAGTTCCCATAGCATAATCCATGGTGAGGCATGATTTCTTGCCACACCAGAAACTGGTTTAGGGGGACCTTGTGGACCTTCTTTTTTATTAGATGTAGTTGGTGGAGTGGTACCTCTTTGGCCTACTCATCTGTGAGATTGTTTTGAGAATCCCCCCCCCCCCCAAGATTACCAAGTGTTTGGTAAGTTTGCTTGGGAGTCCTTGTGTTCCTGATGTCTCTGGGTCAGTTTTTGTCTTCAAATTACATTTCTTATCTGGAAGGTATGTACATTGATTTGTTCATCTTGGCCTATAAGAATTAACTGGGGGGGGGTCTGAGGGAGAGAGGAAACTGACAGGATAGATAGAACCATCCTGACTGTGACAGGTAGAATGTGGGTCATGCTTAATGACATCCAATCTGCTATTCAAAAGTTGAGCCACTGTATGGTCCTTGGCTTCTACTCCTTGTGCCTGACTAGCAGGTGTTTGGTGGCTGTGGGTTCCAGCTGTTGCATTTGAATGCCAGGTTGATGCCTAACAAAGTTGCTTTCATAGAAGACTATATCCTGAATATGAAACTTAAATACTTTGGCCACCTAATGAGAAGGAAGGACTCACTGGAGAAGAGCCTAATGCTAGGAAAGATTAAGGGCAAAAGAAGAAGGGGACGACAGAGAACGAGGTGGCTGGATGGAGTCACTGAAACAGTAGGTGTGAGCTTAAATGGACTCCACAGGATGGTAGAGGACAGGAAGGCCTGGAGGAACGTTGTCCATGGGGTCATGATGGATCGGTCACAACTTCGCAACTAACAACAAATGAAGGCAGAAGTGAAAATTAATATCCAGTTCTTCAAAAACTGTGATACACCCCTCTGCATTTTCAGCTATTTGTGAAATTGCCTCAGCAGTTTGGTAACATTCTCCACATGTTTGCAACTCAGAAGTATTTTGAGAGGATTTTTTATCCTCAGTGAACAACTGGTCCACAAATTGGCGTATTTTATTTAGAGACTTTTCAAATATATCTCTAATACTTTGCTCCGCCATCTTGGCTTCCTCTTTTAGTCAGAATCAGAAGATTTTAGCCACCAACTGCTAAGAAGATCAAGCTACCAGTTGCTACAATAGTAAATCACGGCTTTCAATCTTTATCTTTCTCCATCAGCTTTTTTTTCTTTTCTTTTTTTCAATTTTTTTTATTTTTTCCCCCACCACTTTTACAATTCAATAGACATATACCTTAAAATGTTACAATAAAGTACACAATTTTACATTTATAATCCATCATTCAGAAGTCAATATCTTATACCAACGCTTACATCATCGATCATCAGTCTGTTCTCCTTTTTTCCATTGCACTCCCCTCTCTCTATCTCCGGCATCTCCTCCTACTTTCTTACTCCTTCACTCCTCCTCTACTCTCTCTACTCCTCTCTTCCTCCCTTTCTACTTCCTCTTACACCCTCTTTGCCTTCCCCTGAGTACTCTTTTATACTAGATCCTCCTGCGTTTGACAGACAGATGATACATTCTCAAATTTAGACTCATCATGTCTCTTCTAAGAAAATATTTTTAAATTATTATTATTATTATATCATTTCTTTATATATAATATTTTATTCTAGGTATATGCTGCTAACTTCGTCTTACCTCCACAAAAGAAAAAAGAAAAAAAAGATAATGTCTAATTTTGTCATCTGGGATATTCACCAATTAATTTTTAAATTTTCCTTCCAAATTATCCGCTATTAATTTAATTTCCAAGATAGTTACTATTTATCCTACTTCTTAATTTTAAGCCATATTTTTTGTCTCTTTATTCATTGTTTATATATTTTTATCCTCTATTCTGTCACAAAATTAAATGCACAATTAAACATTCCAATTTCTTATATTAATCATCAAAATTCTTCCTTGATTGTTTACACTCAATTAAATGCTTAACTCTTAAAATAAAGAATTTTTAAGTTTCACATTTAAACAAATCTTATATATAAAATAATAATACACAATTGTGTATCATCTTTTTTTTATAGCACACTTCCTTATTTGGCTTGCCTTAGCAGCCTTCTTCCTTGTTCTTTAAGGCAAAGAGAAATCCCTAAAATGGCATGGGTTTTCAAAAAGGTATAGCAGGCTGTTGCAAGAAGGAGCCTCTTTTAAGTTGACTTAAGATAAAATAATAATTGTTGAAGATGATTAAGAAAAGGAAGGCATAACTTACTGTCCATTTGAAAGATGAATGATGGCTTCTTCAACCCCCGAACATATTGCAGCCCCTCCCCTCCCAGCTTTTGGCATGCAGATAGGTTTGGAGTTCAACTCCAGAAACTGTTTGCCAGCTTACAGCTGTATTGAAGTGTTCTGAGGGGAAGTTCTTCAACACACCCTGGTTGGGTAGGTCTTAAAAACTGATGGGATACCAGTCCCTTCAGTTAGAAGGCAGAAGAGCAACACCCCAGGGAAAAATTTGGAGATCTCTCCCGGGTCTTGGGTTCAGTTAGCCATATTCCCAGGAAGTGATTCCTAACTAACTTTGAAGATGTCTGACAAGCTGAGAGTACTCCAAAGTCCAGGACATGGTTCATATTTGCCCTCTCTTCATACATTGCTTAAGCTGAATATTAGCTAATCTGAGTGTTCTGGGGAAAAGGAGGACAACAATCGTTTAAAAAACACAAACACAAATATTAATTATTAATTCATTTATTTCATGTTTAAGATAATTTTGGATTTTCATTTGATTAATCTTACATTCCTCATATTTTTATTTCATTTTATTTTAAATAACCCTAATTGCAAGGAAACACATGCAAAGGAAGTATACAAACCAATAATAATTGCAATAAGTAATTACATGATATGAATCTAAGAAACAATTTCATTATCAGTTTCCTATTTTTATCATTAAGTGTTCCTTAGTGTTTAGCTCTGGTCGCAGGAGAATAATATAGCACTTGGGGAAGAAGATGCAGCCCAGCAGCCCAGCACCAGAGGCCAAGATGGAGAAGACCTGCACAGCCACCATGTATTTCCCTTTGGTGCTCAGGTAGGTGGGCAGGAAGGAGATCCAGACACTGCAGAAGACCAGCATGCTGAAGGTGATCAGCTTTGCTTCATTGAAGGCCCCAGGTAGGTTCCTGGCCAGGAAAGCCACTGTGAAGCAAACAGCAGCTAGGAAACCCATGTAGCCAAGGACAACATAAAACATGGTAACAGAACCTTCATTGCATTGAAGGATGATCTCTCCAGGCTGGGAATGCAGGTCAGACTCAGGGAAAGGGGGAGAAACTCCCAGCCAAAGGGCACAAATGAAAATTTGAACACCAGAACAAGAAAGGATAACAGAATTGGCCAAGCTCTTCCCCAACCATCTTTTCACTTGGTTTCCTGGTTTCGTTGCCAAGAAGGCCAATACCACTGTGATTGTTTTTGCCAACAATGAAGACACAGCTACTGAGAAGACAATGCCGAAGATTGTTTGTCGGAGAAGGCAGGTGGCTTTCCTTGGTTGGCCAATGAAGAAAAAGGAGGACAAGAATCAAAGCAGGAGGAAGACCAGGAGGATGTAGGAGAGGTCCCGGTTGTTGGCTTTGACAATGGGAGTTTCTAGGTATTTAAGGAATATGATTAAAACGAGGCCAGTAGTTAGGAACAAGACTAGAGCACAAGAGACCAAGATGATGGCCAGATGTTCCTCATAGGACAGGAAGGTTATTCGTTTAGAGATACATTGGAGTCAGTTCTCAGTTGAATATTGATCATCTGGGCACTTGGTGCATTTTTCAGTATCTGGGATAACAGAAAATAGTATTTATTTTATACTCTCAAATTTCAAGAAAACCTTCTTTGAATGAGATATGATTTAGATAAGGGGATAGAAGGGGAACTCATGAAACTTGCAGACAATAGTGGCAGAAATAGAAAACACTCCAAAAGATAGGCTCAGAATATAGAAGGGTTTTGGCAGTGGGACTTATCTAACAAAATACAATTCGGTGGTGAGAAAAATAAGGTTCTACATTTAGATAAGGAAAACCAAATGCACAGGTATAGAATTGGTTGCTCCATGCTCTAAAATAGTAACTGTGACAGGGATCTTGGAGTGCTAGTGGACAACCACGTAAATATGAATAAGAGAATAATGAAGTTGGAAATAACTTTGGAGGTCTTCTAATCTAATCCCCTGCACAAGCAGGAAACCCTATACCCGTGGTGGCGAACCTATGGCATGCGTGCCACAGGTGGCATGCGGAGCCATAACGGAGGGCACGCGAGCGTTGCCCACCGGCAAACTGGAAGTGCGGAAAAACGTACTTCCGGTTTGCCGGTGAGCTGTTTTTTGCACTCCGGAGGGTTCAGGGAAGCTCCCTGAAGTCCCGGAATGCAAAAAACTACAAAACGGACAAACCAGAAGTGCAGAAAAACGCACTTCCGGTTTTCCAGTGAGCTGTTTTTTGCACTCTGGAGGGTTCAGGGAAGCTCCCTGAAGCCCCAGAATGCAAAAAACTACAAAATGGACAAACCGGAAGTGCGGAAAAATGCACTTCCGGTTTGCTGGTGAGCTGTTTTTTGCACTCCGGAGGGTACAGGGAAGCTCCCTGAAGCCCCGGAATGCAAAAAACGATGAAACGGACAAACCGGAAGTGCGGAAAAACGCACTTCCGGTTTGCCCATTTCGTCGTTTTTTACCATCCCAGGCTCCGGTAAGGCCTTTGCGCAGGGGGGGGTGTGCCCATGCGCAGGGGGCAGCATGGGGGGTGTTGTACGCATGCATGGGGGGAGGGAATGGGTGTGGGCATGCGAGCGCGCGCTAGTGCGCGCACCCCCTTTTTGGCACGCGAACCTAAAAAGGTTCGCCATCACTGCCCTATACCATTCCAGGCAAGTGGCTGTCCAGTCTCTTCTTAAAAGCCTCTAGTAATGGAGCACCCACAAGCACTTCCACTGATTAATTATTCTCACTGATAGGAAATTTCTCCTTAGTTCCAGCAGTGAGCCAGCAGTGTGTTGCAGCTGCCAAAACAGCCAACAAAGTCCTGGGCTGCATTAACAGAGGGGTAAAATCAAGATCACATGAAGCGTTAACATTACTTTATAATGCCTTGGTAAGGTCACACTTGGAATATTGCATCGCCATGATATTTTAAAAATGCTGAGACTCTAGAAAGAGTGCATAGTAAAGCAGCAAAGATGAATAGGAGACTGGAGGCTAAAAGATATGAAGTATCATAGCAGGAATTGGGTATGTCTAATTTAATTTTTAAAAAAGAAGTATTAGCGGTGACATAATAAGCAATGTTCAAATAACTATGAAGCTGCTACAAAGAAGAGGGGGTCAACTAATTCTCCAAAGCACCTGAAGGCAGAACAAGAAGCAA
The DNA here is from genome assembly GCA_023053685.1 of Diadophis punctatus similis. Taxonomy (NCBI): domain Eukaryota; kingdom Metazoa; phylum Chordata; class Lepidosauria; order Squamata; family Dipsadidae; genus Diadophis; species Diadophis punctatus. The sequence goes on from JALIGW010000002.1 coordinate 235,236,637, forward strand.
TGGATGGACAGTAATCAAGGAGAGAGAAGGCGACTTCCGGTTTTGGAGCGCTTCATCGCAGACATCCCTCGTTGGATGCCTTTCCGATCTTTGTTAAAAGCCGCCAGAACAGCTGTCTGGCGGCTTTAAAATCTCTTCCCCGGGCAAAGGGGAGAGATGAGAGCCTGACAGGAGGGGTAGAGCCCCCCCAGCGCCTTAGGAGCCATCTGGCAGGGCGCGAAGGGAGAGCTCCCCATGCAGCCTGTCTCCAGCTCCGAAGATCCGGAAACCTCTGCCTTTTGCAGAGCTAGATGGAGTGACCAGCCGCTGCTTCAAAAATGGGATTTATAACTACATTTAAACTATAGAAGCAGACAGAGAGAAACAGGCGTGAGATGGGCAAGTACTGAAACCTCTTTTTTTCCTTTTTTTTTCAACTCCTGGGTAAGCTTTCACTTCGGCAAGGGAACAAAGGAAACAGAGTAACAATATGGCGATTGAGAAGTGAAAGTGACTTTCGTTTCCCCAGAGGCTTTTTTTTTTTTTTCTTTCTCTCTCTCTTATGGAAACTTTTAACTTGGAAAAATGGTTTTTTCTTTCTCTGTCTCCTAACTCTGGATTAAAGTTATAATAGAAATATTTTCAATAATAAAAGACTATCTGATTTTTAAACTGGAAAGAACTTTAATCAGGCAACTGGCTTTCTTTCTTTTTTGTACTCTTTTAAAACACCAATGGCTTCAAAGTTTGGAAAGACTGTTTTGACTAAAAGAAATGACCATTCATCTGGATATATTTCTAAAATGCAACTTAACACTGAGCTAACACCTCCACAGCTTTTGACACCTGAAAATTTATTAAATAATTTAAAGATTATGAAACATGAACTTACTTTGGAATTTAACCAGAAAATAAGTGAGATAGACCATAAGATGCAGGCTGCTTTGAAGAATATGAATCAACAACTAAGATTTGATGTGTTAGAGGTTTGCAAAGGCTTAGCAACAAATATTGAAGTTTTGGCAGAACGTATTGAAACAAATAAACAAGCTTTGGCAACTTCGGTGAATTACATAGATAAAATCCAAAATGACATTGCAAATTTTGAAAAAGAGGTCTTAATGACTCAGTTCAGATCTATGGAAGTTGCTATAAGGATTAGAGGTTTGAAAGAAGGATTATATGAAAATTTAAAAGGCAGGATGGTTGACATATTGGATCAGGTGTCTGGAATTTCTAAAGCGGAATTGGCTACACAAATCGACAAAACATACAGAATCAACTCGTGGTACGCCAAACAAAAGCATCTACCAAGGGATATTGTCATATATTTTACCACAAGAGCTCTACGGAACAGAATTATACAAGCAACGTTTAACAATAATCTTATGGTGAATGGTCAGGAACTAAAGATTTGGAAAGAAATCCCCTCTAAAATGCTTAAAGCCAGGAAAAGCTATACTTTTTTGATTGATGAATTTAAGAGATTAAATTTACAATATAAATGGGAAGCACCAGTTGGAGTAACAGTGAAATTTTCTGGAAAAAGATACCGGCTCAACACGATAAAAAAAGCTACTGAATTTTATGTCAATGTTCTAAAGGCTGATATATCCAAGATTCCAGAAGAAGGGTGTATCAAAATAAAAGAGGAGGAGGAGGGGAAGCCACCTTCGATGGATCAAAAAGAAATAGACCCAAAAATCCAAAAGGAGTGCCTGAATCAGATAGCTGGGGAAGAGGAGATGGAGGTTTGGGAGCAGACGGGAGACGACTTGACAAATTTGAATTTATTGAACTATTAAAAGATGAACTATCAAGATACAAAACAATGTGATGTTGAAATATATTGGATGGATAGAGACTAATATGATTGTATTTTATCTTTTCCCTATCTAATGATTACTTATGCAATATTTAGTTAAGTTTTATATAATTTTGAGGTTATTTTTAATGTTGATAATATTAGATATATATAGTTTGTTGAAGATTTGTTTATTGTTTATTCTTCTTTTATTTTCTTTTTTTTGTTTATTGAAGTTAGCGAATTAATTTAGAATAATATTATCTTATTAATATCATGATGAAATTTAATATTTGATGATTACTTATGTAACATTTAGTTAAGTTTTATCTTAGAGGTTATTTCTAATGTCAATAATATTAGTTTAAGATTTGTGTATTTTATATTTAGTTATTACTTATGTAACACTTACCTTGTATAAGATAGAGGATTGAAGGGAGGAGGTAGGAGGTTTGTTTGTTTGTAGTGTTAAAGAGTTTTCTCTTTCTTTCTTTCTTTTTTTTTTATTCTCTTTCTTTTTTTTCTCTCTCTCTTTTTTGTATCTTTACTATTGTATACAAATGCGATATATTAGTACTGTATAGTATGGAGTTGAAGTTTTTTTAAAAATAGTGTTCTTTTTTTCCTTTTTCCTTTTTCTTTTTATTAACAATTTAAACTTATTATTATGCCCTGTATTATCTCTGGGAAGTCCGGGGGGGGGGAGGTGGGGAGGGAAGGGGGTGGGTCTGGGGGGGAGAAATAAAAATGTTTGTACTTTGGATTTAATATTTTGTTACCACTTATGTAAGTTTGTACTAATAAAACTTTTTTGAGAAAAAAAAAAAAAAGGAGAGAAGCAACCTAGAACTAAGGAAAAAATTATGACAGTTAAGACATTTAATCAAGTTGAATGGGTTGCCTCCAAAAGTCATGGGTACTCCATCACTGGACATTTTAAAGAAGTGACTGGACAGCCATTTGTCTGAAATGGTATAGGGTCTCCTGCTCCTATAGGGGGTTGGACTAGAAGACCTCCAAGGTTCCTTCCAACTCTGTTATTCTGTTAAAGTAAAGATTGACCGATTAATGGAATGATTGAATATTTTATCTTTTGGCCTGTAGGGTAAAGTTAATTTGAGTGAGCAAGAGTTATTGATCTGAAACTATTTCTCAACTTTCAGGGAATTCAGATGTTCCCAACAAAGGTAAACATTGAAGGACACTTCCAATCTGACAAGTAGAAGTGATATTTCCTCTGACAGAAGTAAATACACTGTATTTTTTTATCTCCTCCTATCTCCTCCTTCAAGATTGTTTATTGTGCTTCACTCATTATGGAAGAAATTGGGCATGTTGAAAATAAAGAACAACAAGAAAATAGTCAAGCTTAAATTACTCTTTTAAAATACTCACTGATCAAAATGCTCTTGATCCCTCCAGCACAGTGTTCCCTAACAGTAACAGAGTTGGAAGGGACCTTGCAGGTCATCTAGTCCAACTCTCTGCTCCTGCAGGAGACCTATACTAGGGATTTGACCGCCAACCTTTCTGATTGACAGAGTGAGAATTAATCTCACAGAGGCAATATTTGATCTTTTCCCGGAATCCTGACATTAGAAATGAAACCGCAGTTTAAAGATTCTAATTAAAATATTTATTTCGGTACAAAAAGAATAAATTCTAATTAACTACATGACTGATATAAAATGTAGGACTTCCCTCAATGGAAGCCAGAGCAAGAAGGGTAGAACAGAGATTGGAATGCACACATGCGTACAAGAACATATCAATCACGTGCTCAGGAATAAACCATTATATTAGATAGGGATGCATCTCCCTGCATATACATGTAACAGGCAATAAATCACACCATGACACTGATCGACAAGCTGAGCATCTCGTATCACTCACCTTCCTGAGTGGAGATGGTTCCCTCTGGACAAGGAACACAGTCATAGCAGCAAACTGGCTCTCCTTCCCGAGCCTGCTTGACAAATCCAGGATGACAGTTTTCCACACATTTGGACTGAGGCAGAGACTAAGCAGAAAAACAACAAACACCAAAGAAAATGTGTTAGGACTAACCAACCTTGGAAAATGGAAGTGAGTATGAACAATAGCCGAGCAGTCTCTGGACTTCACTTAGGTTAATATGAAATTTCTGACTACTTCCAACTGATTTTAAGATATTTAATTAGAGGTAGTTTCTTCATTTAGTTACTCACTTTGGCTACTGGCATATCACATTGCAGTACCAGACTTTTCTACTTAATAAAGACTGGAGGGATGGAATTGAGAAAAGATTTAAACATTAAGCGACAACCAGTTTGTTCTATGTCATGGCTATATTAACATTAATTCCTCCACTCTTCATGTATCCATGATTTTAACTATGATGGCCTTTTCATATTAATATTTAGAATAAAGTTTATTCAGACTATCATCTCTTCAGCCCCATGAAAGAGGGTTTGAGAGGAAAACATTATTCCAGTGACGAGGAAGTGAAAACTGCAGTGAAGAAGTGGCTCAAAGAACAGTCAATAGAATTTTTACGAGGCAGGGATACATGCTTTCATTCGAAGGTGGAACATTGCTATTGAGAGAAACAGTGACTATGTTGAGAAGTAGGGATGTGATCCACAGAGGACCAGCTTCATTTTGATGTATGCTACATGTTCCTGTGTTGGTAATTATACCTGTCCTAAAGAAAATGGCATTACGTTTTGACTCACCCTCATATATAAATTTGCAAAGCTGCTTGTCTTTGAAATTGGATCTTATTTAAAATACAAGGCTTTTGCTGCAGCATGCAGGGCATAACTATAAACCTTAAGTCACAAAGGGCTGTTTCTAGCTCGCTATCAGAGACAAGATGTTTTCTGTTGAACAACTACAATTAGGTGACACCAACTGATGTGGAAAGGTATATCTACATTTATTATTTAAATTTTGACCTTCCTTTTTGCTCAGAGAGACTTAAGTTAGCTAACAAACAAGATAAACAATTGAATTCAAGGTTTTTGTCCCCAGATCAACTGCCCTCTTACACTACTGTTAAACTACTGAAGTTCGCAGATGATACAACAGTGATCGGTGTCATTCGAGACAATGATGAATCCACATACAGACGGGAGGTTGAACAACTAGTCTTGTGGTGCGACTGGAACTGAACACACTCAAAACCGTAGAAATGATGGTAGACTTTAGGAGAAACTCTCCCATACTACCACCTCTTACAATACTAGACAACACAGTATCAACAGTAGAGACCTTCAAATTTCTAGGTTCTACCATAGCTCAAGACCTAAAATGGACACCTAATATCAAAAACATCATCAAAAAGCACAACAAAGAATGTTCTTTCTGTGCCAATTCAGAAAGCTCAAATTGCCCAAGGAGCTGCTGATACAGTTCTACAGAGGAATTATTGAGTCTGTCATCTGCACATCCATAACTGTCTGGTTTGTTTCTGCAATAAGAGAGACACAGACTTCAGAGGATAATTAGAACTGCAGAAAAAACAATTGCTACCAACATGCCTTCCATTGAGGATTCCATTGAGAACAACTAGACACAAGAACAGTTTTTTCCCAAACGCCATCACTCTGTTAAACAAATAATTCCCTCAACACTGTCAAACTATTTACTAAGTCTGCACTACTATTACCATATTTTTGAAGTATAAGACGCACCTTTTTACCCTCAAAAAGAGGGTGAAAACTTGGGTGAAAACTTATACACCGAATGCAACCCCACCCAGCCACCCCCACCCTTTGGCCTCTGCCTGCCAGCAATTTACCTCTTTGCAGCAAACATGGCAAAGCACAAGAAGAGCACAAGAAGAGATAAACTGCCTCCCAACCTACAGCTGACGGAGGCTTGCAAGCCACGTGGTAAAATGAAACTAACTATGGTGGCTGTAATGTGACAAATTGCTGGGAGATAAACTGCTGGCAATATTAGACTCCTGAAATTGCAAGGAGGCAAGCTATAGCTGCTATGGCTCAGAGCTAGAGCTCTTGCCTCACAATAAGGAGGTTGTGAGTTCTATCCTAGGTAGAGGCAGATTCTGTTAATATGTTATTTTGTTAAATGTTTGTAGAGTGTTCAAATTATTAGACTTATTTTTTAAAGACTGCTTTATTATTGTTCTAGACAACTTAACAAAATGAAGAAGCTTTTTAAAATAAATGCTTGCTCTGAAGAGGCCCAGTGCTATTGTATCTTCTTTTAAATAGCAGAGAATACTTCCAGAAAGCCACATCAATTTTAAAGATCTGTAAAAGTATAATCTGAAATGTCCTGTTTTAGTATTATTAGTATTAAGTATTAGTATTAAAAGAAGGCAGCTGAGAAACCCTGACTTAGTCATGTTTGGAGTAGATCTATTTAAATAATTGGGAGGAGTTAGTGTGATTACATTTAAGAAAACTTTCTGGGATTAATATACTGCCATAAATGTACATTTCTCCAATTCTTTGCCATTTCTATGGGTCAGGCACACATGCACAGAAATACACAGCAAACAGTGTATATCATCTGTACTGTTTGCTGTTTGCTGTTTGCTGTTTGGCAAATTGCTGGGAGGCAGAGGCCTTTTTTCCTTGTTTTCCTCCCCCAAAACTAAGGTGCGTCTTATACTGCGGTGCGTCTTATACTCCGAAAAATACGGTAATCTTCTCATCATTCCTATCACCCATCTCCTCCCACTTATGACTATATGACTGTAACTTTGTTGCTTGTATCCTTACAATTTATATTGATTGTTTTCTAAAATAATTTGATTGCTTATTTGTACCCTATGGCTATCATTAAGTGTTGTACCTTATGAATATTGACAATTTTATCTTTTTCTTTTATGTACACTGAGAGCATATGCACCGACAAATTCCTTGTGTGTCCAACCACACTTGGCCAATAAAGAATTCTACTCTATTCTATTCTATTCTATTCTATTCTATTTATTCTATTCTATTCTATTCTATTCTATTCTATTCTATTCTATTCTATTCTAGTTTTATAACCCAAAGGCCAAATCAAAGTATCATGTATTTTCAAATTGTCCCTCATTAGTTCTGATATTAGGGAGGGCTTTTTGGAGGGTGAATATCATGTTTCAGTGCTTGAAATTTCTGTGTCAGTGTATTAGCTAATATCCGGCCAGTTATTGTAACTACATATGGTCTTCTACTAAAAGCAGAAGGCCTACTGCTCTCTCCCATTGGGGTGGAAGAGAGGAATGGATAACTCTGGCAAGATATGGGCTGATTTAAGACATCACAGACTATGGACCTGCCCTTTCAGGGGACACTGTCTCCAAGCAGGACAAGATGAAGTTTATTTCCCACTGGGATCAACAGCTTCTCCATCCAGGCTTGATTCATTTCCATTGGATTCATTCCAAACATGAACTTGGGAACTGATCAAAATAATTGTCTTCTTCTTTGCTATTTGAGAATAAGGAACAAGCAAATGTGATGCTATTAGCAACAGAATCCCCAGCACTAGTCCTCTAACACTGGTTTTATGGAAACACAAAATTGCAGTGTGAACACAAAAGGGCCATGATCTGCATCCAAAATGAATAGTCATCCAGCATCCCATGTTGACATGACTGAATCAGTTACAAACTGGGTTCCATATTATAGCATCTGAAGGACACCTTGGTCAATAGTTCTGAAGCCTCCCAAGCAGTCTAACAGAATTATAATAACTATAACCACTGTCAAGGTTCTGACTAACAAATCCAAGCAAATCAGGACTCCGAGGCTATTGCTTTCCTCAAAGAACTTCTTTATTGGGTACATCATATCAGCACACCTAGTGTAAAACCAACTCTGACCCTTTCCCATAGTTTCAGTGGAGTTAAAATAAGCAATAACCCCTACCCCCAGTGTCACTAGTCACATTGGCCAATTAGATTAATTGGCGGGCTCCTCAGGCACTCTTCTCCTCCTTCCTCCATCACCTGGGAGGTGACCTTGGTTCTCACAAGAAAGTTTTATGTTGTGTCTAGTAAAGCATTCCAACCTCCTCCCCTCTCCTGCACTGTATGGCAATGATGAACAAGGAAAATGGCTTCTGCCAGGTTCAGTTTGATGTTGACACCCACATTCTCAGTTCTCAGTGAGAATCATCCATCTTGGTGATTAGGCTTAACCTACTTGAAATGGGTCCTCAGGCTTTGGAAAGCAGAGAAAATGTGCCAATATTTCACCTACCTTGTTTAGCATCTTCACTTTTGACAGAGTATCATGGTTGATAACAAGTCTCTGTCTTTCAAAATTCGCTAGCGACCATCTAATGGGATTCCTCTTGGAGACAACCACCCATATTATGATGTCCAGATCTGCTGCTATATCTCCATTTTGGTCCAAGTATAGTTTCATCTGGGAAATATTGAAAAACTCATTCTTTTCCAGAAAGGGGTGGAACTAGAATGGGAAAACAATACACAAGATTAGCCAGGTGCTGCATCATAAAAGTTAGAATAGAATAGAATAGAATAGAATAGAATAGAATAGAATAGAATAGAATAGAATAGAATAGAATAGAATAGAATAGAATAGAATAGAATAGAATAGAATAACAGAGTTGGAAGGGACCTTGAAGGTCTTCTAGTCCAACCCCCTGCTTAGGCAGGAAACCCTACATCACTTCAGACAAATGGTTATCCAACATCTTCTTAAAAACTTCCAATGTTGGAGCATTCGCAACTTCTAGAGGCAGGCTGTTCCACGGGTTAATTGTTCTGTCAGGAAAATTCTTCTTAGTTCTAAGTTGCTTCTCTCCTTGTTTAGTTTCCAACCATTGCTTCTTGTTCTACCCTCAGGTGCTTTGGAGATTAATTTGATTACCTCTTCTTTATGGCAACCCCTGAGATATTGGAACACTGCTATCATGTGTCCCCTAGTCCTTCTTTTCATTAAACTAGACATACTCAGTTCCTGCAACCATTCTTCATATGTTTTAGCCTACAGTCCCCTAATCATCTTTGTTGCTCTTCTCTGTAGTCTTTCTAGAGTCTCAACATCCTTTTTGCATCGTGGCGACCAAAACTGAATGCAGTATTCCAAGTGTGGCCTTACCAAGGCATTGTAAAGTGGTATTAACACTTCACGTGATCTTGATTCTATCCCTCTGTTTATGCAGCCTAGTCACTGGCTACCAGTTCTAAGTCACATACTTCCCCCGTACTTACAACGACAAGAAGCCCTTATTCGGGAGTACAGCAAGATCCTGATAAATTCCTCTCTACCTATACATGAATATATTCCTGACCTCTTAAGATGTCGATTAAAATCAAGAAATCCACCACTCTTGTCAGTGCGTAAGTTGATGGCTGACCATCAGAACATCACACAAAAGTGGATGGAGGCGTGGAATAGCTGCACCCCACAAGATGTCTCTGGGCATATTATCCCTAGTAGTACACCTCCAGGATTTGGCCTATCCCGATACATGTGGGTGACATATAATAGAATTAGAACAACTCATGGGGTGTGTGCTGACTCCTTGCATAAATGGGGAAAGACACCTTCAGCACAATGTGATTGCGGGGCTCCTCGACAGACTATTCAGCATATAGTGAGGGAATGCCCTAACAGAAGATATCCAGGAGACTGTAGGGACTTCCTCTGCACAACAACGGCAGCTACTGACTGGATCTCCAAACTTGATATTAAGCTTTGAAATGTTATTTCTGTTTCCCTTTTTTTGGTTTTTCTTACTGCTTTAACTGTTTTTAATTTGTAAAAATGAAGTGTTTTAATATTGTGTGTGACCAGCCATATGCTAAATAAAATAAATAAATGCAGCCTAGAACTGTGTTGGCTTTTTTGGCAGTTGCTGCACACGGCTGGCTCATATTTAAAAGGTTGTCCACTAGGACTCCAAGGTCCCTCTTGCAGTTACTACTGTTGAGCGAGGTACCACATATACTGTACCTGTGCATTTTGTTTTTCTTGCCTAAATGTAGAACCTTACTTTTTTCACCATTGAATTTCATTTTGTTAGATAGCACCCAATGTTCAATTCTGTCAAGATCCTTCTGAATCTTGAGCCTATCTACTGTAGATACAGAAGGATCCTGACAGACTTGAACATTGGGGGCTATCTAACAAAATGAAATTCAATGGTGAAAGGTTCTACATTTAGGCAAGAAAAACCAAATGCACAGGTACAGCATATGTGGTACATTGCTCAACAGTAGTAACTGTGAGAGGGACCTTGGAGTCCTAGTGGACAACCATTTAAATATGAGCCAGCATATTTAATTTAATTTAAAAAACGTACATGGAATTTAATTTAAAAAACTTACTGTTACATCCTTTATAAAATTGGGAGTGTTTGATATCAATTTATATATGTTGTGATGCCTGCAGTTTGGAACATTATCCCCTAGTGATTAGATTGGCCAAAAAAGATTGGCCCTTTGTGATGCAAGTAGAGTGAGATTGTGCCCCTCTATGTCCCAGAGGTGTTTTTTCAAGAGGACTTTCTTGTTTTTCTTTGAAGACGTTTCATTCTAATCCAAGAAAACATCCTGCAGAAAGCACACCTCCATAACACTGTCCTTTCAGCAGTTTCAAGAAACCTCCACATCCATTTGCACTACTCAGGTGACTCTGAGGACAGAGACAAATCTCCAAGTGGCCTCAACGACTCTCTAAAAGAATGCAAACAACCAGCTGTCTACAAGGAATACGAATCCTTCCATTCCCCACCATCCAGTCAGAGCTGAAGAAGCTTCTTGGATGACAAACAAGATGTCCTCAAAGAAAAACAAGAAAGTCCAGTTGCCTCTTGAAAAAGCACCTTTGGGACAACCATGACCTGGATGACTGAAAATCTCCATAGACACGCCTTTTCCTATGAATTATTTATCCAAAGGAATTTGATGGATCCTTATCAGGATCCTATTACCTGCCATGGCTCCAGCCTTGGAACTGCGATCTTCTTTTTGGTCTTGTTTATTCTCCTCCTCGATCTGGAGGAATACACAGCATTCAAGGCATGGGCTAAAGTCTTAATGAGACTGTAAACCGTGTGATCATTTGTCTTTTTATTTTTGTTTTTGGTGTTCAGTGGTGCTTTTTGGGTGCATCTTCTCCGGCCTTTGACAGAAAAGACATACTTTGAAAAAGAACAGCGAAAAGATCGATCTTGGGGATCCACAAAGAAACTGGGTTGAAAGGCATCATCTTTCGGTCTTTTATTCTTCTGAAAAGCAAAGTTCACAATACTATGGACGTATTTGAAAAGATCATTGTAACTAATTTGCCACGTCACAAAGAGTGTCATAATCCAGATTTTTTTCTCAATGGGTCTTGGCATACCTTCAAGTGCTAACTGGAAATAAAGAAGTCTGTCCAACCAGGAATGGTGTTCTAAAAACTGAACATAGACATTGACTTGTCTCCACTTAGATATGGCCTCCGTGATGGGTGCTGTATTTCCAGTTGTTGAGAATCATTGTGATAGAACAACACAAATTCCATTCCTGATGAGCACAGGAGTCAAAGTCCTCATGAAATTCTCTCCATTTTCTGTGTCTGAAGCAAAGAGACCAATCAAGGTCCATTTGAAATGGAGAAGCAGTTGGACAATTCCTGGGAACTGTACCCCTTGTTTGGGGTGCATCCGGTGGAAAAATGGGAATTGACTTTTATCACTCAGAGCCTCTGAAACAAATTCATGACTGATCTGAAAAAGCAGTGAATAATGCTGTGTAATATTTGGGGTTAAGTAAAATATTGGTTTTTAATAAATCCAACTTAATGTTCATAAACATATTAGAATAATGTATTGTTGATTAGCAATTAGACCATGTCAAGATATGGAATATAAAACACAGAACTTTAACAAGATCATATATAAAACAGAAAAGAAGATTAAACTAAAAAGAATAAGAATAGAGAATCAAAATCATATCTCTGTATCACTCTTACAATTTACCAAAATGAGATCCACATAGTGTATGCAGGTGTGAACTAAAATGAAGGACTGTATTATGTGTAATTTTTGAATTTTGAGCAAACAGGAATGTGTTGTTTTAATATAAGGATCCCAACAGGTTGTTGGTCTAAGACTCTAAGGCAATGATCTTTCTCATTCTTATGAAATTCCAATAATCTTCTCTTTTTGTGTACACTGAGAGTATATGCACCAAAGACAAATTTCTTGTGTGTCCAATCACACTTGGCCAATAAAGAATTCCATTCCATTCCATTCCATTCCATTCCATTCCATTCCATTCCATTCCATTCCATTCTATTCTATTCTATTCTATAATAAATATGCCACATCTTCTATCTCTGGAGCCTTGCAAATACAAAAATGATTATTTTAAGATCAAATTTTATAAATTCCTAATTTAGTTCTGAGGGCAGAAACTGAAGTTATTTTATCCACCCCCCAAAATATTTCTGACATGCTGTGATGGGGTTTATTCTAGTAGTTATATGTTTTAACCCCAAATTTCAGCTCAGTGTAGGAGCCAAGGGGTAATCTTGGCACTATGTGTTATATTAAGCTGGATAGACATGTCTTTTTTTTAAATTTATATATATAAATTTAATAGATATAGATATAGATATAGATATAGATATAGATATAGATATAGATATAGATATAGATATAGATATAGATATAGATATGTAAAAACTATAGTTTTAAAAAGCTATATAGATAATACGGATATAGTTGTTTATTATGGTAAAAAAAAGTAACTAAAATTATGTAAAGCTCCGAAGATAGATTATTGGAGTAAACAGAAATGCCCAAAATGTTTATTTGTTGTTGTGTATGTCAGTGTTGTATTGCTGTACAGTTTTGTGTATTTAATAAAAAATTAAAAAAAATATTTAAAAAAATAAAAAAGACTGCCAAAGTCTCTTCCCACTCTAATGATGGTCTATCATATCATCAGCATATATCAAGTTACTGTATGTATTTAAGGTCTGAGATATGTGCACTTCAGGATCCTTGATTAATCCTGGCAAATCGTTAATGTTTCAACTTAATAACGATGGTTCAACTATGCACCCTTTTCTTATCCCTTGGTGAGAGCTTTCTTCTCATGGCTCAATTGAGCCCAAACTTCACTCTCAAATAAGTACTTGTAAAAAGGCTTTTGATCAGGGCCAAAAGTCTGGGTTCCATTTTAAGTCAATCAATTTCATCCATAAATTTCTCTGATTAGTGTGTTAAATGTTGCACTAAGATTTATAAAGGCAGCAAACCCTAGTTGTATATTTTGCAATTAGATAGCTCAAGACAAAACAATTGTAGATTTCCTCTGTCTGAAGCTTGCTTGCTTGTTATTCTGCAATAACTGAACTTGTCATCTACCCATTCTCAACCCTAATCAAGATGCAAAAAGGACGTTGAGACTCTAGAAAGAGTGCAGAGAAGAGCAACAAAGATGATTAGGGGACTGGAGACTAAAACATATGAAGAACGGTTGCAGGAACTGGGCATGTCTAGTTTAATGAAAAGGGGAGACATGATAGCAGTGTTCCAATATCTCAGGATTGCCACAAAGAAGAGGGAGTCAAACTATTCTCCAAAGCACCTGAGGGTAGAACAAGAAGCAATGGGTGGAAACTAATCAAGGAGAGAAGCAACTTAGAACTAAGTAGAAATTGCCTGACAGTTAGAACAATTAATCAGTGGAACAGCCTGCCTCCAGAAGTTGTGAATGCTTCAACACTGGAAGTTTTAAAGATGATGTTGGATAACCATTTGTCTGAAGTGGTGTAGGGTTTCCTGCCTAAGCAGGGGGTTGGACTAGAAGACCTCCAGGGTCCCTTCCAACTCTGTTGTTATTCTATTCTATTGTATTCAAGAGGAATCTAGCATATATTTTAGCCACAATATCTATTAGACTAACTGACCTGTAATTACTAGGGTCCCCTTTATTTCTTTTCTTATATCTAGGGACTTATGTTGCCATCTTCTACTTAACTGCATACAGCAAATGTTATTTACATTTGTAAATGAACTTGCCAATATAGGGCCCAACCAGTTGAGATTTTTTTTTAAATAGTTCAGACAGTAGACAGCTCTGTCCAAATGTCTTCAAGGCTTCTATGATGAATTTGATCATGAAAATATTAGGCTGAAAACAAGTTGACATGTTGGCTAATATGCCTGTAATTTTCTTTAATAAAGTAGTTAATTATTTTTGGGGTTCCTACAAGTCCATAAGACATATACAGTACATCTTATAAACTGTAGGTAAGATCATCCATTGGGACGCTTCATGAATCTGGAATTTGAAAACCGTTGAAGTTACTGTATTATTTTGGTTAAGATTGTGTTCAAAATATGAGCTTCTCATCACTGCTGCACCTTCCTTTTCTACAAAAAAACCATTTGATTGGATCCGGAGCTTCTCCTCACCTTCACCAGTATGCAACAGAAGACTCTGAAGCAATGGGGATGATATAATGAGAGGATAGGTCTGATTTCATCCTTGCTACCATGGTGAATCCCAGTCCCCAGCCATGACACCTGTTAGGTCTCTGTCCATAACTGATTGGGTAAGACAATATATGTTTAGCTATTAACAGAATTATGTCTGTTTAGTTGAGGTGTTGCAGATTGCCACAAGAGGGAGCTAGAGTTCACAGCTTATTTCTCTGGGAGTCCCTCTCTGTTTGTCTTTGGTCTCTGCTACTCATTGTGTTCTCTGCTACTCACTAGAGCAAGACATTGTGTGTGTATGCTCTGCATTTCTCTCTGTGTTGTAGTTATGTATTATAGCTAAAATGTATTTGTACTTGATAATACTTGGATTGTTATTATGACTATTAAGTGTATGACTTTGGGCTGTTGATAGGAAAATGCTATTTCTTAAAGTAAACTTTAACTCAGTATACTTAAAGTATACTTAAACTGTATCTGTGTGTGGATGAGCACTTATTCACAACTGATCTCAATCTAAATGTTTCTGTATGCACAACCTTGGTAACACAAGGCATACTCTGCTAATACATTAACAACACCTATAATGGCCGTAGTGAAAAGCAGCTCCGGAATTCTGAACAGAACATATAGTTTAATCTATCGCTCACTCACCATCACCCCACTCATTCTACCGTAACCAGATAGACAAACGCATAAACAAACCTGTGGAACTTTGTAGGTGCTTACTAATGTTGACATCTGGATGGAGATGTCCCTGAAAGCTGCATCAAGAAGAGCCAAGAGGTTGTCCTTCCTTCCACAACTGTAGTTGGGAACATTGGGTTCTCCAGTAGAGAGCATGTCCAGCAAGGCATCTGACGTGCCAAATGTGTTAAAATAGTTGTCAAGGATGTTGTAGCCAAGTGTGAGATTTCTCCGGAGCCTTGCATTCTTGTTGACCATTTGAACATTGAAAATGAACTGCAGTAATTTTGTCTTGTAAAAAGGTAAGCTAATGTAAAAAAAAATTATGTTATTATCATCATCAACAACAGCAATAACAAAATACATTTTCAATTTAATCCCCTTTGTTTCCATAAATCTTCTGAATCTTAAACAGATTATTTAGTAGTACTAATTGTCATATGCCTAGTAACCAGTATACCAAAACATTCAGTCATTAAAGTAGTACCATAATTAAAAGAAGAGGAAGTTTTATAAGGGACCTTGAAAAACAATCCCAAAAAATAAGTCACCCTCTATTCTTATAAGAATTAGAAATTGAATATCAATGATGGTTTTATACATATGGAAATAGGCTGGGCTGAGGTAATTATAACCATTTCAATCACATCTTTAAACATAAGTCCCTACTGAAATTATGAACTCAGGAATCAACAAGGAGAGGAAAATAATCTGGACTCCTTTAAGGTTTTTTCTGCACCATATTTGGATTTCAGCGTCTTCCACAAAATAAGACAAAGAGAGAAATTAAAATGATTAGTTGATTAAACAGCTACTGCAACATAGGAATAAGTGGGGAAAAAAGAAGAAAAGTGTTAGAATTGCAAATGGAGAGATTGCAACTCCAGGACACTTAATGACTTACGAGTCAAAATTAGTATAAGGAGCCGTGTTGAAAGGCAATGTTATACTTGGTAATTTTCTTCCAGTGATGACTATACCAATGAGATGGTCTCCTGGCCTGTAATAGCTCCATGGTTTTATTCCATCCTGCTTCTGAAAACTCAGCGGGCATTTCATTCTAAGCTTTCCAGAGACTGGGTGGGAAACCGGCAGCATCAGAAAGAGAAACAGGAGGTCCATAATTCAACGAGAAGAAGAGTTGGAAGAATTCAAAGCACTCTTGCTAGGCAGAAATGGCAGTGTCTTTCCTGATTCAGACAGAGACAAACTGAGCTTCTCGTGGAAAGGCAAAGAAAGGTACCTTCAAGAGCATAGACCTTGCCTGTCTCAAACCTTGGGTCACACAGAGTGTGATCTGAGGCATTTATTCTTTTCTGGTGCAAGATCCCTTCTATGGTTCTTCGTTCTGATGTTTATTTCAAATACAGTGACTGCAAAGTCGAAGAGGTCTCAAAGACCTGGATGGTGATAATTACAATGAAAAACAACTTCTCCCCTGGGTATCCTGAAATTGTTACAGGGCTCCATGTGCGGAAGGTAGCTGGAGAAAAATAGTGAAAAATCACAGATATGCCCTTGGGGAAATGTTGAGTGCTTCGTTTTGTCTGTAGGATTTCCTCTATTTTCTGGAGGGAAATTTATCCTGTGTACATTGAATAAATAATCTGCAGTGAGGCTTGATTGTGATCCCAGATATTCAGATTTGAACTCTGGTCTTGCTTACAAATGCCAAGGGTGGAGGGTCAATTTTCTCGAATTGTTTGGTGTGCCTGAGTTTATTGGAGGGTCAAGGAGGAAGATGGCATGGGGTGGATGTCTTCCTATAATCTCATAATCCCTTATTTTGTGTGTCTATCTGCAAAAATAAAATATTTTATGCACAACCAGATAGGGAATTTTATAGTTAAACATCAATAATGATAACTGCACTTTTCGTTAATTTGCAGCATAATTGCTTGGAAGAGATTGATCTGTATGTAGAGGTAAAGAAAGGAGAATAAATAAGTGTATCATAGAGGGTCCATATAGAAGGCAATGCGTTGGTGCTGGCTATTTGCTTAGAGTGCTCCCAATCACATAATCTCTCTGTCCTCTG
This sequence comes from Diadophis punctatus similis, assembly GCA_023053685.1. Lineage (NCBI taxonomy): Eukaryota > Metazoa > Chordata > Lepidosauria > Squamata > Dipsadidae > Diadophis > Diadophis punctatus. The sequence continues at coordinate 235,253,556 of JALIGW010000002.1, forward strand.
GAGCAGAAAATACTTCTAGGGGGGAAACGATTAAGACATGGAAAATACAGGACAAATGATCCCAACAAACTTAGTTCTCATAATCTTCTGAAGACTTCCCTTCACTTGATGGGGTTTGCTAAAACTCAGTTTGCTGATTTCTATACTGGAGACACATGACATCCCAATAATAGATGTACATGATAGACATAAAAGCATACTAATAATCACAAGCACAGAGATCAATACTCATTTTCCACCATCCCACTCTTCCATTAAACCAATCTGCTGAAGGTTGCAGCATCAGATTCAGATTAACAGAGTTGGAAGGGTCCTTGTAGGTCATATAGTCCAACCCCCTGTCCAAGCAAAAGATCCTATACAATTTCTGACAAATGGCAGTCCAATCTTTTCTTGAAAGCCTCCAGTGATGTAGCTCCCACAACTTCCGAAGGCAACTTCTGTTCCATTGGTTGATTGTTCTCACTGTCAGAAAATTTCTCCTTTTTTCTAGCTTGAATCACTCCTTGATCAGTTTCCATCCATTATTCCTTGCCTTCAGATGCCTTGGAAAATAGCTTGACCCCTTCCTCTCTGTGGCAGCCCCTCAAATATTGGAACACTGCTATCATGTCTCCCCTAGTTCTTCTCTTCACTAGACTAGCTGTGCCCAGTCCCTGTAACCGTTCTTCATATGTTTTAGTCTCCAGTCTCCTAATCATCCTGGTTGCTCTCCTCTGTACTTTTTCTAGAGTCTCAACATCTTTTTTATAGTCTGATGACCAAAACTGGAAGCAGCATTCTAGGTGTGGTCTTACTAAGGCTTTATAGAGTGGTATTAGTACATCGGCATCAGCTCCATTATAAACTCAATCAGTTATTGTTATTGTTATTGTTATTGTTATTGTTATTGTTATTGTTGCCATGTTGGTACATCTGGGTGAAACCCGAATCTGAAGTACCCCGGGTTTCACCACCCAGTTGAAAGTTCAAATCCTTGTCCCCACACCCACAAATCCATCACGTTCTCCAATCTTCAAGTGCCATGCTGGCAGAGTCCACCCATCTCCTTCCGTGCAGGTGCAGAGGCGCAGAGACAAAGGATGACCTTGGCTTTCTAGAAGGAATTTGTTATGGCTACATACTAATTCCTCATACCACCACCCCTCCCATTTCCCCACAATAGAAAATGCATAATAGAATAATAGAATAATATAGAGTGTGGCAGGCCAAGATCTCAAATAAAATGGCTTCGGCCTGACAACGATCCTCTAGAAGGATGCAAATGACCAGCTATAAAAGTGTCTCCTACAGGACACTCTTCACCAGAAGTCAAAAAGACTGTTGACCATCTCCTTCCAAGAAACTGGAACTAGAAGCTGAGAGAGAGGAAACCATGATGAGGATGGAACTTGACCTGGAGTTCAACTAAATGGAGATTGCTGAGAAAAGGCATATCCAGAGAAAGAGAAGGAGCACCAACACCAGTTAGGGCACTACCCAAACCTCAGTGGAATGAAAATAATAATTCAAAAAGAACTGTGAAAGAGATGTTGAGATATTCCCAACTAACTTTGAAGATATCTCACAAGCTGAGAGTCCTTCAAAGCCCAGGACATGGTTCATATTTGCCCTCTCTTCATACATTGCTTAAGATGAATATTAGCTAATCTGAGTGTTCTGAGGAAAAGGAGGACAAACAATAGTTAAAAAACACAAACACAAACATTAATTATTAATTCATTTATTTCATATTTGAGGGAATTTTGGATTTTTGTTTGATTAATCTTACATTCCTCATATTTTTATTTCATTTCATTTTAAATAACCCAAATTGCAAGGGAACACATGCAAAGGATGCATACAAACCAATAATAATTGCAATAAGTAATTATATACCTGGACTTTAGCAAAGCATTTGACAAAGTAGACCACAACCTACTCGAACACTGGGCCCAAACCAATAAAATGAAATTTAACACAGAGAAAAGTAAAATTCTGCACCTAGGCAAGAAGAATCAAAAATACACATACAAACTAGGCGAAACCACACTCAATAGCAGCGATTGCGAAAGGGATCTCGGAGTTCTGGTAGACAGCCAACTAAATATGAGCCAGCAGTGTGCAGCAGCAGCCAAAAAGGCCAACACAGTCCTGAGCTGCATAAATAGAGGGATACAATCAAGGACCAGAGAGGTACTTGTACCACTCTATAAAGCCTTGGTCAGACCACACCTAGAGTACTGCATCCAGTTTTGGTCACCACACTACAAAAAAGACATTGAAACCCTAGAGAAAGTGCAGAGGAGAGCAACCAGGATGATAAAGGGTCTGGAAAATAAAACATACGAAGAGCGGTTGCAGGAACTGAGCTTGGCCAGTCTGGCGAAGAGAAGGACCAGGGGTGACATGATAGCAGTGTTTCAATACTTGAGGGGATGCCACAGAGAGGAGGGGGTCAGGCTGTTCTCTATTGCACCAGAAAGCCAAACAAGGAATAACGGATGGAAGCTGACCAAGGAGAGATTCAACCTGGAAGTGAGGAGAAACTTTCTGACAGTGAGAGCGATCAACCAGTGGAACAGCTTGCCAGCAGAGGTCGTGAGAGCCCCAACACTTGCGACCTTCAAGGAGAGACTGGACTGCCAACTGTCTCAAAGGGTGTAGGAACTCCTGCTTGAGCAGGGGGTTGGACTAGATGACCTACAAGATCCCTTCCAACTCTAATAATAAATCTAAATCTAAATATGATATGAACCTAAGAAACAATGTTATTATCAGTTTCCTATTTTTATCATTAAGTGTTCCTTGGTGTTTAGCTCTGGTCGCAGGAGAATAATATAGCACTTGGGGAAGAAGATGCAGCCCAGCAGCCCAGCACCAGAGGCCAAGATGGAGAAGACCTGTACAGCCACCATGTATTTCCCTTTGGTGCTCAGGTAGGTGGGCAAGAAGGAGATCCAGACACTGCAGAAGACCAGCATGCTGAAGGTGATCAGCTTGGCTTCATTGAAGGCCCCAGGCAGGTTCCTGGCCAGGAAAGCCACTGTGAAACAAACAGCAGCTAGGAAACCCAGGTAGCCAAGGACAACATAAAACATGGTAACAGAACCTTCATTGCATTGAAGGATGATCTCTCCAGGCTGGGAGTGCAGGTCAGACTCAGGGAAAGCAGGCGAAACTCCCAGCCAAAGGGCACAAATGAAAATTTGAACACCAAAAGAAGAAAGGATAACAGAATTGGCCAAGCTCTTCCCCAACCATCTTTTCATTCGGTTTCCTGGTTTTTTTGCCAGGAAAGCCAATACCACTGTGATTGTTTTTGCCAACAAAGAAGACACAGCTACTGAGAAGACAATGCTGAACACCGTTTGTCGGAGAAGGCAGGTGACTTTCCTTGGTTGACCAATGAAGAGAAGAGGAGACAAGAAACAAAGCAGGAGGGAGACCAGGAGGATGTAGGTGAGATCCCGGTTGTTGGCTTTGACAATGGGAGTTTCTCGGTATTTAATGAATGCGATTAAAACAAGGCCTGTGGTTAGGAACAAGACTAGGGCAAAACAGACCAATATAATGGCCAGATGTTCCTTGTAGGACAGGAAGGTTATTCGTTTAGAGATACACTGGAGTCGGATCTCAGTTGAATATTGATCAGCTGGGCACTTGGTACATTTTTCAGTATCTGGGATAACAGAAAATAATATTCATTTTATAGTGTCAAATTTCAAGAAAACCTTCTTTGAATGAGATGTGACACTGAGAGATAGGAAAGTCATGGTATATTTACCCTAGTAAATGTTAAAATATATGCTTTTATATAAAATGCTTTTATGTTTTACAGTGTTTTATTGGCTTATAATATAAAATACAAAAATACAAAAGCAAATAGTAGGGAACAAGGGGAAGGGGAAGGGGAAGAGAGAAGTGAAGGAAAGAAGGGAAAAAAGAAAAAGAAGAGCTGAGGTGGCACAGCAGTTAGAGGCAGGTACTGCAGGCCACTTTAGCTGACACTGATCCGCAGGTCAGCGGTTCAAATCTCACCGGCTCAAGGTTGACTCAGCCTTCCATCCTTCCGAGGTAGGTAAAATGAGGACCCAGATTGTTGGGGGCAATGTAAATATACATTGCTTACTGGTGTAAACCACTTAGAGAGTGCTTGCACTGTGAGGCCGTATATAAATCTCACAAAATAAATAAATAAATAAATAAGCGGCATTGACTTCAGGCTCCCTTTAGTTTAATAGAATTAGACAATAGCATCAAACCTCAACGTTTTACTTTTCCATAATAGTATAAACTAGCTATTTCTATAACAACAAATCTGTCTAATCAGTAAAACCCAAAATCAAAGCATCATTTTCCCACTTCAAGTACAAAAAGGATTGTCACAAACCATCGCCGTCTCTGTGCCTTGCATTTTCAGTCTCTGTGCCTCGCATTTTCAGCCTTCGAATGCTCCATTTCAGACCCATTCAAGGCTGCGGGGATCACCAGAGCACATTGCCACCGATTGCCGCCTGCACGCATCGCATTTTCGGCCACTGTGCGTCTTATTTTTCGACGGTTCCAGGCAGTGGGGATTGGTGGCGATGACAATCCCTGGAACCACCTGGAACCACCTGAAAATGCAACAAGCAGAGGCCAAAAACGGGGGCATGTGGAGGCCGAAAATGCAATGCACAGAGGCCAAAAATGCGATGCGCCTCCCACAGCCTCCCCCAATAATAATACAGAGGGAGACGTATTACGAAGTGAAAAAAATCTTAGACTCTCGAGTATTTAGAGGCCAATTAAAATACCTAATCCATTGGAAGGGGTTGTTGTGGCCTGCCTAGCAGCCTGTGCAGTCAGTACCTTTGGAGCCTTCAGTGCCTCGTGGCAGTGATAGGGAAGGAGTAGCCCCTCCTTTTCTGAATGCCAGAGCAATGCTGAGCTGCCGAGAGGCAGAAAGGTCTACTCCAGGGGAGGTCTGCTTGGGGCTAATTGGCCACTTGGGGTTCATTGGCCACCATGCCCTTAGGTCTATTTAAGCAGAATCACTGCAGCTGGGAAGCTGCAGAGAACAACGCTTGACCACAACTGATTACAGCCAGTTCCAGTTTGTATCCTGAATCATAGTTTGTATCCTGAACCTTGCATCCTGACTCCAGTTTCCAGTTTGTATCCTGAATCATAGTTTGTATCCTGAACCTTGCATCTTGACTCCAATTTCCAGTTTGTATCCTGAACCTGGCATCTTGACTCCAGTTCTAGTTTGTTTCGTGACTCTTGACTCTTGCATCCTGACTTCAGTTCTAGTTTGTATTGTGACTCCTGAATCTTGCATCTTGACTCCAGTTTCCAGTTTGTATTGTGACTTGAATCTTGCATCATGACTCCAGTTTCCAGTTTGTATCATGACTCCTGAATCTTGGCTTACGCAGTTCCAGTTTGCAGTCCAGCCCAGATTTTGTTTCTGGCATCGTGGTTTCTGAATTCAGTCCTCCAGTATGGCCAGTTTGCATTCCAGTTTCTGGTTCTTGTTCCTGGCAAACGTGGCTTCTGATTTGAAACGTCGGTGAATCCACTTTGTAACTCCAGAACAGGTCTTATGTTTGGCATCTGCTAGCTTTGGGACTTGTGCCAAGGACAGGGAGACTTGCAATTAACTCTTGGATTTCAGCCACCTGTCAAGATAAGGACTTAACAACAGGGGGTTGTTTGGAACCGAGTGAATTCTGCCTGTCTTGTTCTGTATGAGTTTACTAAGTTATTACGAAATGCTTGCTGACTAAAACAAACCATGTTTGAGTGTTGTGTGTGCATAATTATTTGGATGTCGGTCGTGGGGACAGAACAGGGGTCCCTTTGTCTGAATCCACATGGGTAAAAAGTTGGAAAGTGAATGCAGACATATTAGTAAGACAATTCCAAGAGAAATACCCGGAAAAGCCAAAGGGTCCCCCTGGGGGGGGGGAGGTGTTTAAGAATGCAAAGTTAACCCCCTATGATCTCTTTCTCTCCCCTGCAGGATACGTTCTTTTCTTGAGTGGGAGGCCGCCTGTCAAACAGATGCCACAGTTTGGAGAAAGCCTCGGCTTGCCACACATATTCTTAGAAGGCCTTCTGACTATGGGAACTGGGGAGGGGTGATTGTATGAGGGACATAGATTAGTCATAACACATTCCTCCTAGATTCTCAAGGTCATCCTTTGTCCAGCACCTGTCCGGAAGCTGGGGGGAGGATCAGCCACATTGGCAGAAGATGAGTGGCCAACGTGACTGATGGAGGGGTGTGGGATAAGGGTGTGAACTTTAAACTGGGTGGGTGCAGGTGCAGGAGTGCAAAGACAAAGGATGACCTTGACAATCTAGAAGGAAATTGTTATGGCTACATGCAGACATCCCTCATGCAATGGCCCCTCCCAAATTCCCATTGCAAAGAATACATTTTAAAATAGCATAAAGTGTGGCAGGCCAAAGACCCCAAATTAAATGGCTTTGGCCTGACACCGGGGTTCAGCTAAGGGTACAGGGTAGATATGATAACTGACCTACTCAAAAGAGTTAAGTGGCCATCTTGCAATTTGCTGGACAAGGATAGAGGACACTATTGTCTGACTGTGCTTTAATTTTTCCAAGCAAAATCATTGGCCCACACAGATATGAAGAACATCATATTCAAGGGTTGGACTCTTGAAAAACTTTGAGAGTCAATTTTTTTCTGGTTCACATTTCTACATTTCTTCTGGTCATAAGCTGCTTTTTTGTATTCAAGTCTGACCTCAGAATGATAATATAGCACTTGCGGATAAAGATGCAGCCCAACATACCAGCACTGGATGCCAAGATGGAGAAGACCTGAACAGCCACCATGTATTTCCCTTTGGTGCTCAGATAGGTGGGCACAAAGGAGATCCAAACACTTCAGAAGACCAGCATGCTGAAGGTGATCAGTTTGCCTTCATTGAAAGCCCCAGGCAGATTCTTGGCCAGGAAAACCATTGTGAGGCTGATGGCAGCCAGGAAGCCCAGATAGCTGAGGGTGATGTAGAACATGACAACAAACCCTTCATCTTTCAAAGAACTCAGATGTTCCGAGAAAGAAAAATGTGGAAGGACAAATGCAAACTGAAATGCACCATTTTCTCTAGCAAAACTTGTCCAATATGCCATACTCTCCAATTCCTATCAAGAGCTTTACTATTTTTCATTTTGATGAGAAATCATGCAGTTTGAAAATAAACAAAAAATCAGTTGAGATTCATTCTGTCCTTTCACTTTCACTTTTATGAAAATTGCCTTGTATGAATCCACTTCCTCAAGGCCTTTCCTTTTCTTTGGTGTCACCAAAGGTGGGTTCCTCCAGGTTGGGACAGGATCACCTGAACTGTTAGTGATCTGCTGGTGATGTCACATTACTGGATCGGCCGGTGCCGGTCCGTGTACGCCACCGTCTTTTTTTTCGTTCAGCAGTTCGAAAAAGGGCCCTCTCGCCTGCCCCCGGATTAATACTGACCATTATTTCTTCGCCCGAAGCACAGCTGATCAGCTCCTCAGCTGTGTTTAGGGCTGATTCCAGCTCCTGAGCATGTGCGGAAGCCTAATTGCACAGGTGGACATGGGCGTGCATGCGAGCGAAGTGAGCACGCCCATGTGCAAAATATCGCAATGCAAACCGGTGGCGATGGTAAGTGGAACCCACCCCTGGGTGTCACCCACCTTCCTGAGTGGAGATGGTCCCCTCCGGACAAGGAACACAGTCGTAGCAGCAAAATGGCTCTCCTTCTCGCTTCTGCTTTACAAATCCAGGTTGGCATTTTTCCACACATTTGGACTGAGGCAGAGACTAAGCAGAAAAAGAAGGAATTTTAAAGAATATATGTTAGCACTAACCATCCTGACATGCTGACGTACTCTTGAAATAAAAGTGACTGCTGAGTTTCTAGAACTATAATGATATGAGGCAAACTCATGAGAATATGTCCCTCAGAGAGTGTAAGTAGCTTACAATCAAGATGAACAATTGCATTATTGTTTTTTATAATGAAGTGCCTTCTTACAAGCCAAAGCCCAAATCTAAGCAACGTTTCCTTTTAGATTATCCAAGTTTATTTTTCAGATATCAGGAAAGGCTTTTCTTTGAGTCAAAATTGTATTTCAATGCTTCATTTTCTGGGTCAGGATATTGTCTCTCAGCAATCCAGTCATTTTGATTCCATGTCAACAAAAATTCTTGGACCTCCTTCATAAGAGCAGCAAACCAATTGCACCATCCTAGTAGGACATAAGATTGGAATAGATAACTCTCGCCAAGTCTGGGTTTCTTAGAAACTTCTTGACCAGTGGTGGGTTCCACTTACCTTCTCTGCCGGTTCGCATCGCGCTGGATGTGCGCATCACGTCAGGGAAATTACCCTCTGCGTATACGCAGAAGCCTTTGTGCATGCGCAGAGGGTTCTTTGCCAGCCGCTTTCAAGGAGCGGCAAACAGATGATCGGTTCAGGGGCGTGGCCAGCCAGCCATCACTGCCAGTTCGGTGAGCGGGGGCAAATTTCTGTCACAGGTTCAGGCGAACCGGTCCGAACTGGCAGCAACCCACCACTGTTCTTGACCTTCTTTTGGACTCTGGCCCCAACCAGGACAAGTTGAATCCTAGTTCCAAAGCTTATTTCCAATTGGAACAAAAGGACCTCCTTCCAGTTGAACAAATCTGCCTTCTTGTATGCTATTTGAAGACAAGGAAGAAATGGATCACAATCCCTAGCACTTGAGGGATTGGCCCTCTCTTATCATTTTCATGCAGCTTCTCCATCTCAACACTGAGCCATGGTACATAGGCTTAGCCCGATGAAATGGGTCAGAACCTTTTGGAAAATAGAGAAAAGACACCAATATTTCTCCTACCCTGTTGTGCAACTTTAGCCATGACAGATTATCTTGGTTGATAGTAAGTCTCTGCTTTTCAATAGTCACCAGTTTCTTTCTCACGCGGTTCTTCTTGGAGAGATACACCCAGCTAATGATACTCAGATCAGCCTTTAAATCTCCATTTTCGTCCAAGTACATTTTGATTTCAGAAAGATTGTAAAACTCATTCTTCTCCAAAAAAGGATGGAACTGGAATGGGAACATCCAGGCATTTCAAAATCAGTAAACTTGGTAAATTAACCCTTTGTTCTCATTTATCTCTTTCTTTTACTGAGGTCTAACTTGCAAGTATCCTTAGTTGGTTGAAAAGGTTTAACCACTATTTTCAAAAATGAAAAAGAAAGATTCAGCAAAATTTGTCAGTCATATCTTGGCAATATATGTTTTGAAAATAATATGATTGACAAAATTTGTCAATTATAAGAAACCTTCTAAAGCAGGTCATAAATAAACTGCACAAAGAAAGAGAATATTCATAAATTCATTGACAACAACAGGTGCTTGTCCTAAAGCATGGATTTGTCAAGAAAATGACCAGGCTAATCTTTTCCAGGTAGACCACATTATAAATATATCGAGATGAGCTAATTGTACTTATGGCTAAATTAAGAGAATATTGTCTGTCTGTCTATCTATGTCATCATCATCATCAAATTTATATGCTGCTCAACTTGCTGTGCAAGGCCACCATGCATGTCTGGAGGTACAAATGTCCCATTACTCTTTTTACAACCTGGGAAGTTAGGGTGGGTCCTATCTGAGTTTCTCTCTTTATGTAGTTATGGGCTCCCCTTTGCAGCAGTACTGGGTTCTAAATCCCATCGCTACCAGGTCGCACGTGCACTCGTGTGTACACATGACGCTTCTACACATGTGCAGAAGCGTCCTGGGTGGGTGGGTGGCGCCTCGCACCTCTGCCGCTACAGGTTCACCAAACCAGGCCAAACCAGGAGCGACCCACCACTGCTTTGCAGACACCACACTTTGAAAACTATTGCAGAAAAACTAGATCAGCTTTACAGTCATTAAGCCAAGGAGGAGCTGCTTTTAGCCTTGAGGAAAGCCAAGAAGGAGAAAAGCCATGTTGGTCTACTGAAGCAGAAAATCAGAAGGAGTTTGGGAACCTCTTTTCCAACTAATAAAAGCTCTTAGAGGGAGAATAACTGAAAGAAGTTATACAAACAATTCAAGGATCTGTTAAGGTCTGTTCACCTTTATTCCAGAATTTGGGATATCGTAAAAAGAACACACTTGCAAAAACAAAAACCATTCTGGCTGAATAAGAGTATACACATTGTGAAAGAAGGAGAATTTTTTAGTTCTGAGACATAGAACCAGAGAAGTTCAGTCTCCTCTTCCCTTATTGTCTTAATGCAAAGACTGAGCTGCCATCAGTCAAAAAACCTTTAAGTGGGATTCCTGCAGTGAAGACAGGTTGGAGACTACATGGTCTAAGGGTCACCTTCAAATTTATGAAGGTAAAATTCTATGATATTTATCACAAACCCTTACCTACAAGAATCTATTTAAAAATGCATGTGTCATTTTTAAATTAGCAATGTTTAATATCAAACTACTTCTGCCATACTTCCTGTTCTTATGAACATTCTTGCTTAAGCGATTAGATTGGCCAAACTTATTGTAGTCCTGTTAACACAAGTAGTTAGATACGCTTCCCCTCCTTCTCCTTTTCATTTCTTCTCAACAGGAACTAAGATTAATGGAGTATTGTCGGGACCCCATACCTGCCACGGCTGCAGCCTTGGAGCCCCCAAACTCCCTTTTCCCTCCTTCCTTCTCCTCCTGGATATGGAGGAATATGCAGCATTCAAGGCATGGGCCAGAGTCTTAATGGTATTGTAACAATGGCGGAAATTTAACACTTCGATGTTTTTACGTTGGGTCTCCAGTGGTGATTTCTCAGTGCATCTTTTCCGGCCTTTGACAGAAAAGACATGCTTTGAAAAAGAGCAGAAAAATGACTGATACCCAAAGGGTGATTCCACAAAGAAATGGGGTATAAAGGCATCCTTTATTGGCTCCATTTTTCTCTCAAATTCAACAGTCCAGATACTATTCACATATCTGAGAGCTCTGTGGTACCACAGATATGGTGCAGTGAGTGTTGTGATCCAGACTTTCCTTTCAATGGGTCCTGGCAAATGCCAAAGTGTAAAATGGAAAGGAAGAATTCTCTCCAAAACAGCACCATGTTCTATGTAATGAATGTAGACATTGACTTGTCTCCACTTAGAGAGGGCATCCCTGAGGGGTGCTGTAAGTTGAGTTGTTGAGAATCGTTGTGATATAACAGCACAAATTCCATTCATGACAAGCAAAGGAGTAACAGTTCTCATGAAATTATCTCCATTTTCTGTGTCTGGAGCAAAGAGACCAACCAGGGTCCATCTGAAATGGAGGAGCACTTGGACAATTCCTGGGTAGAGGACCCCTTTTTTGGGGAAAAAACTGTGATAAAAGGGCAATTGACTTTTATCATGCAGCAAATCTGAAAATAATTCAAAATTGATCTGAAAAAAACAATGAAGAATACTACATAATATTTGGGGTCAGATCAATTCCAGAATATTAGCTTTAAAGAAATACAATTTCATGAACTTATCAGAATAAATTATTTTTATTAGCCATTAACCCTTATGAAAATAAAGAATAAAAATACATAACATGAACAAGACTGTATATAACAATAGCATAAAAGAAAATGAGTTAAAAAGAATAAGAATAAAGAAAACAAATCATATTTCTCTATCACCCCTACATCTCCGACCCACATATCCATATGTCCACTGAAATATTCTGTTCAAATAAAGATCGATACTGAATGCATTTTTAAAAAATTTTGACCAACTAGGAAATATTTATTTTATTATAAGGATCTAAATGATCTAAACTGCGGTCCAAGATACTGAACTCTTTCTTATATAATTTATATTCAAATAATAAATGTGTTTTGTCTATCTATATGATAAAGTAGACCATAACCTACTACTAGATAAAGTAGAAAAATGTGGGTTAGAGAGCACCACCACCAGATAGATTTGAAACTGGCTGACCAACCACACAAAACATGTAGTGCTCAATGGAACTGCATCTACATGGAGGGAAGTATGCAGTGGAATACCCCAAGGCTCTGTTTTAGGCCCAGTACTCTTCAACATTTATTTTTTATTTTATTTATTTATTTATTTATTTGTCAAACATGTATAGTAGTAATTTGTATAAACATAAGTAAAAAGTAACGATAAAAGAGGACAATTGGACAGTAGGACAGGGACGGTAGGCACGCTGGTGCGCTTATGCACGCCCCTTACAGACCTCTTAGAAACGAGGAGAGGTCGACTGTAGTCAGTCTAAGGTTAAAGTTTTTGGGGTTTGGGGAAGAAACCACAGAGTCAGGTAGTGCATTCCAGGCATTGATCACTCTGTTGCTGAAGTCATATTTTCTGCAGTCGAGTTTGGAGCGCTTTACATTTAGTTTGAATCTATTACGTGCTCGTGTATTGTTATGGTTGAAGCTGAAGTAGTCATTAACAGGAAGGACATTTTGGTATATGATTTTATGAACTACATTTAGATCAGATCGGAGGCGACGTAGTTGTAAATTGTCTAATCCCAGTATTTCAAGTCTGGTGGAATAAGGTATTTTGTTGTGAGTGGAGGAGTGTCTTCATCAATGACTTGGATGAGGGGATAGATGAGGAGCTCAACAAATTTGCAGATGACACCAAACTGGCAGGAATAGCCAACACTCCAGAAGATAGGCTCAAGATACAGAAGGATCTTGATAGACTTGAACATTGGGTGCTATCTAACAAAATGAAATTCAATGGTGAAAAAAGTAAGGTTCTACATTTAGGCAAGAAAAACAAAATGCACAGGTACAATATATGTGGTACCTTGCTCAATAGTAGTAACTGTGAGAGGGATCTTGGAGTCCTAGTGGACAACCATTTAAATTTGAGCCAGCAGTGTGCAGCAGCTGCCCAAAAAAAGCCAACACAGTTCTAGGCTGCCTAAACAGAGGGATAGAATCAAGATCACATGAAGTGTTAATAACACTTTACAATGCCTTTGTAAGGCCACACTTGGAATACTGCATTCAGTTTTGGTCGCCACAATGTAAAAAGGATGGTGAGACTCTAGAAAGAGTGCAGAGAAGAGCAACAAAGATGATTAGGGGACTGGAGGCTAAAACATATAAAGAATGGTTGCAGGAACTGGGCAATTAATCAGTGGAACAGCTTGCCTCCAGAAGTTGTGAATGCTCCAACAGTGGAAGTTCATGAAGATGTTGGATAACCATTTGTCTGGCTTAGGTTTCCTGCCTAAGCAGGGGGTTGGACTAGAAGACCTCCAAGGTCCCTTCCAACTCTGTTATTCTATTCTATTCTATCTCTGGGACTCAGCAAATATATTACAAGGCTTCATTACAAGGCTCTTGATTAAATCTTCCATATTTCCATATTTAACCTTTGAATCCAGGGCTGCCAATTTGGAAATACATTTGTAGAGCACCATTCATTTCAATGTTCCATCCTTATTGAGCATGTTTGTATCTTTCGCTGCTTCAATATCTCATTTCTTTGTGCAGCAAATTTTTACTTTCTTTTCCAGTTTCACAAGAAACAGGAAGACCACTCCTCCTAATTTGTCAGCTGTACAATTCAAGGTGTCTTTAATTGAAGTTGTCTCTTCTTTAATGGTCTCTTCTAAAACACAGATTTTGGAGAGTCTGTCAGTTTCCATCGATTTAATGTACCACAAATAATTGGGCACTGGGCCAAAGACATAATTTTGAGGTACCTCACTGCATGCTTTCCTCCATGTAGATGCAGTTTCATTGGGGACTTTATGCTAACGGTTCTTGGTTAGGCAAAACATGGCCTAAAGCTTGCTTGTTCTTCAGCAAGGAATTCTTTGTTCATCTACCCACTTTCAACTCTACTCAAGAGGATTGGAGCATATAGAATAGAAAAGAAAAGAAAAGAAAAGAAAAGAATGGAAAAGAAAAGAAAAGAAAAGAAAAGAAAAGAAAAGAAAAGAAAAGAAAAGAAAAGAAAAGAAAAGAAAAGAAGAGAAGAGAATAGAAGAGTTGGAAGGGACCTTGGAATCTTCTAGTCCAACCCCCAGCTTAGGCAAAAAATCCTATACAATTTCAGACAAATGGTTGTCCATCTCCTTAAAAACTTCCAGTGTTGGAGCATTCACAACTTCTGGAGGCAAGTTGTTCCAATGATTAATTGTTCTAACTGTCAGGAATTTTTATAAGTTGCTTCTCTCCTTAATTAGTTTCCATTCATATTACTTTTTATTCTGTTTCTACATATACATATACAGACATATATCATTCATACATAGATAGGGAAAGGTGCCCTTTGCACATATGCTATGAGCCACCCTGG